>JAULUF010000023.1:14610000-14997500 GCA_031834385.1 Semotilus atromaculatus | reverse complement strand
CTAAACTAATCTTCATGCATGTCTGGTTCAGGATGTAATATCTGTAATAGAGCAGTATGAATACTGTTGCACTGTCTCCCACTGCTGAAATGCTTATAATTCAAATGAGACTGCTGGAGTTGTTATATTTAATTTAATCTACCAGCCTAAAAAATTATCTGCAATCAGAAGCAGATTGCGGTGATTAAAATGAAATATGGTTTTAAATGTGCATTAATTTTAATGTGACAATGTGTTGTGCCAGTTATTTGCAGTCTATCCGATGACTAACGGATTGATTTTTAATAAAATAACACAAAACTTTAATTACTGCCCCAGCGAAGGTAAAAGTGACTTATAAAATCAAAAAAATTATATATTTATATAAATATATATAAAAGCGTTAGATCTAAATCGCTCTGCAATCACTATGGGATCAGGGTTAATACCTTCAAGCACAGAACGCTCGAGCTGACGAAAAAGGAAAAATCTTATTACAAAAAGGAGAAGTGACAGATTTTAAATGATGAAAGTTTAAAAAAAGTTGTGAAAGTTAATTATTACTTCATGTGAGATCATATCAGCTCACACTTTCTAACAGAATATGGTTGAAACAAGAAAAATGAATTTACGGTTTAACAGACATGAACCGTTGAACTGTCTATTATTTTGTGTAGTATGACCCAGTTTTGATAGATTACACACACATAAACACACAATAAATGTGGAATTTTCAGAGGCTTTTTGCAGTTAAGACTTAAAGCCACATGCCTATAACCCCACACCGAGAAATATTTACTGGAGTGGCAAGAGAGGCAACTAGCCCCAGTCACCCCTAAAGTCGCTCCCAAACATTTTAACCCATACTATGTAACTGCATTAGAGAATTTATTTTTTTTTTTTTAACTAAATGGTTGAAAGAAACAGTTCAAGCTCATTTCAAACCAAACAAAAAAGTATTAAATAATATGAAATATATTTACACTCACAGGCCACTTTATTAGGTACACCTGTTCAACAGCCCATTAACTCAAATATCAGCCAATCACATGAAAGCAATCTATGCATTTAGGCATTTAGACAAGGTCAAGACAATCTGCTGAAGTTCAAACTGAGGATCAGAATGGGAAAGAAATGGGATTTAATTGACTTTGAACATGACATGGTTGTTGGTGCCAGATGCTGATCAATTGGATAACATAGTGTTCTAGTCTATTTAAAAGAATGCTGTGGTCAATTGTGTCAAATGCAGCACTAAGATCAAGTAACACTAATAGAGAGATACAACCATGATCGGATGATAAAAGCAAACCATTTGTGACTCTTACGAGAGCTGTCTCTGTACTATGGTACGGTCTAAATCCGGACTGGAAATCTAATTGAAATATAATTTCTTTCAAGAAAGGAACGCAGTTCTGAGGATTCTGCTTTTTCTAATATCTTTGACAGAAAAGGCAGATTCGAGATCGGCCTGTAATTGACTAATTTTGTATGATCAAGTTGCGTTTTTTTAACAAGCGGTTTTATCATAGCCAGCTTAAAGGTTTTTGGGTACGTATCCTAGAGACAAAGACAAATTAATGATATTAAGAAGAGGGTCTATGACATCTGGAAGCATCTCTTTCAGTAGCTTAGTCGGTATAGGGTCTAACATACAAGTTGTCGATTCAGATGAATTAACGAGTTTGCAAAATTCTTCCTCTCCTATAGTAAGAAATGAATAAAATTTTTCCTTAGGGAGACTACAATGCACTCTCTGATGTGATACTGTAGTAGACGGTTGCATAGTTATAATTTTGTCCCTGATATTATCAGTCGTATGAGTGAAGAAGTTCATAAAGTCTGCTGTGTTGCTTGGACACTTCTGGGCTTGAAGCTTTATTTTTCGTTAGTTTAGCCACTGTTTCAAATTAATTATGTTTATTTTCTTCTAATAGGGATGAAAAATAACCCACAACCATATAGGGTTTACAAAGAATGGTCCGAAAAAGAGAAAATATCCAGTGAGCGGCAGTTCTGTGGTAAAAATGCCTTGTTGATGCCAGAGGAGAATGACCAGACTGGTTTTAGCTGATAGAAAGGCAACAGTAACTCAAATAACCACTTGTTACAACTGAACTGAAGTATGCAGAAGAGCATCTCTGAATGCACAACATGTTGAACCCTGAAGCAGACGGGCTACAGCAGCAGAAGATCATGGTGTAAACAACATGAACGCATGGATCCATCCTGCCATGTATCAACAGTTCAGGTTGCTGCTGGTCATGTAATGGTGTGAGGGATATTTTCTTGACACATTTATTCTCCCACCACATATATAAGGCTGGCTATATAGAATTATGGGTAAAGGTCAACAGCCAAAATTAAGACAAGAAGCACCTGGACCCTATCTTAGTTGTTAAACATTAGTGGTTCATGTCCATTGTTAATGTGATGAACTACACCAGTAATTACTCTACTAGGACATCAGTTTGAACTGCTGACCACTTAAAATATTGGCAGGGTGGAAGTCTTTTTTTAAAAAGGCACAGAAAAGTTCTCTGGGTGTCTATGTTTGGATCCACCACCAACCAACCAATAATTCCCATGTGAAAGAAATAAAAACACTCAGACAGTGAGCTCTCTGTGTCAGATGAGGCATATGGTAGACGATCGAGTGTCATATGACAAAGGGAGAGGGGCTTTTGCCAACACAAGCTCAAACACACTCACATCTCATGACCGCTTTGCCTTTCCTGACTGAACTAGTAAACAGTGTGCTCTTTCTTCACCCGTTCAGAATCTAGTTAAACTTGTGACTAATTTTTCTCGTACCTATGCAGACATCATACATTCTACACCCCTCAGGAGAAATGAGATTATTTCTGCACCCTGAGAAAGGTCTTTGTAATGAAAGCTGCACATAACTTATAATGCATGATGTGGATGATCAATCAGGCTGTAGTCTGTGAAAGGTCTTCTCCATGCTGATCCATATATCATAGCACACGTTTACTTTTCTTGTCTTTTCTTTAACAAACAACTCTTGTCTCATGCATATTGAAATCTTCTTACTTTTTTGATCAGGTCCCGAAAAGTTTAAAAGAGGAAAGTGTTAAAGAAAATGCATGCCTAACTATTTCATTTAAATAAGGACAAAAGGAACAGATGCTAATTTCAGAGGATACGGTCTGCTTTACTCGACTCATCATGTTTTAGCTCATATTTAAATAGGCGTAATTCTGAAAGCTCATTGATGATTTCCATTTAACTTTTATACGCCGGTCCATTTTCCTTTACCGAGCGAGATGAAACACTCAAATGCTCTTTAAGGAGTTCATTTATCACGCCGTCCATTGAAATTGAGAGGCTGATTTCTGCAGGTGCGTAACAATGTGTTTAGCATCACAAAAGCTGCGGTAATGCAATAGATCAGCACTCTGCATAACTTTGGATGCCGCACGACCAACAAAATTGACTTTGTAGCATGTACTTCATGGTGATATGGAGCGATAGCCAAAATGAGAAAGGGAGAAAGAGAGAGAGGTTTAAAATACAATTCACAGCTATCCATGTTGTATTAATTTTCACATTTTATATTAAGCGTCCTTAACCACTATGTATTTACATAAAACAATCTACTCATTGTGTTTGGATTGTATTTTTATGCAATTAAATATGATTAAAAGATTGTATGAATAAAAAAATTCAGTAAAAGAGTAATATTGTGAAATATTAGTAGCCTACAATATAAAAAATGTAATATATTTTAAATGTATTTCTGTGATTGCAAAGCTGAATTTTTAGCACCATTACTCCAGTCTTAAGTATCACATGATCCTAATAAATCGAGAAATATTTCTTATTATTATCAGTTTAAACAGTTGTGCTGCTTAATTAGGGCCCGAGCACAGATTGTGTGAGGACCCTATTGAAACTGCTCTGTTTATTACTAGGGCCCGAGCCATGAAAGTTGTAAGAGGCCGATCACATGGATGTGACTATTGTGACTCAAAGTTATAGCACCACCAACTGGCAGCAGGAAGTGTGTCAGTTTCGGAATGCTTTGAAATCACCGATTTGCTTAACTTCACCTGTATAATGTAAACACACGACAGATGTAGACCCGTGAAAAGATTTTTGATACTGTTAAATACTGTGATGAAGTCAACGAGTCAAACTTTAATAATATTCTGTTTTTGAGGCACTAAGCATGCTTGAAATTGCTTGAAACTCGACACACACAAAGTTCTCAGCAAGTACACAAGGGGCAAAGCCTCAGAAACGGGTGTGATGGAGGGGCTCAGTAGCACCACCTTTTGACAAAAGGTTTTTTTTTGACAAAAAGTTTTACAGAGTTTTACCTACAGTCACAAAACTCCGTACGTATGTTCTCATCAAGCCAGACAACGTTCTAATTTACAGTCATTAGCTCCGACCAAAAGGAAGAATAAAAAAAAATCAAAGAGAAGAGAGAGAGAGAGAGAGAGAGAGAGAG
The DNA here is from genome assembly GCA_031834385.1 of Semotilus atromaculatus. Classification (NCBI taxonomy): domain Eukaryota; kingdom Metazoa; phylum Chordata; class Actinopteri; order Cypriniformes; family Leuciscidae; genus Semotilus; species Semotilus atromaculatus. The sequence goes on along the minus strand of JAULUF010000023.1, from coordinate 14,993,044 downwards.
AGAGAGAGAGAGAGAGAGAGAAAGAGACTGAGTAACCTAATAGTGAAGCTTGTTGGTTTAATTAATTGCAGCAAAGTTATCACCTCATTGCTGAGAAATATAAAGTAGGTTTCAGTAGTAAAGCTGTATTATTTATAAAAGTCATGGGCAGAGATTGAAAACCAGCTCCTGAATGTTTCTGTGTTCGTGCAATTTCTTTTCTTTTCAAAGATAAATATAGAGGTCCCACCTCAATAAAAAGCTGTGTGCGAGCGCATACAGGCACGTCTGCCACATAATACAACATTAAAAAGCTATATTTTTGAATAAACGTTTCATCCTCGCCTTGTAGTTTAGGGGAATTGGATATGCATGTTTAGACGTAGGTCGGATGTCCAGAAATCGGATATGTATCTGATTTAAATCCACATTTGGAAGTGGGTCAGATTAGATGCGAAGAAATTGGATCTTGTACGGATTTTTGTGTTTACACATGTGCAACAAATTTTGATCTGTGTTAGATGTGAGTAAAAGATCGGATTTTTTTGTGCCAGTGTAAATGCCGCCTTAGTTTGATTAATAAAAAAAAAATGCATAGAAACAGTTAATTTGTAAGGGAACCTACAATATAATTTTATATAATGAGTTTAAAAGGTTAATAAAATATAAAAAGTCCTTAAGATAAATGCTGGACTTAAAACATTTTGAGCTGCAAAAGATAACTTTGCACTCATTTTAAAGTGACCTATTTAAATTTTTTCTAAATCTAAATAATTCATCTCAATTTAAATTATCTTATGGATGTGGCTGTTGTTGTGGTTCACGGTCATAGTGGCACCAGCTGCTGCAGTAAATGTGGCTTATTCAGGCGACTTTGATATGGTTCTTTTACATTTACCGGGTTTAAACTTCATATCGCCCATCGTGCACAGTTACCCCTATTAGCACCGGGGTGGCGGTGCCACCGACTTGGGCCCATCATCGCTGCGTGCAGCTATATTTATTATTATTCTTCTCCAAAGTGAATCACATTTTTGATGGCATGATCGAAACTTTGCACACGCGTCAGAACTGGCGAACATTTACATCTGATATGGGTTTCAGAATTGAGCGGGGCAAAATGGCTTGATAGCGCCACCTATAAAGGTTCAACGTAGTGCGCCTCCCGCTACATTTCACATACGTGTACGAAATTTGGTACATAGCTTACATGTAATGACCCAATACAGTTTTAATCTGATCATCTTCAAATTTGGTGAGTGTAATCTTAAAGAGCCCCTATCATGGATTTTTGAAAATGACTGTTCATAGTGTGTAATATAGCTCTAAGTGAATGAAAACATCCTGCAAAGTTTTATAACTGAAAGTGCACCATATATAAAGTTATTGTCTTTCAAAAGTGAGAGTCGACTCTGAGTCTATGAAATGAATTGTTTTTGAAACAAGTCATTAGCCGTTTCCTAGTGACGTAGATACGAAACATTAGCATATTGGCCGCGCCCAGTTATTGATGAATTCAATAACATAAATGAATTCAATTGTGGATTTGCAAGCCGGTTGTTCCTGAAGGAGGGCTCAGTACCCAGTGTATATGGATCAGTTTCGTCCTCCGACGAATCATAGCCTGTAAGTATTATTAATAATGTTTGCTGTTATGTTTTCTGTAGCATGAGCAATACTTATTTTGTTGTTTGTGTGTTGTGTACGTTCCACGCAGCTTCTAGGTCTCCATCTAACAGCAACGTGTTCGCTCTCAATTGTTTAGAAATATGTCAAATGTATGTCATTGTTATTACTTGGTGTACTACTGCAGTGCTTTATCAATATGCTTCTGCGTTGGGCTAACGCAAGTAATGACTTGATTGTGTGTTTACCACCGAGCTGTGGGCTATGGTCGCTAACATAAACTGGGTCATTTGACCAATCACCCCAGATTTGCGTCACGCAAAGGAGGTGTTTGGGAAAATGAATCGTTAAACAAATCATTTGGGAGTCGTTGAGCAAATCAGGTAAAAATAAATGCATATTATAAGACAATTAAAGTGTTTTTTGTCCTTGCATGCATGTGAAACTGTTTTTGGGAACTCCCAAAACAAAAACAGGAACATTTCAAATGCCATGATAGGGGCACTTTAAGGCCTTTGCGACGTCAAATTTCAAGATCTTGTGTTTTCGTCGAAAGGCGACGTTTCGCCATGGAAGTTACTTTAACTCAGGCAAACAATGTCCAATCTGCACCAAACTTCACACCTTTGATAAGAGTTCTGTTCAGAACCCATGTCCATGCTCATATTCAGTTATAGTCATAGTGCTACTTGCTGGCAACAGGAAGTAACATGTTTAACACCGTTGTGGACTCCTAATAACAAATAAAAAAGTGCCAGCAGGTGCTAAACATGCTAGCAACACTTAGCTAATTGCTAAAGCATGCTAGAAATGCTAATGGAAGTTGTTGTAACTTAAGCATACAATGTCCAATCTGCCCCAAACTTCACATGTTTGATAAGACTCCTGCCCTGAACACATGGCGATATTCATTTATAGTCATAGCACCACCTACTGGCAACAGGAAGTGACATGGTTAACACTGTAACATTTTTGTAACTGACTTTGACATACTCCTATATTTACCCACTCAAATGCACATTGCCCACTGTGCTCTGTCTTCCTAAAACCACCGGGTGGCGGTGGCACGGGTACAAGGGCCCTTTCATCGCTGCTTGCAGCTTTAATATTTTTATTGAAACTGTGATACATTTTTTGTTCAGGATTCTTTGATGAATAGAAAGTTCAAAAGAACAGCATATTTGAAATAGAAAACTTTTGTAACATAAATGTATTTACTGTACATATACTGTATAAATAATATAAATACATATTTTAATTAGATTTAAATATTTAAAAATGTATGTTACACTTGCAGCATGAATTTAAAAAAAAGGCTAGAAAACAACTGGTCTGATCTAGGCGGTGAATAAAAAGCTCTCTCTCATTCCCAGCACCGCTGCCTGGAGCCAAAGGCTCTCATCATAAAATACGAAGCTGACAGGAGGTGTTCTGGATTAAACCCGTTTAAACAGGAGACCGTGGAGAGCAGGCGTGTCTCTGCTCGTGGGCCGCTTAGGTTCACGCTGTCTGGATTAGACCCCGAACAGAGCCCACTCGCGCACATCAAGACACACCGACATACGCACACAGACAGAGCTTAGCAAGCAATAAAGCATCTCACACCTGACACCACTTTAACCTGCCTGGTGCAAAGAGAGAGAGAGAGAGAGAGACAGAGCAGACAGGTAGACAGATTGAAGCGTTGCATATGAGTGCAGGTTCATCAACAACATGAGGAGCGAATGAGGCAAGCGTGACTAATGCAAAAGGAAAACGAAATAACCAAACTAAACACTCCATCATAGTATGGAAAATAAGACATGATGCGTGAGCAGATCTTCGTTATGTGAGTGAAAATATGCATTCCTCACAAAACGTGCTTAACTCACTGACAAAGAATGACTCAAAAATGTATATATATATAAATAACATGTATATATGCAAAAATAATAATGTGTAAATATATACAAAACTACTATACCATAGGGTTACTATAGGGTAAGGGTTGGCTTTCGGGTTAGTTGCATGTAATTATGCAAAATTTATAGTTACTATGGCAACTACATGTAACATGTGACACTGTAAAATAAAGTGTTACCAGTATGTTTAGTAAACTATGTATTGCATTGTATTGCATTATGAAACATTAGACATATATAAAAAAAAAGTTCTGTAAAACAGGTAGAAATGTTCCAAGAAAATAAAAATCTCCAAGAGTAGTTTCTGGGATGAGAACAGTAATGATTTTACCTGGAAGAGTGGCTTTCAGTTTGGTTCAGTTTGAAGAGGGCTTTACAGAAAAACATTCCAACCTTGTACTAATGGATTCTTAAAGAGTTGCAGAAGATGGCAACAAAACTGAGGCTGTTCGGGATAGACATAATGTCCAATCAATACAGCTGTGCACCTGTGTGTTAAGTGTTGAACTGGAAATATATTGAAAATATGAATATCCATGAAAATCTTGCAAAAATAAAAATAAAACAATAAATAAAACCATATCATATTTATTTTTCAAGTTTTAATTAGGAAATGAACACTTACTTCCTACAGACCTGACCTCTGAATCAATAAACCACAATGACTATTATAAATGATATTTGAACATAACCTAATTAAAATTCATGAAAAAAATAAAATAAAATTCAACATGTCATAGACCTTAGTCAGGGCAGATGCCATATTGAATTATACACGGATGAAAATGAGGCGTGAGGAATAGACTTACAGTCTTTACAACAGCATGCACTGTATAATGGTCCAAGATTACTTGTTGGTTTCATCTCATAACTATTTCAAAAAACATTTGGCATGTTGTTAAACAAAATGATTGAGAAAAATGAAATATGGTGCTACTCTGAGTGAGGCCTATAAGATCTCTCTTTAAAACAACACGAACTTCACGTTAACAACATATATTGTGTGAAACTGCATTGAAACAATTTCACTTTGTATGTTTCATTTTTAATGTTAATATAGTTTTAGTATAGTATATTAATATAGTTTTTATATTAGCTATCATCCCTTTCTTTACAAATATAACAAATACAGAGTTTATCACATACTGCATCATACTCAAAATAACACCATCAAAGTTTAGATGAAAAATTCATAGCAACACAGCTGCAGTTCTTGCTGACAATGAAATGTGCTGTATATGAGGCATTGCAGTGAATTTTGATAACCATCACTCTGGCATCACTGGGACATTTACGATGAACAGCATGGATCAGGCCTTATTGCCAACAAGACTTTCCAGATCTGGCAAGGTTTTGGCAAAGTTTCATGGCTATGTATTCAATAGTTTTGTTTGAGGTCATTTGGATCAACAAACTGAAAACTAAGTTATGTCCTATTGTCTTTACAACATTTGATGGAGACAAGGGCACCATTATTTGTAGTAACTGTGTCAACTACAGTATACAGGTGAAACTCCAAAAATTTTAATATCGTGCAAAAGTTATAATTTTGATGATTATGGCTTACAGCTTATGAAAACCCCAAACTCAAAATATCAGAAAATTAGAATATTACAATCAATATATAAAAAAAGGCCCTCTGAAAAGTACAATCATACATATGTATATAGTTATATATACTAAATATATTAGTTTCACCTTTAATTAGTCATTTGAATTACTGAAATACACAAACTTTTGCACGATATTCTCATTTTTCGAATTTCACCTGTATATATGTATAACATTTTACTGACCCAAAATGTAGTGTACATATGGCAAACTGTGGATTTTATCTAATTGTCCTGTTGGGACGAGTTGGGACAAAATGTAAAACGTTAACTTTGGGGAGAAATCTGATCCAAGATCAACCTGTATCCTCTAGGCCACATGTGGCAAACTAGCCTGAAGATTTCCATACTGACTCCAGACCAGCGATGAGGCTATCCCTGTCCCACCCAATTCACTCACACTAGCAGACGGTGGCTAGTGAACCAGATGCTCCTTTTTCGGCTTTCTGAACAAGGGAACTGTAAACGGACACAATGAGGACTGACAGCGGAGAGGGATCTCTGGACAGGGAACGGTGTGTATGCATATGTTTGTGTGTGTGTGTTTGAGTGTGCATATCTGCTTTGCCCGTCGCTCAGAATGTGCGGTGACATCACAGATGGCCATGCAGTTCCCCTGTCAGCTGTCCAAAATGGGAAGCCAGGATGTGATTGATGGAGCATGATGCTTCTCCAGTATGCTACACCGACCTGGAGTCAGTTCCTCTGAGACTGCTAAAAAAAAAAGGTTCTGTCTTGCTCCAGCATGGTCTAGAGACATACTGGAATCCCTGATATCCTGTGAGTTCGGTCAGTGTGGCACAAGTGAATAAGATATCTCTGAATATGTTTTTTTAATTTTTTTTACAGGGTCAGATATCAGCTCTGAGCACAAACATGTTATTAAAAGGCCTTTTATCTGAGTTTATATTCATAAATTCAATGAAAACACTCACAAGCCACATTATTAGCTATACCTGTTCAACTGCTTGTTAATGGAAATATCTAATCAGCCAATCACATTGTAGCATTTAGGCGTGTACACGATCTGCATGGTTGTCGGTGCCAGACGGCCTGGTCTTTGCAGAATCTGCTGATCTACTGGGATTTTCATTCACACATATTTCTAGGGTTTACAGAGAATGGTTAGAAAAAGAAAAATATCCAGATAGCAGCATTTCTGTGGGTGAAAATGCCTGGTTGATGCCAGAGGTCAGAGGAGAATGACCAGGCTGGTTTTAGCTGATAGAAAGACAACAGTAACTCAAATAACCACACGTTACTGAGGTATGAAGAAAAGCATCTCTGAATGCACAACATGTTGAAGCTTGAAGCAGACGGGCTACAGCAGCAGAAGACACCCCCGTGCCACTCCTGTCAGCTAAGAACAGAAAACTGAGGCCAATTCGCACAGGCTCACCAAAATTGGACAATAGAAGATTGGAAAAGGGTTGCCTGGTCTGATGAGTCTCGATTTATGCTCTGACATTCAAATGGTAGGGTCAGAATTTGGCGTACAGTAAACAACATGAAAGCATGGATTCATCCTGCCTTGTATCAACGGTTCAGGCTGGTGATGGTGGTGTAATGGTGATGGGGATATTTTCTTGACACACATTTGGGCCCCTTAGTACCAACTGAGCATTTTTTTATTTTTTTTATTTTACCTTTATTTAACCAGGTTAATCGGTTGAGAACAGGTTCTCATTTGCAACCGCGACCTGGCCAAGATAAGGCGCAGGGTGCAAGGCGACATAAAATTACACATGACATACCAACATACAAATACACAGTCATAAATATAAAAAACATTCAGACCACAGCCTAACAGAGTATTGTTCCTGATCATGTCTATCCCTTCTAATGGCTACTTCATAGCAGCATAGCGTAAAAGCTCACAAAGCTCATATCATCTAAAACTAGTTTCTTGAACATGACAATCAGTTCACCATACTCAAATGGCCTCCACAGTCACCAGATCTCAATCCACTAGATGACTTTAGGTTGACGCGGTGGAACAGGAGATTTGCATCATGGATGTGCAGCTGACAAATCTGCAGCAACTGCAGGATTCTGTCATGTCAATATGACCAAAAAAAACTTTTTCAAAGTTTAAAGCTGCAGTCCGTAACTTTTTTGGGTTAAAAATGATCCATAATAAATTTTGGAGCAAGTACATAACTAGGCAGTGTTCAAAACTATCTGCTTGCCGTAGCTCGATTCAAAACGGTAAGCTTGTAATAATGTTTTTAATTCCAGAGGCACTGGTGGATTTCCGTGGGAAATTCGAGCATGTCTTTGCGTCACATCTGTACACATAAAGAAGGAGTCTCGGCTAGTAGGCTATATTGCGTGTGAGGATGTTAAAGGTGGAGATTTATACCCTTTTCTCACAGCACTTGATATAATTGAACTTTTCTGATGGCGGATCCAGAAAGGTCCAAACGACAATCACCAGTGACAACTGGAGATTCACCCGCTGTAAAATGCAAAAGACTTCGAAGTGGCTACAGTAAAAAAGAGACTGCAACCGGCGCCAGCCCATGCGAAAACTAGGATGTCGAAAGGGCTTTTGAAAGGTGGCGTGAACTCCATGTTTGAAGGGGTTCAAAACTAACGCAGAGACGGCTATTTTTTTTCTGTAAGACAGTTCAATGGTTCAATTATGTAACAGTAGCGCACTTTGTTCACTTAATTCATATACTACGGAGTACTGAACTACAGGTAGCCCTAATAGAGTGCCGAAGTTATGACGCCACTTTGTAGGCCAAAACGCGGAAGTGAGTTAGCATTTAGCACTTCCGGTTCCCTCGCCCTTAAGTCTATGGGTTTTTTTAATGGGTTTTTGCTAAATCGCCTGAAATAAGGTCTGTGGTTAACAAAGCCTCTAAATATTTTCACGTTTTGATCTATGACATAAAACACACCAGTTATAACCTGCTTGTGATTTTTTAAACTTTTTACCATTATCATTGTATATCTAACGGCTTTATTTAGGATTCAAAATGTATAACATTTTGGATTAACTTGTAAAGATTATCTTGATTGACAAAACATGCAAGGGTCACAACTCTTTGTTGAACACAGATCTTATTTTTTGCGATTTTCCAAAAGTCTATGGGGAAAATGCATTGCTTTTCGATCGAGGGAACCCATGCGCCGCTAGCTTCCGAGTTGTCCTACAAAGTGACGTCATAACTTCGGCACTCTATACACATTACATGTAGTCACGCAATGCTGATGTTGTTATCATTAACAATTTGAGAACAAAGTAACATTATAATTTGCACGGTTTTATGTGGTATGATAAGCGATCGTTAGATTTAATCAGCACGATTAATAGTCACTTGCTATTTCTATTTTTTTGGGTGAAATTTGCTTGCAATTTCTGAGTGAAAATTGTTTTTAAGTACAACAAGTCCAAAGTCTGCAAGAAAGGTCAAAGATTTTAATATGAGCTCAAACATTTTGAGTTATACAATCTACATACGTATTATAGCTCTATACTTCAATGTCAAATTTTTTTGGGTGTTTTCTTTTATTTCTAAAACCATTTCATTAACATTTTTAATTTACTTTTATTTTTAGGTTTCTTTACTCAATTTTAAAGAATAATTTATGCCAACAAGGTTCTATTTAAAGGAGGAATTTCTTCAATGATTGCATAATACTTTCATGAATAACACATTTTTTTCTAGTGTTCTACATTTATCTGACTTAAAATGAAATTATAAATTAAGTTTATTCATTAAATATTAAATAAAATAAAATAAATAAGAAAGCGCCTGACATAATCCTTTGAGATTTTATATACAACCTCTGTAAACCGCATATTTTAAGTATATATTGTTTTAACAGTGTGAAGGTGAATAGCACACAACAGAAGCAATATCAACATAAACAGATATCTATCGGGTTCAATATGCGTCACTATAAACATGCGTCATTGTTTTGGAAAATTTCACAAATGCTATTTTCAAATTTATCCTCTTGGGAATGTGTTTTCAAAAAGCTCTATTTTCGCATGACAAAAACTCCATCTCAGTGTGAACAGAGGGCCAAACCAAAGAGAAAAACACATTAGAGTGGACAAGGCTTAAGAGTGTGGTTCTCAGATGGGAGATGCAGGTTTCCAGGTCCAGCCATTGTTGTACTGATCACCCTCTGTTCTCTCTCTCTTTCTTTCTTCGGTAATGTCCTGTCCCCTCTCTACTGTCTTTCTAAATAAAGAGTGGCAAAAGCCCCAATAAAAAGAAGTGGAAAACACACGAATCAACCAAATTGACCAGCATGTCTTCCTTGGCAGGTCCGCATCACACGTCTGCTCTCTCATCTCAGGTTGTCATCTGTAATATCCCCCCGGCACGCTGGCTGACGCTGATATCCCCCCATCAGTCCAGCGCAAATGGCTTCTGCATCACAGGCATGGCTCAGCCTGGTGCGGACAGCTTGTGGTGAGGAGAAATATGTTCACTTTCTCTCTTTGCTGTCCTCAGCAGCAACCTTATCAGATCAAACAGCTGAGAAACACAGCAATGATTCAGTGACCACTGCGTGTGTGTGTGTGTTATATCTACTTCCTGGGGCCCTAGACACCATATTGGCTATGTTAGATATGGGAGAGCACACATCCACATTAACACACACATACCTACATATACGTGCAAGAACACACACACACACACACACATCTAAGAGAGTCAGATATGCCAATAGCGCATGGATCAGCGGTGCCTTATCCTGCTTTGTCCACCAGCAGCTCGGCGTCAGATATCATATTACTGACTGACTCCAGAGACATGTGCGGGGTCAATGGATCAGAACCTGATCGATACTGGGGAAAGAGATACAGGAGGTTATATTAAAGTGGACAGAATTAAATTAATGTGGAAAATACAACTGAAAGGCACATAAAACCTCCATTTTCCCTCAGTGACCTGTGTCTACCTGGAATTCTTTTTTCTCTCTTTCTATTCCCTCAAAAGACAGAAAATTCAATATATAAGTTGTCTTCCTCGGCAGGTCCGCATCACATTTTCTTAAATATTCATTTCATATAAAAATTCTACTCTTAAGAGGTGTTATTAGTTGTATTTATATATTGAATTACTTTATTAATTAAGTCATATATTGCTTTGATTTTTATATAAAATATTTATTTTTTGTTGTAAATTTTTCATAAGCTTTTGACAAATGTTTTTTTTTAATATAGCTTTTAATTTAGGTTTAATTTATTTTTATTTCTAGTTAGTAATTGTAGTTCTCCAATTTAAACTTATTTCAGTTTATTGCCAAAGCAATATTTCTATTTTATTTTTGGTTTATTTCAATGAACATAAATGTTTTAAATAGTTTTAGCCTTAGTTAACGATAATAACCCTGCTCTTAAAAGCTAAAACATTTATGTTTTAATATAAATCAAAATATAATAATTTCAAAATACTTTAAAAAAAGAACATCAACTAATATTCTGTTAAAGACCCCATACATAGTTTGATGAGCGCTGTTTTCTTTCATGTGCAACATATGGTAACACTTTTTATAGTGTCCTTGTTACACATCATATTATAGTAATAACAGTAAATTATTCATAATTACAAGCAACTAAGCCTAACTAAAAGGTTTGCCATGTTTTTCATGGCACATCAATGACATAATTAACTAAACTGAGAAAAACACTGCATGTCAATTTTGAACGGTACTGTAGTTAGAGCCAATTTCCTGTTTTGTTCAATTATTTGCGCAGTTCCGCCACTTTTTTTTGCGTGCCCTCAGAGTGCCCCCATACATAAAAGTGTCAAATTTGGTTTAGGAGTTATAGACATTTCATTTTTATTGGATTTTTTCATCTGGGGTTTTGTCTCAATCGGACTAACGGTTTTGAAAATATTCGCAAAGTTGTTTAAACAACTGAAAATATGACCACAAACCATAAGGCGAAATATAGCATGTTTGATATCGTTGGACTTGGCAAGGATTCAAGAATCGAAGGAGATGACTCCCGTGAAAATAAGTCAACCAAATCTAAAGTAATAAGCATGTGAATATTTGATTTTACCACTTGGTGCCGCTGGCTCGAAACTTCTCAGGCTCCTTCAGGGCATGGTGCCGATGACCCATACTGAGTTTCGTAACGATATGCTAATGCATTAATAAAATACAGCTTTTTACCTCAAAATTTCAAATGTCCAGCTTGTGTTTTGACCTGATCTCCACCCCAAAAATTGCCTGATGCCCTCTTAAACAAAAGACAAAAGTTAAAAAATAAAATGAATAAAAGAAATCCTGGCATTAAGATATGCATTGAAGAATATGTCAACTTAGCATGCTACTGAATGTCCTACCAGCATGGCACCGAAAGAATTGATTCTTTGGTTACCTCTTCTCTAATTTCCACAAAGGATTTGTTGATTCTCATTGCTGCAACTTATACAAAGTCCAGACCTCCCGATATTTAAATTGATTGGTTAGATATTGATTAAGCTGGCTGCTTCAGGTGATGTATGTGCTCGTCTGCTCGCCGAATCTCTCCCGGGGCGCCATCAGACAGCACAACAATACAAAACAAACAACGTGGCCTGCCACAGAGAATAACATTCCACCAAAAACTCCAGCTAGAGGAGAACCTCCACACCTGCTGTTCCTCAGTTAGAGAGAAAAAGAAATCCAATTATGGGCCGACAAGTAAACGTTTCAGCACTTAAGAGTGGATTGATAAGAGGCAAGAGTGATAGAGGGAAAGAGAGAGAGAGAGAGAGAGAGAGAGAGAGAGAGAGAGAGAGAAAAGGCTCATTTGCACAATAATACAGTTAGTGAGGTGATTTTAAAATAAGAAAAGCCCATTAACATTTAAATGACTGCAATGAGTTTCCAAATGAAGCTTTTTTTTTTTTTTGCAATCCTTCAGCTAGATGGGATCAGTCAGGAGGAGGATGAAAGGCCTGACTGTGCACTGCTGGCTGACTTTGGCCCGTTTCAGCCTGGCTTAGCCCTGTTTCAGCTGTCAGACTAAGCTAACTCAAGGCAAAACTGAAGCCAAAACTGGTCCGTTTTAGGGTTTAGGCTCCAACGAAGAGAGCCTTGTCCTGGTATTGTAGCAATGTCAGATTTAGAAACATGTCATATTGTCAGATTTTTTTGTGCACAAATCAGACTGAATCAGTCCAAGAGGTATATCTGTGAATCCATTGCAAAATGGATTCACATTCGTTTATACCACTCTCTCACTCTGAATCATCTGAAGCAATTCTCAGTCTGTAAGAGAGACAATATTGATTCTTAAAAAAAAAAAAACAGAGAAGAAATAGTGCTGGATGAAGTGGATATTCACCTACAAACAACTGAAACAAAAGGCAACTCCTTTCAGCTGTCACATGAATAAGCACTGCCATTCACACAAAATGTGTTTTGAAATCCAGATGAAATCCTGCAGGCGTTCCTGAATACAGCTCACAATGATCCAGGTTCATAGTTTTTCATTTGGGCCTTTTTAACTTTAGATTCGGGACCAGCAAGCACCCTTCTAGAACACCATTAAATACTGCATGGCAACATGCTAACAAAAATAACTCAGCTCCGCATATGTAAGAACAATTTATATTTTCTGCAGAGCTTTGAGATACAGTAGGATCCTATAATGCACAACACGGTCTCATTCATCCAATATATTAAAACTGAATTCATTGATCAAAGGTTTATTAAAAAAATAAATACAATATTGACCCTCTGTGTAACCGGTGCAATCAGGCCCAGGCAAACCTAATACATATTCTGGCAATGTCCATTCGCATCTCCTTTTGGCAATAATAATTTGATTGGTTTTCATCGATTACAAATAACCATATTGAACTGTGTCCTTTGGTTGCACTTTTGGAAACTTTCCAAATATATCAGCCAGCCAGCTCTACTCACTAATGCAATCCTTTTCTAAACTACTAAAAGGCTAATACTTTTTTTTTAGGATACTGTGATGAACAGAAAGCTAGAAAGAACAGCATTTATTTGAGAAATATATATTTTTTTTAACATTATACTTGTCTTTACTGTCACTTTGATCAAATTAATGTATGCTTTCTCAATCAAATGAATTTATTTCGGTAACACTTTATTTCGATATAGTACAGCTTAGACACTGTACTAATCCATACCGGTAACACTTTATTTGAAGGGGTGTGCATAAGACTGACATGACACTGTCATAAACATGACATAACACCTGTCATGAACATGAAGGAGTCTTTATGAATGTTTATGACTGTTGTCATTAAGTGTCATTCGGTAAATTATGACACTTTTAATGCAAAGTTGACATTGTTTAAAATGTCTTTGTTATGACAACTTGACATTACCCAAGACAAAAATGTCTTGATTATGACAACTTGACATTAACAAAGATAGAAATGTCTTTGTTATGACAACTTGACATTAACCAAGAAATCATAACCTGTCAACCTGTCACAAATATGTCATGACAGGTCTAATTATCAAACTTAAAGCATTTTGTAATAACCCTTAATGACATCTTTATAACTAGTACAATGTGTTCCACTTTACTTGAGGACAAGTAAAATATTCATGACACAGTTATAATGGTGTCATGACGGCCAAAGTTGTGACAGGTTGACAGGTTATGATTTCTTGGTTAATGTTAAAGTTGTCATAAAGGCATTTCTGTCTTTGTTAATGTCAAGTTGTCATAATCAAGACATTTTTGTCTTTGTTAATGTCAAGTTGTCATAATCAAGACATTTTTGTCTTTGTTAATGTCAAGTTGTCATAACAAAGACATTTTAAACAATGTCAACTTTGCATTAAAAGTGTCATAATTTACCGAATGACACTTAATGACAACAGTCAAAAACATTCATAAAGACTCCATGTTCATGACAGGTGTTATGTCATGTTTATGACAGTGTCATGTCAGTCTTATGCACACCCCTTCAAATAAAGTGTTACCCTTTATTTTTATTGTTGGTCTTCCAACAGACATTCTACTGACTATAAGTAACTTTTATAATTTATGTACTGTTATAAGTAACAGTATTGCATTTTTTTTTTTTTTTTACCGTATTATACCTAACAAACTACATTCTTCACATGTCAAAATATCTGAAAATATTTCTTATATAGTATTTCTTCTTATTCTTTGTTTTGTTTTGTTGGGATGGACAGAAGGTGTGGTGTGAAATGGGAGGTACAGGACGTGCTAGTGGAACACACTGCAGGGGAAAAGGTGAAACAGGAGACAACATGCTGCCTCTCTAAACAGGCCAAAACACATTCTATCCAGCCCTCTATCTGTGTATGTGTTTAAGGAGGTGAAATAAACATATGAAGAGACAGGTGGATGAGAGCATTGGCTGGGCCTGCTGTAGGGATGTGTGTATGTGTGTGAGAAAGTGTGTGATGTGCAGTAACAGAATTTTGAAGAACATTAAGCGTGTGTGTTTATGTGCATGTGTATTCAGGTGGAGTGTATTTAATATTGTGTATGGTAGGTTCATGTAGACATTTGTCTGAAAAGCAACAGCAGGAGAGGGCAGATGGCAGCAGACACTGGTGACACTGGAGAGATACAGGATGGCATACGCACACACGCACACACACACATATGCTGCTACACAACATTTACCCACACGAATCATGCACAGTCCTTTCTCAAATTCACTGAAAAATGTAAACCAGAGTCTGAATATCAGTAAAAAACAACAAACAAAAACAGATTCTGCGTAAAAATAAATGTAAAAAAAATTTGTCAGAAATAGAGGACTGAATACAACATTTTTCAATTGTTTTTTATTTATATTTTCCATTATAAGTTTTAGCAGTTTTACTTTTTTTAACAATGTTTAATAATGTTTATTTCAGTTTTAGTTATTACATCAAGTTAAACTAAATAAAAATGAGAAATGTTTCTTTTTCGACTAATATATAGCTATATATATATTTATATATACACATACACACATACATATATATGTATATATTAGTCGAAAAGGAAACATTTCTCATTTTATATACTATATAATTTTTTTTAACACTTAAAGGGGTCATGACATGGTTTTTTGTTTTGTTTTATTATGTTCCCTTAGGTGCAATTATAGTATTACTATAGTTTTTTGTACAAAAAAACTTTAAAAATTTAGTGATTTATGACATTTTCCCACCCTGTTTCTCACTTCTGATTCAACCAGTCTGTTTTGGGGTGTTTCCCCTTTAAGACTTCAGTGTTAACGCCTATACTGTTATGATTGGCTAACGTCAGTGCTGCTTATGCATAAATTATTAACGTTAATCATTTTGTATCACATGTAGACTACACAATGCTCCACCACGTGAAATTTCAGTCTTTCAATCTTTTACCATCGTGTCAATTGTCAATTGATTTTGATTCATATGCGCGAGGGAGGGAGGGAGAGAGAGAGAGAGAGAGAGAGAGAGAGAGAGAGAGAGAGAGAGAGAGAGAGAGAGAGAGAGAGAGAGAGAGAGAGAGAGAGAGAGAGAGAGAGAGTTTGAAGGCGCGCGCGCGGCCGGGGCTCGCTCGCTCTCGGCTCGTTCTTTCAATAACATGCCCTGTCACACTCATCTCACTCACCGTTCAAATAAAGCTTTGGCGCGCTGCATATGCTGCAAATAAACTGCATCCAACTGCTTTCCCTGACGTCTGGATCGTTCGGCAGCATATTCAAACATGTTGTTTGTCCACAGCAGGAACAGCACATCTGCGTGGCATCGCAGTCATCTTGTAAACAGACCCACTCGCTGCACGACAACGCATGTGATGATGCGAAATGAGGCGTAGTTGTCTTGCGCTGGAGGCGGTCATATGCAAACGACTGGTACGTCACTTCGTACCGGTCACTTCATACCATGGATCCAGAACGAGCTGTATTTAGAGCTTGATTAAATAAATGCTACGTTTATAATGGGGAGGACGTTTTAAGCTATGAAACTTGCAGGAAGTTTTAATAGTAGTTATATACCAAAAGATCAAGGCACATTTGGTTTCTCATGTCATGACCCCTTTAACATTTTATTTCAAGTAACAAAAATGAAACGATGGTATTTACATGACTAGCTACCATAATCACACCATGTTCATCTAAATCAGAATCAACATACAACTGCTATACATGGAATCTAAATAAATATGAATTGTACAAGAGTGAATTTAGAGCAAAGACTGAATATGATTTTATAACTGAATTTGAATCTAAATCTGAACCAGAATCTGATTTAATGAGTTGATTTAATGAGCAACTGCATAATACTCTCTGGCTGAATAAGAATCAGAATCTTAATCTAAAACCATAACTTCACTTCTATACTTTGTACTGCCGATATACAGGTTGAATAGAAGAATTAAGATCATTTACCTGCTCTACATAGATTTATCTTGCACTGTCAAACCAGTGCAAATTCACATCCTTAGTTATATTCAGCCATCCTCTCACAGAGATGTGGATATTTTTTTGCGGAGCCTATTTCTTGTAACACAGCATATTTCTTAGATTGCAAGCTCTATCAAGTGACCTGCACTTCAAAGTGAATTCAACACCAAACCTATTAGGTCAGGCATTTTGGTTGGATAGGTACATTATTGCTTTCCTCAAAGCCTCAAGGCTGTATCACTTAGAATGATTCATGGCTCTCTCTCTCCTTCTCTCTCTCTTTTGCCTCTTTCCATAAGCACTTTCCAGGAGAGAAATGCTCACAGAAGTAACACCTTAGGATTTTTAGATGGAGTTTTGCACAGTCATACTGTCTGTGTCCTGACTTTCAATATGTTTTCTCTAAGTAAATGCCTACGTGATGCACCAATTCAAAATAAACTTGCTTTTTAGCAAGAGATAGAAACTATAGAGGAAATTATTACAATCCAAAGGGTACAAAAATGTACGAGTGAGAGAGGAGAAACAGAGAGAGCTCATGAATAGTGTATAGATAAGATTCAACTAGTCTCTCGTCTGTCAATCGCCAGCAATTCCCTGCTTTCTCTAGCTAACCTTTCCCTGCTCTTTCTCATAAACAAACACACACACACACACACGCACACACACACACACACGCACACGCACACGCACACGCACACGCACACGCACACGCACACGCACACGCACACGCACACGCACACACACACACACACACGCACACACACACTTCTCTCATCTGAATGTCTCAATCAGACAGAGAGAGAGAGAGAAAAAAATACTTAATTACATGCCTAAAAACAACCTCTATCTATGGGAAATCTACAGGATTTTAAACATCTGATCTGATCACCCGGAAAGTGAAAATGCTAAGCCCAATTACTTGGAGAAACACACGCAAACACACACACACACACACACACACACACACACACACACACACACACACACACACACGCACACACATACACACACACACACACGCACACACACACACACACACACACACACAAAAAGTAAAATCTGTGCATACTCTGGCACTAAAGAAAGGCCTTTGCATCGTAACATTTTAGTTTTCTTGCCAGACTACACACTCACTGGACACTTTATTAGGTATATCTGCTTAACTGCTTGTTATGGCAAGTGAATCTCAATGCATTTTGAAAAGGCCAAGACAGATCGTCAGATGGCTGAAGTTCAAACTGAGCATCAGAATGGGAAAGAAATGTGATTTAATTGATTTTGAACATGGTTGTTGGTGCCAGATGTGCTGGTCTGAGTATTTCAGAAACTGCTGATCTACTGGGATTTTCACACACAACCAGGTTTACAGAGAATGGTCAGAAAAAGATAAAATATCAGTGAGCGGTAGTTGGAAATGCCTTGTTGATGCCATAGGAGAACGGCCAGACTGGTTTGAACTGATAGAAAGGCAACAGTAACTCAAATAACCACACGTTATAACTGTGGTCTGCAGAAGAGCATGTCTGAACACACAACATGTTAAGGCTTGAAGCAGCAGGAGAAGACACACCAGTGCCACTCCTGTCAGCTAAGAACAGTCATCTGAGGATACAATTTGCACGGGCTCACCAAAATTGGACAATAGAAGATTTTGATTTCTGCTTCTCAGATGGTAGGGGCAGAATTTGGCATAAATAACATGAAAGCATGCCTTGTATCAACGGTTCAGGCTGGTGATGGTGGTGTAATGGTGATGAGGATATTTTCTTGACACACTTTTGGGCCCCTTAGTACCAACTGAGCATTAAACACCACAGCCTAACAGAGTATTGTTGCGGACCATGCATAATATCCTTTATGACCACAGAGTACCCATCTTCTGAATCTGATGGCTAATTGCAGCAGGATGTTTTATAGGGTTTAGGTCAGGTGCCAGGGACGGCCATGGCAACATTAATTTGCTCATTGACCCTTGTGTTAATTTTGATTTCTTTTTTTTTTGTTTTTTTTTTTGGATCATTGTTCTGTTGGAGGATCCAAAAAGCTCATTATAATATTTCTAGCAAAGACAGTCAGGTTTTGATTTTTTTTTTAGCTGTTAGTTTTTAATCCATGATACCATCTGAACAAGATGTCCAGGAACTCTGACAGAAAAATAGGCCCACAACATTAAAACCCAGCATCAGTAAACTTAATTTTACACATAATATCTTGTTAGTTTCATCTGACCACAGAACCCATTCCGTTTGAAGTTCCAGTCGTGTCTGACAACTGAATATGCTAGAGTTAGTCTGACTCCAAGACTGCAAGACTGCAATTCTCCATCTGTGATCCTTGAAGAGTCTTTGGCCACTCAAGCTGTCCTCCTAACCGTGCATTAAGACAATATAGACACAGATCTAGACATAGACACAGATCCTCAGATCCTGTAAAATTTCCTGTTGATTGGAACTTCCTAATTATTGTCCTGATGGTGGAAATGGGAATTGTTTATGCTTTATCTATTTTATAGCCACTTTCTTTTTTGTTAAGCTTAACAATCTTTTGCTGCAAATCAGAACTACATTCTCTGGTTTCACCTATTGTGATGGATGATTAAAGGAATTTGGCCTTTGTGTTACCTTATATTTATACTCCTGTGAAACAAGAAGTCATGGCTGGATAATTTTATGTTCCTAGTCACCCTGGTGTAAATATATATATATATATATATATATATATATATATATATATATATATATATATATATATATATATCGTTCTGAGGTACCAATAATTATGGTAAACGTGTATTAGACGAAAACCAATTAGATGTGATTTTTCCCCACATTCATTAGTTTTACTTCAATGAAAGGTTATACTTTTGTGATTTTTTAAATGAAATAAAATGTGCTACGATCTGATGAGTTGTTGAGCTTGTGAATAATAATCCTGTTTTCTGCGTTCTCTTGAACTGATTTGCTGAAATCAAAATGTGGACCATACCTAATAGATGACCGTTAGACAATGGGATTACAGATTGCTTATTAGTTTCGCCCACTACCAAAGGAACCAGAAGTGGCCTCTGCTTGTTCTTAAAGGGATAGTTCACCCAAAAACTGAAAATTCTATCATTAATTACTCACCATCATGTCGTTCCAAATCCGTAACACTTTCGTTAATCTTCGGAACACAAATGAAGATCGTTTTGATGAAATCTGAGAGATTTCTGTGCCTCGCTTCAAAAAGTTCATAAAGAGATTGTAAAACGAATTAATATTAATTGAGAGGTTTATTCTAAATTTACTGAAGAGACTTGATCGTTTTATATGATGAGCAGATTGAATTTAGGCTTTTATTCACATATAAACATTCATCAACTCACACATCAGTTATGGCAAACAGAAGCTCAAGCATCTTCACTTGACATGCGAGAACCAATGAGGATCATTCTCATGTTACGCAGAATGTTTGAGCTTCTGCGAAAAACAACGAGGTTCATTCTCGGCTCTCAGATTTGATAAAAAAGATCTTCATTTGTGTTCCGTCGATCAATGCCAAAATGTCGATCAAAAGTCTTACAGGTTTGTAATGACACGAGGGTGAGTAATTCTAAGATTCTCTTGCTTTCCCTCTCTTTGAGTGCCAGTGAGGAAAATGAGCGGTCTCAGCAAAGCAACGGAGAGACTGGCGCCTACACACTAGAGTACGGTCCATTGGAACACGCTGCACATCCATTTATATGATATCAAAAGTAATAGTGCGCTGTGGAAATGGTCAGTGAAAAACTCTCAAAAGCTTAGTCAGATGTATCTGTGCTAAACTTATGCTTAGCTTGTAACTCACTGGTGAGTGAAATCTGAGAATTTATTAGCTAGTGGTTAAGAATAGATATTATTTAGTCACCTAGTGTTAGTTGTTGTTGCATATGTGAAATATTAACCCCTCATATATGCTGATAGTATGAATCTTCTCAATAAGCTGCAAAATATGAGGTATGTACACTCAGTATGTAAAGCTTAATGGGTTCAGCTCATTAACCCTGCAAGCAGCTTTGGCTGCAACGTGATCTCATGAGAATACGTGTGTATTTTTACGTAAAGTGTAGTTCTGTCACACGTACATTTATTTACGTATTTACAGCACTAAAACGTAAAAGATGTACGTATTGACAGCACAAAAACGTAATTATAATTATAGGCTACGTAGAAACAAATCTACCGGTCGTAGCAGCTTGTACGTATTACTATGCATATTAAAATCGTGGCATTAATGTTTTGACTCATTTCTTAATTCGCATTTATTAATATAATAGGCCTAACGTTAACGTTACTCATAAATATTAACATTTAGCTCTGTTCGTGCCTTCTGCTGCAAACTCGTTTCGGAGGATTAGCCTTCATGGTGTTAAAAAAGAATAGCCTACACTTTAAAAACTTAAAAATATCTTGTTTAATAAATGTAACCATTTTGTAGTAACGTTATTTAGTTTATTTACCGTGAGACACAAAATGCGTTTTCTCCAATAAAAGACAACATTAATTCACAAAAGACATACATTTTATTAGCTTGATGTAATCCAAATCTTTAGAATCCATACGTTGTTTGCAAGAAACAGATCAAATTCAGCCCTTTATTCAGTGATCTTCATCTCCATTTCTCAGCAGCGACCACAAACGTCAAATCCCGCGCTGGTGATTAATTCAAATTCAAAAAATGCGCCTTCAAGAAGCGTTACGACATGTTTTACGGCCGTGATATGAAACGCTCATTGGCTCTCGCCTGGTTCGTCACAGATTTTATTACTTTTAATAAAATAAAAATAGATTTTTATAGATTTTATAGATTTTTAATTGTATTACATTTGGAATGGAGAAGCGCGCGCGCCTTCACAGAGCGAACCGAAACCGGATTAACA
Organism: Semotilus atromaculatus; assembly: GCA_031834385.1. Taxonomy (NCBI): domain Eukaryota; kingdom Metazoa; phylum Chordata; class Actinopteri; order Cypriniformes; family Leuciscidae; genus Semotilus; species Semotilus atromaculatus. Next base: position 14,971,659 of record JAULUF010000023.1, on the reverse strand, counting down.
TTTTCATGGATTAATAACTTAAATTCTGATCTGTGCCTCATACACAACTATTATAATACTGCCAGAGAGGACTGCGAGTGCAACGCATCATCATGTGAACGACTTTTGGTACCGGTTTTGACATTTTCGCAATGAATAAATTGTGAAATGTATTCTTGTCTGTCTGTTATGTTTTTTTTCTTCATAATTGTAGCCTAACGTTACGTAGTTTTAAGGAATGCTTATGGGTAGGTTTAGGGGTAGGAGTAGGATTAGTGGCTCAACATTTTTTTATATTCTGTATAAAATGGATATGTTTAGGTTTGGGAGTAAGGATAAAGGATCTTGTTGCATTTATCTTTAAAATGGTAAAAGTGAAAGTATACAGATATCTTTATGATATGAAATATACGTAAATAGTTAACGTTTTGTAGCTGTAAAAACGTAATTATGTTACGTTTAAATGTTGCAGATACGTCCATATTATACGTTTCAGCATCTATCCAAACGTACAAAAACTTACGTTCTCTTACGAGAGTATCTCTCGTACTGCGTAATATCTTACGCTATGGGGAAAACTCTTTTCCACGAGATATTGAAGCCAAAAATTATCCTTAATTTTTTAATCAATGTAAAACGCTTTGCGGCAGCAAGCAGACATAGGCGAGACAGCTCGCGCGCCTATTGGCTGTCCTGCGGCAAAAGCAGCAGCCTATCGAGAGAGGCTCTGCGTGACGTCATGACGAATGAGGGCACTTCGCGCCCATATCGTCACGTCCCGCCAGAAAAGGCGTGGTCTCGCCCTATAAATAAGCTCGATAGGCTGCCATACACTGATTTTCAACTCTTCAGCGAAGCTCACGCATCGCTGGATCCGGAGTGAGAAGCCGCGCCGTCGACCTGTAGCCTTCAGCGGGACGTGCCTTTGAGTCTGGAGTCGCTGGCCTCGCCGCCTTCAGCCGCCGTACCTGCTGCGCTTTCCGGCGTACTATATCCTTTACTCTGCCTAGAGTGCGTGTTTGCTTACGTGACGCAACACACACTTCTCTCTCTAAAAGAGCTGCGTCTTTTTAAAGATGCCATCCTGTGGCTCGTGCCGCGCCCAACTCAGCGACGAGGACCGCCGTGTCATCTGCGTGTCCTGCCTGGGTGAGGATCACGCGGCTATCGCGCTCGCTGACGGCGGATGCCCTCATTGCGAGCTATTGCCTATGGTGACTCTGAGGACTCGCCTGGCATCATTCTCCGAGCCTGCATTCCAGCCCGCTGTGGTGCCGCGCCGCAAGAAGCGCCGCGCTCAGCGCGCTCCCGAGCTATCTCCAGCCCGCCAAAGCTCGCCGGTTCGCCCGCCAGCTTCGCGGGCTTCGCGGGCTTCGCGGACTTCGCTCGAGTCGCTCACTGACGGACAGCGGCCGCCGCCTGCCGCCGCGTCCGCCCCCGAGCTCGACGAACCTACCGAGGCATGTTCTCTTATGGCGTCCGATAGCGAGGATTGGGCGAGCTCTGTGGACCTCCCCTCCGCTAACGTTTCCCGCCAGCCCTCTGGGAAAAGAGCCGGCATTGAGGCTGAGCTGATGCGTCTGCTCTCTCAAGCCGTGAACAGCATCGGCCTCGACTGGGAGGCGCCCGCGCAAACTTCCGTGGGCATGCGTCACCGGCGAAATGAGGAAAGAGTGTATTTTAGTCCCGCCGAGGCCGGACCGATATCCATTTCTCTAACATTTCTCAGCTCCTAGTTTAAGCGGCTGAAAATGTCAATATTGCAGCAATCAGTTTGTTGTGTAACACGCTCGCCTGCAAACAAACGCCGACACGCACACATAACTGTGATGACGCTCTCTTATCTGCTCGAGCTAATTTTAGCTTATGGTGTTTTCCCCTGTGGCTCAGTGGCGAAACCTAAAGCCTTCACACGAGAGACCCGTGTTCGATCCCAGCTCTCGCAGCAAATAAACTTTAATCTCGCCGCAGCCAGATTAATTTTTCGCTCGTTCAGTTCCAGGAAATGCGACTGTTCCAGTGTATTTTTGCAGTAAACAAGCCGGTACCACGGCCCGCTTGCCTGCACACAAATGCCGTTTCCACGGCGACCCAGAAAAATAATATAAGCAGTGTATTTTCTGGTATTCCGGCCACAGCCGATGGTGTTATGAGTGTAATAAAAATGCCCACAGCTCAGTGTTCATTTCTACACACAAACACAGCCCGCCACAGTGCAGGGCTCGCACAAATGAGATCAACTCATGTCAATTGTGCATTAAATGTAGTGAATGTGCCCACAACCCAGTGCCCACAAACACTACACACTGCATGTACCACGGTTTCTGTAAAACGAAACCAGCACACATACAGTCAGCTCAGAGTCTTCCTAGCCTCCTAGGAAAACGACGGTGCTTAAGTCTCGCCGCGGCCAGACTCCACCGAAACTTCTCGCTCGTTCAGTTCCAAACAATGTGACTGTTCCAGTGTATTTCGCAGTAAACAAGCCGGTACCACAGCCCGCTTGCCTGCACACAAACGCCATTTTTACGGCGATCCAGATAAATCCCAAAAAAGAGTGTATTTTCTGGTATTCCGGCCACAGCCGATGGTGTTATGAGTGTTGTAAGAATGCCCACGTCTCAGTGCCCATTCCCACACCCAGACACAGCCCGCCACGGTGCAGGGCTGGCACAAATAAAATCGACTCAGGTCGATTGTGCAAACAATGTAGTGAACGCGCCCATGTCACAATGCCCGCTTTCACTACACGCTGCGTGTCCCTTGGTTTCTGTAAAAACGAAACCAACACATTCAGTCGGCTCTAACCGACAGTGTTTTCAGTGCAGTAAATGTGCCCGCAGTCCCGCGCCCACATTCTCTCACAGACACGCCGAATCCCGCGGGATTCGCCCCGCTCGCTCTCTCGGCGCGAACCGTCATAAAGAAGCTGAGCGCGGCCAGGCTGCCCGCTGTGATCAGCGCGCCCCCCGCCTCGAACGCTGTAAACACGGTGTTGTGTTCCCAGTACACCGGGGCTCTCGAGCCACCATCCTGCGCGGCCAGAGCCCGGATTTCATTCTACCCCTAGCTATTCACGCAGATGCGTGGTCAAAGCTCCCCGGGGTATCAGAATGGGTGTTGAACACTATAAAGAGAGGCTATTCGCTACAGTTCGCTCGACGCCCCCGCCGATATACGGCGCGCGTCAAAACTACGGTGAAAAACGAAGTATCTCGTCTACTTCAAGCCGAGATAGCGAAACTACTGAGCAAAGGGGCTATAGAACCTTTATCTCAGGCTCAGAGCGAAGGGGGCTTATACAGCAGATATTTTCTGGTACCGAAAAAGATGGGGGTCTCAGACCCATTCTAGATCTGCGACAGCTGAACAGAGCGCTTGTGAAGCGCCAGTACAGAATGCTTACGACCAGGAAAATCCTCGCGCAAGTGCGCCAAGGGGACTGGTTTATGTCAATAGATCTGAAAGACGCCTATTTCCAAATACAAATAGCGTCCCATCACAGGCGATTCTTGAGATTCGCCTTCGAGGGCCAGGCATATCAATACACAGTCCTACCGTTCGGCCTGTCCCTAGCACCTCGTACATTCACGAAGTGTATGGACGCGGCTCTCGCACCCCTGAGACTTTGGGGCATGCGAGTTCTGAACTACTTGGACGATTGGCTGATTCTAGCTCGATCACAAACAGAGCTCGTAGAACACAGGGCCGCATTACTCGAGCACCTCGAGCAGCTGGACCTTACAGTCAATTGGGCGAAAAGCTCGCTGTCTCCCAGTCAGAAAATTTATTTTCTGGGAACAGTGTTGGACTCGCTATCCATGACAGCACGCCTGTCACCGGAGCGCGGATTAAATATTCAGCACGTCGCGAAATCCTTCCGCCACGGCTCTATAGTCCTGCTCAAAAGGTTTCAGAAAATGCTGGGCCTAATGGCCTCAGCAGCTTCTGTACTCCAGCTGGGCGTGCTTTGCATGCACCCACTGCAGATGTGGCTAATAGCGCGGCTTCCGCCCCAGGCGTGGACCAAGGGTCTGTTCGCCTCAGGGTCGACCTACAGTGCGTTTCAGCTCTGGAACCTTGGAAAGTAACCGACTGGTATCAGTCAGGTGTGAATTTGGGGACCGCCTCGTGTGTTAAGGTGGTGTCTACGGACGCCTCCACCTCGGGGTGGGGAGCGCTGCTCGAGGGCAGACCGTTAGCTGGCCTGTGGTCAGAACGGGAGAAGCTCCTTCACATAAACTGCTTGGAAATGATAGCAGTCGACAAAGCGCTACGGCGCTTTTGTCCCCAGATAAGAGGCCACCACGTCTTGGTCCGGTTGGACAACATGTCAGTGGTGGCATACATAAATCGCCAGGGCGGCGTCAGGTCCCGAAACCTTTACAGGCTGACGGAACGCCTCCTGGTCTGGGCTCAGCACAACCTGCTCTCGCTGAAAGCAGCGCATGTGCCTGGTCACCTGAATGTGGGACCAGACAGATTGTCCAGAAACAACGTCCCAGCAGGAGAATGGTCGCTGCACCCGCAGACGGTCCAGCTGCTGTGGGAAACGTTCGGCAGAGCGCAGGTGGACCTATTCGCGTCCCACGAAAACGCTCACTGCCCAAAGTTTTTCTCGAAAAGCAAAGACGCGCTGGCCCATGTCTGGCCCCGCTGTCCCCTATATGCTTTTCCCCCTGTCTCGCTCCTGCCTCAGGTGTTGGAACGAATCAGGGAAAACGGATGCCCAGTGCTGCTCGTAGCTCCGCTCTGGACGAACCAGGCTTGGTTCCCTGTCCTGATGCAGCTGACCAGCGCTGCCCCATGGCCTGTACCATTGAGGAGAGACCTCCTCTCTCAGGCGGAGGGCTCAATTTGGCATCCTCGCCCGGATCTGTGGTCCTTGCATGCATGGGCCATCAACGGGTACCCGCTAACCTCCCAGAGGGAGTGCTAAACACGATCGCGCAGGCTAGAGCTCCGTCTACTAGACGGCTCTACTCCTCGAAATGGTCGGTGTTCTCTGCTTGGTGTCAAGCCCAGGGCTTTTCACCCGTAGACTGCGGGATTACGGAAGTGCTTTCCTTCCTTCAAGAGCTGCTGGATAAGGGCAGGACCCCATCCACACTCAAAGTGTATGTGGCGGCCATAGCAACGTTTGCAAAACCGGTGTCTGGCCAGTCGCTAGGAAGGAACGACTTAGTCGTGTGTTTCCTAAGGGGAGCTCGGAGGTTAAACCCACCTAGGCCCCCTTCAGTCCCGACATGGGACCTTTCCACGGTCCTGGAGGCCATGAAAGGTGCCCCGTTCGAGCCAATCCAGTTGTCGGACATGAAACACCTGTCCTTCAAGCCGGTGTTTCTCATGGCTCTCGCTTCGCTGAAGCGTATAGGGGACTTACAAGCGCTTTCTGTAAGCGCGTCATGTATGGAGTTTGGGCCTAATGACTTAAAGGTCGTACTCAAACCTAAACACGGCTACGTGCCGAAATCCCTCAATACACCGTTTAGGGCCCAGGTAATTTCCCTGTCTGCCCTTCCGGCTCTCAATGAGGAGAAGGACGCGGGTCTCCTTTGCCCCGTCAGGGCATTAAGAGCTTATGTGTCCCGCTCGTCTGGTTTCAGACAGACTGAGCAGCCTTTTGTTTTGTTTGGCGGGCGTTCCAAGGGACTTGCCGCTTCGAAACAGGGCCTATCCAGATGGATAGTCGATGCCATAGCGCTGGCTTACACTTCTAAGGGCCTGCAGTGCCCCTTGGGTGTCAGAGCGCACTCCACGAGAGCCGTGGCCTCTCCGTGGGCATGGTCTAGCGGGGTCACCCTGCAAGATATCTGTACGGCCGTGGGCTGGGCCTCGCCGTCTACATTTATAAAATACTATAACCTGGAGGTACCCGCCTTACAAGCTAAGCTTTTGGCGATCTAGACTTCAGTGCTATCTGCCCGCTGTGCGGCTCAGATACTGAGTTTTGGCCTGCGCATCGCTCAGTCCGATGCAGCAGCTCCATGAGTATTGACACATGTATGGCCACCCAGATTAGGCGGAAAGTTTTCACCCTAGCTGCGTGGTTTGATGGTCATATAATTAGCTCCCCTGGATGCTATTTTATATGGAAAGACGCTTTTTAGCCTCTATTCCTCCACTCCCTGTGGGTTTATCTATAAGGAGTGATGCTTCTAGCCTCTCCTCCTCTACTCTCTGTGAGTATATGGTGATTATGCACTATATGCACCCTGGGCCTCGGCCCCTGGGACTTTGGTGTTGGATCCCTGTCCGCACGGCGTGTTACACTGTGTTCCCCATAGTGTAAGATATTACGCAGTACGAGAGATACTCTCGTAAGAGAACGTACTCGGTTACTAACGTAACCTCGGTTCTCTCTAGAGAGGGAACGAGTACTGCGTATCTTGCCGTGCTTGGAATACGCGCTGGTTCGCTTCGGCGTTGAAAAATCAGTGTATGGCAGCCTATCGAGCTTATTTATAGGGCGAGACCACGCCTTTTCTGGCGGGACGTGACGATATGGGCGCGAAGTGCCCTCATTCGTCATGACGTCACGCAGAGCCTCTCTCGATAGGCTGCTGCTTTTGCCGCAGGACAGCCAATAGGCGCGCGAGCTGTCTCGCCTATGTCTGCTTGCTGCCGCAAAGCGTTTTACATTGATTAAAAAATTAAGGATAATTTTTGGCTTCAATATCTCGTGGAAAAGAGTTTTCCCCATAGCGTAAGATATTACGCAGTACTCGTTCCCTCTCTAGAGAGAACCGAGGTTACGTTAGTAACCGAGTACGTTTTCTATCTTTGAAAATAACGTATTATACATACGTATTAACAATGAGACCAGGCTGAGCTTTCATATGAGTTTGAAAGGCATTCAAATGTAGCCAAGATGTGAAATGTACTTTTTTTGGCTTGCAGGATAGCATTCTGGAGTGAGAGACTGCATGTGAACATGGTTTCAGGATCAAAAGCCTCAATGGGGCATCATTACTCCTCTACAACTCACCCTCGCTTTTCTATCCATCTCCTTTATGAAGACCTCAGATATTCGATGATGAGAATTAGCCTTGTCAAAGATGCGTAATTGGCGAACGCTCCCTAATGACGATGGCCATGTGAGATTTAAGGAGTTGAAAATGAACGCGAATGCCCACTTTTCATGTGAAAAAGCACGCCGCATTCAAGTGGCTCCTGCTAATCGAGAAGTGTGACTAAAGCCCCCTGATTGACTCATTCAAAGGGAGGCAGAAGGAGCGAGAGATGGGAGAAAGAGAGGGAGAAATGCAGACTGAGAGAAATGGGCAGGCTATTTGTTTCAGTTTAGTGTTGTGATTGAAAACACTTCAGGCACCACTGATGGAGGAAAACTTCATTTGGTCTCACTGAGTTCCAACTGCACATCAGTCTGCAGAGAAATGACTCAGTCTGTTCTCCAGGAGAGATTTGAAAGCCTGCTCCTCTGCTGCTTGTGGGAAGGGGAGAGGCTCTTAATACGCTTCAAATATCAAGACTTCCAGGCAGGTACTTTAAACTGAAAGATTCATTTAACTGAAGGTACACTTATGAGTGAGGGTATTCAATTCTGGTGAGGTGAAAATAATTTCGAGTTCTTTTTTGCTGTTTTATGCAGAACATTTTAATGGTATTGGAGTTGCCCTGACAATATTCTAGTGTTTAGACACGACTAGTCAAAAAGCTCACCCTGATGCGGTGTTGTTATTGCTAGCTAACACTATTAAAAAATACACACAAAAAAAAAATGTAAAAAAATACTCAGTAAAAAAAAAAGAAAGATATATATATAAAACATATTAGAGTGAGTTTTTTTGTGATTGTTGTGGGATGCGGAACGTTTTCTTAAAAAATGCGATGGAATCTGCGGGGTATTTATGCAATTTTATGCGATGAAATTGCAGGAACTTGTAAAAGTTGCGGGAACTTGCAAAAGTTGTGGTTTAAAAAAAAAGAAAAAAAAAGAAGTGATTCCCCTAACACCCTGTTCTCACTAGGCAACTACCTTAATGTAAAGAGTAATTTCTTATTTCCTATGATAAGGATACTACATCACAAAAAGTACTGGGAATATTTAAGTTCTCATCTTGTTTTATTTAATAAACACATGGCTCAAACTTACAAAACATTGATGAGTCAAACAAGTTCTGTAGGAATATGGAAGGAATATGCTACAACTTCTGTAAAAAGGAATAAATAAAATATTAAAAAAATAAAATGTGTCCTTCCTGTTTTACAGTTCTGTTAAAATTAGTGCAATCTCTTACTGTAACGTATATTTACACGTAACACAACGGGAAACTGCTTTGCGCGGTCTTTTGCGCTTATTTTTGTTGGCAAATGAGACTGATTTGCGGGCTTCATCATGGCTTCATCGCGGGGTTTGCAGCTTTTTGATGATGATCACGTTGCGTAATTACGTCACTTCATAACGTTCTCATGGCAACAGGGGGGAATGACTGCTCTTGTGGTAAGACTGCTCACTTTCTGATAAGATATATGTGACTTTTTTGCAACGGAAATGCGGGGATTATCAAATCATGCAAGCCCGCATATTTTGCATGGAAATCGGCAGTTTATGCGGTAAAAGTGCGGCGTATTTGAAAATATGCGTCCCCCGCATAAATATGCAGACTTTGGCTGATTATGCATTGAATTATGCAATCGCATAATCACGTTTTTCTAGAGGGACTGATTAAATGTACTAATTGTCGTTTCTTTGTAAATTATTTGTGAAATTTCGTAGCAATTTGAAACCGAGTGAAAAGTGTTTCACACAATTTTTTCAGGGTACAGTAGATATAAAATAAAATATAAATAAATATTTATAATAATAATATATATATATATATATATAAAATACTAAAATAAAATAAGTTGAATTTAAAGTACCTAAAATTGCTAAAACTGAAATTATGAATGAAAACCTTTATGGTCACTATTATGATTAAATGGGTTAGCCTAAAAAGCAACACATATCAATTATTAAAACTGAATATATATATATATATATATATATATATATATATATATATATATATATTTATTTATTTATTTATTTTTTATGAAAATATATCAAAATACATCTAATTCAAAACGTGAAAAAAGGTATATAAATAATCCTAAATATAACAATTCCCAGTCTATGATATTCTAAGGGTAGGGCCCCTAAGGACATCTGGGGCCTCAAACAGTGGCCCTGTTTTCTTCACCAAATTAAAAGAGCCTACCTCAATATCTCTACAATATTATGGCGCCTAGACATGCCTAGGGCCCCACATGGGACCTCTGTTCACTATCCTAAGTCAAAAGCGCCCACCCCAAATATCTTAATATGGTCCCTAGACCATGATGAGGCCGACAGGGCCTCTAGGGCACTGCATGGGTCTTCTGTTCACTGCCTCAAGTTAAAAGAGTCCAACCCGATATATCTACTGTATATTCTGGATATGGATGGATGAAGTCCTGAGGGATTTGTAAAAAATAACACATTATGAGCAATAAGAATAGTGACGCTTGACTTGTTGACAAAAATACACAACAGCGCTATAATATGCGAGAAAAGATGTCACTCCCTCAGCCAATCAAGTGCCCAGGGACAATCATGTGACTCTCTCTCCCACCCCAATACAGTTATTTTTCTCCTTTCCATTATGAGACCGTCTGTCTGCAGTTTTTTTTTTTTTCTTTCTTCTATATATGTGAGGTGATGAAATAAAGCCATGTCAACACTAGACCCCAAATGAGTTCCTTGGACTTGAACAATGTTTTCTTGATTTTTTTTTTTTCTATTACTTAAAAGTTATAAACTTGAGAAAACATGTCTTATCCATATTCTTAATCCCATCACAGACTCGCATACACAGACCAAAACACTTCTCACTTTGTGCATGAGTGTTAATTGGTGTGAGGACAGTCTGGGCATTTTAGAGAACTTAAACACTGAAACTTCTTGAGACTACATTGTACAAACACGAACAACAAAGGTCCAAGCGAGGATGCGCATGTACACAAATGCCTCACAATGTGCTCCAGACAGCTCCCATCTCTGAGAGCGAGTTAACCCCTATACGATCTGCACTAATTGGAGTCTCAGACACAATGCCAGCCATTATACGTGGTCTTTATCGGAGTGTGTGTATGTGTATGTGTGTGTGAATGAGAGGTGGGAGAGGAGGGGGTCAGACGGACCCCAATTATTAGGGGAGACTATTAAGAGCAAAGCAGCGTGGGAAAAAAAAGAGTAAGAGAGTCTCACATCTCCATTTGAATATAAAACAGTGCTTACTGCTTACCAATTACCACTTTCTGATAGGCACGTTTTGAGGGTAGCGCTGCACACAAATTGGCTCTGTGCATGTTAATCGTGTATATTTGCGAGTTCAGTATAACATTGTGCTGTTTCTCGGTGTGTGTTTTTGACTGCAAGTGCGAGAACACCGCACTGCCTTTCAGTGCAACTCAGCTGCCAAGCAAAACAATGCTAATCTCAGCATGTGTAAATTATTCAGATGGTCATAGGTTCACAAATAATTCAAACAAAAGTACTGGCACAACTAGCCGACACTTACACAAACACACACGCTCACACAGAGAAAGAGAAACCACATCAAATGTTTACACAGCAATGGGGAAGACAGTATGGTGAGCCTTACTAAAACACAATGCTGTTGTCATGTCTTAAAGGATTAGTTCACGTTCAAATAAAAAGTTCCAGATAATTTACTCACCCCCATGCCATCCAAGATGTCCATGTCTTTCTTTCTTCAGTCGAAAAGAAATGAAGGTTTTTGAGGAAAACATTCCAGGATTTTTCTCCATATAATGGACCTCAATGGCAACCGGTTTGAAGGCCCAAATGTCAGTCTCAATGTAGCTTCAACGGCTCGACACGATCCCTAGTCGAAAAATAAGGAGCTTATCTAGTGAAACGATCTGTAATTTCCTAAAAATAAATAAAAATGATATACTTTTTAACCAGAAATGTCTTGTACCATCTCTGAGATGCGCCACGCATTACGTCATCACACTGGAAAGGTCACGCGTGACATCATTAAACATCCAGGATATGCACACGTAAGGACCATTTTAAACAATAAACTGACACAAATACATATACCGTATTTTCCGCACTATAAGGCGCACTTAAAAGTCTTTAATTTTCTCAAAAAACGACAGTGCGCCTTATATATGGATCAATTGGTTAATTGGATCAATTGGTTAATAACGCTCCAGATTATAAGGCACACTGTCAAAATGTTTCAGTATGAAAAACCAATAATAATAATAAATATTTAATAATAATCAAATGTTTCAGTACGACTGGCAAACTACAAAGCCGCACCGCTTGCAGCATTATGGCTACCGTAGTCAGTAAAAAACGGAACACACGTTCACCAAGACGGGGAGACAGCGCCGGGCGACTTACGCCACTATCTGCCAATGGATCGTCGATGCCTGGGCTGATGTATCAGTCTCAACTGTGATCCGAGCTTTCACGAAGGCAGGAATAATCTCTGAACTGCCAGGCAATAGCAGCGACACTGACTCGGATAATGACGAGAGGGAGCGGGGCAGGTTGGATGCCGTGGTCGCCCAACTGTTCAATTCGGACACTGAAGAAGAAGAATTCGAGGGATTCGTGGACGGAGAATGAACTGAAAAAAGTGAGCTTTACGTGTTATACGTAAGTGAACAATGTTGAACAGTGCACTAATGTTTGATTTAGTGGTATCAGACTGTTTCTTTTACTACGGTACGTGTTTACTGAATTAGGGAAAAGTTCTCCTCCACGTTTGGGAAAAGAGTGAGCAATGGGAGATATTGTTAATATGCACATTAACGTTTGAACAACGTTACCATGGGAGTGAACGGAGTTGTCAGAACGCTTAATAAAGTTTGACTTTATCTGACTGTTTTGTTGACATTCCCTTTAGTACCTCTAGTGGATGCATAACGCAAACCCAGTCAAAAGTTTGACTGCTTATGTGCCTCATGCGGTGTGCCCTATATATGAAAAATGTTCTAAAAGAGGTCATTTATTGAAGGCGCGCCTTATAATCCGGTGCGCCTTATAGTGCGAAAAATACGGTAAATATGTGTCATTCAACATACAATAACTTTGAACAGTCCTCCTACTCCAAACTTGTAAACAATGGGTATCAATGGGTCAATGGGCCTTTCCAATGTAATGCGTGGTGTATCTAAGAGACCTTGGACATCTTGGATGACATGGGGGTGACTAAATTATTTGAAAGTGAACTACTCCTTTATTGAAGTGAAAGCGCGTGTGTGTCTCAGCCTCAGGTAGTTATCGTAGTGCCATCATGTGTGTGCTGACCGTGATAGCTGCTACATTGGAGTCTTCGGTGGATTTGACACTTGTCGAAAATTACGGTGCAAATGAACATACTCGGGTTGCGAAGGGGAAGTGTTTTTTAAATGTAATTATGTTTGGCATTTCTAAAGGGAGAACAAGACAATTAGAGAGATAAAACTTAAAAGCCTGTTCCCCTGAACAGTAGCAGCACGGTGATTAGTGCAGAAGAGGGAAAAATTACAGCCTATTTCAGGCTCTAGGATTTTTATAGACTATATGCACAACTTATAAATGTGTGTGTGCACAAATGCATACAAACAAGAATATTAGGGCTGAAAAAAAAGAAGAAATGCCAAACATAATTATATACATACAGGTGAAACTCGATAAATTAGAATATCGTGCAAAAGTTATCATTTTGATGGTTATGGCTTACAGCTTATGAAAAGCCCAAATTCAAAATCTCAGAAAATTAGAATATTACATAGAATATTGAATATTAAATACAGAAATGTCGGCCTTTGAAAATAAAAATCTGCCTGCCTCTATTGGAATTTAACATAGGGGTGTCCTGACTTATGCACCCTGTTTTTTTTTAAGGAAGAACATTTATTTATTTATGATACATTATTCACTCACAAAGAAAATTGGTGTCCTTAAAAGTTGGATTTTTCCTCTTTTTTTTTAAATTAAGGCATTAAGATCAATTTCCAAAAGATGATTTTTTATTCCTCTTTTTAGTCAACTTTAGCATGGGTGTGTTCACTTATGCTAAGCACTGTATGTCAGTATCTCACAAAAGTGAGTACACCCCTCACATTTTAGCAAACATTTTAGTATATATTCTCAAGGGACAATACTATAGAAACTAAACGTGGATATTTTAGAGTGGTCAATGTGCTGCTTGTATAGCAGTATATATTTACTGTCCTCTGAAAATAACTCAACATACAGCCATTACTGTCAAAATACCTGGAGTACACCCTAAGTGATAATAGCTGTACGTCGTTTAACCATGCAAAGACAATGTCCTATTCATCAATTTCATGTTTTTGTCTGCTTGACAGGACCATACAAATTTGGGTAATGCTTTAGATTACAGCCAGGAAAGAACTGTGCAATTAAAGCAATTTTACAGTGTAACTTTCTGTAATTATAGTGTACCTATACAATACTTACATGTAAGTATAAGGGAACAACATGTACATTTTGTGGAATAAAGGGGTAACAACCAGGAGAATAAAAAAATATATATTTATACTGTAAGTATTATAGAACTAAGGGGTACTTATTCTACTATTGTGATACAACAGTCACATTTGGGACCAATTTAGCAAGAACATACACTGTGTAACTTTTTGTAATAATGGTGTACCAATACAAACTGTATAGGCTTTTTAAAAATTACAGGGTACATATCTATGCATTAAATATTCCCAGCACTTTCTGTGATGTAGTATGCTTACTTATCATAGGAAGTAATAAGAAATGACTCTTTACATTAGGGTAGTTGCCTAGTGAGAACAGGGTGTTGGGGGAAATCACTTTTTTTTTTTCTCTTTTTCATCAAACCACAGTTTTTGCAAGTTACTGCAATTTCATTGCATAAAATTGCATAAATATCCAGCATATTCCATCGCATTTTTAAAGAAAACGTGACACATAATCAAGGATTTTTGCCCACAACAATCACAAAAAAAAAATTCTGGAAGGACTGTTTAATATACATTTTTCAATTGTCTTTTAAAAAGGCATCTGACATAACAAACTAAGTACAATTTTAATTTCGCTTGCTCCGGATGAATATTGATGGTGTTACATGGCTTGATTTTCAGTACTCAGTACTAAAGTACTAAATTGAGTTCTTTTTGCTCCTTATTGCTCTTAAACAGTCAAATACACACAAAACAATGTCAAAATGTCATGGTGAGTATTCACAAACACAGTCAGTTATGTTTTAAGTGAATATAAACAGAGAAAGAAAACACATGTGTATAATGTACCTGTGCAACACTATAATGGACCTGTGCGTCAGATCTTAAAGTGACAGCCACCTAATATCTGCTGCCACATAATATGAGATAATGAATTGCTTAAGAAAACAGTGCTGTGCTTTACTCCGAAACGCTGTTTTACTCTGAAACGCTGTGTTTACATTAATTTAATTTGCAGCCTTTGTGATTTAAAGGGCCCCTATCATGGATTCTTGAAAATGACTGTTCGAGTAGTGTGTAATAAAGCTCTAAGTGAATGAAAACATCCTGCAAAGGTTTATATCTGAAAGTGCACCGTATATAGAGTTATTGTCTTTCAAAAGTGAGAGTCGAGTCTGAGTCTATGAAATGAATTGTTTTTGAAACGAGTCATTAGCCATTTCGTACTGATGTAGATACGAAACATTAGCATATTGGCCGCGCCCACCACCCAGTTATTGCGCGCACACTCGCAGGGAAACTTAAACCTCAAACCGGAGCTGATTTCTGAACTGGACAGCATCATGTCAAGAAGACGGCGCTGTGCATGATGTGAAGGTAAAGCCAGTTATTTTTCATTCCCCAAGGATGAGCATGTGAAGAATCAGTGGGTAAAATTCATCTTTACCAAGATATCACAGCAGTATAATCCTAAACCATTTCTGTGTTCCCTTTATTTTACAGTATAGACGACTGCTTCTCAAATCTCGGGAGTTCAATGCAGGATTCACAAACCGCTTGCTCTTGAAAGATGGTGTTCAAAATACTTCGTTTTGAGTTTTATATTGTGTAGGTCTCCTGCTAACTCTCATTATCACTGTCTAACTGAAATACTGATCAGCTGTGGGCCACTATTATCGAGTCGTCCTTGCGATGGAGGTTGAATAACTAGTTCTTCTAATATTTCATCACCGGACTCGCGCTCGCATTAATATGGTAAAATCGACGTCATTGTTCGTTACGTGTATGTTGTGAGGAAATTAAACAGTTTTTTTTTTACATTTGATGCGTGTAAACATGTTGTAGGACACTCTACAACAACATTAGGAAACTTTAAAATACCATGATAGGGGCACTTTAAGAACCACATTGTGAACCACATTTAAGAACCACATTGCCATATTGTGATTTTATTTCGACCCTAAAATGTCGTTTAAAATGGGCATGCAAGTTTAGAATGACATGAGAAAAACCCGTCTCAGTTCACTTCCACTTCTTGTCAAAAGCAACTGTTAAAAGCAACTGTCAAACACACACACTTATAGATCAGTGTGAAGTCTAATCTTGCTACTATTCCACTAACTCTTTATAAACACCCACATGCACATTTCCTTCTTTCCACACTTTTCTCCTCTCCACTTTTCTTTAAAATTATTTTCTCAGTCACACAATCACACGCTCCAACTCAGTAGTTCTAAAAAAAAAACTAAAAAAAACGGTTCACAGGTTCGTTCTGATATGATCGCAGACAGAAGGGGAAATACATTGCTAAATGAAAATAAACTGCAACAAACCATGCATATAGCTAGGATAACAAAGGATAATAAATTGGTTCACAAACTATTAAAAAGAGAAATGCTCAAATCCTTTGTTGTCGACGTTAAAGGCTGTGAATCCATTCAAACTTCAAATTATGACACAAATTCTGTCACTTGGTAATAATATGGATAATACTAGTACAATATTTGGCATTAGGCCAGTAAATAAGTCAGTTTGAGTTTGCATATTTTTGGCCAATGCAATTCATGGTTACATTAATAAATAAATAAATAATTAATTTAATTAAAAAAATATATATATATATATATCAAACCTTTAATATAATATTTATATTCATATGTTATAATTGCATATAATTGCATAATATCATTTATATTATATTAATATAATAATATTTTATAATTTTAAATATATTAGTACTTTTTATATGATTAAAAAAATAAAATAATACTGTGCAACTTGATGTAAAATTTTAATAAACCCAACATAATGCATTCAATTATTCTCCCAACACTTTTACAAGACCATCAGCTCCTCTATTTAACTTTCAGGACCAACACAAACACACACACATACACACATTATGTTTTCATTTCTTATGGGGACTTTCCATAGACATTATAATGTTTATACTGTACAAACTATATTATAAACCCTACCCCTAATCACAGAAAACTTTCACTTAGTGTGATTTATAAGCTGTTTTCCTCATGGGGACCACAAAATGCCCCCACAAGGACAAGGATTTGTCCCTTTGTGGAGACATTTTGTCCCCGTAATGTAGGGTTTACCAGACACACACACACACACACCCTCTCTCAGATAATTAATTTGCACGGTGGGTCTCCCTTGCAGATGGCTGCAGGTAAAATGTCTCTCAGGGGGGTCACAAACGGTTAACGGTGCCGGTACTGTCCCCAGATTGTAGATCACTGACCTTATTCATCGTCCCCATGAAAGCATACACACACATACACATTCCATCACACACAAACACACACAGAGATTCACGTCTGCTGCGAACTCCCTATGAATTACACACTAAATGTAGAAACACATGGTGGGATGGTTGAAATATATAAGAGGCAATAATGTATGGGGAGAGAACAGACAGATGGAGGCCCTGTTTCCCATATCCTCTGGAGCTAAAAGTTCCCTCTTGAAGAGTCAGGGAGAGAGAGATGAGGTTGAATATCAATATCCTTTCTCATTCCATCTCTGTCACTCGCTGCAATGTTGTGAACTCAATTAATAGATAAACTATGGCATGAGGAGACTAGAGTAAACAAAAATATAGTGTCCATTTACATTCAGCACACGTCGGGGTCAGCGGAAAGTATTTCAAGAGTGTGATTATTCATATCTGTCAAATGGTGTTTTAAATGAAAACTGTGCACTGTCTCACGATGCTTCACGACTGACTGACATGCCTGGAAGTCAGGAGAGTGAGTAAGTGGAGCGGAGCGAGAACAATTTCCACCGCTCAAAGCATTCTGTCACTCCGCTCCAACTCCACTCCGGATTCTCCATTCTCCACTCACTGGGTGAAAGAAAATCCAAACAAAAAATTATCCTCAGTTCTCAACACATTTTTTGGAAATGGCACAATGAATTTCGTGGGACCCCATACTTGAATTTGTTCATCATTTATTTTCTTTAACAGTTTGTGTGCATTTGGCAGGCTGAATTTATTTGATAAAGACAGTGCTGATAAAATATGCATACAATTTAAAATGTATTTTAAATGTAATTTCATTCTGCAATGGCAAAGCTGAATTCAGCAGCCATTATTCCAGGCTTCAGTGTCACATACTAAACCATAAATCATTCTAATATGTTGGTTTGGTGCTCAAGAAACATTTACTATTATCAATATTAAAACAATTGTGAAAATGTTATATATACATTTCCAGGATTCTCTAACGAACAATTGGCATGTCTTTACTTGTTTTTTTTAAATCAGGTTAATGTATCCTTGCTGAATAAAAGTCTTGCATTTGTATGATCCCAGACGGTAGTGTATAAGTTTTGTTTGTTTTTATTTTTCCTGGGAAAATAACCTATGACCCAGATGTTGCAAGTGGCATGTCCTACTATTTTAGCTATTTAGTATTTTCAATCACTGTCTTCTGACACAGACCAATTTCACAAGTTTCTATAATTCTGACAGCTGATTGTCCATTAACAGTGTTTAACAGCTGGGACTTCTTTCTGTCATCGCTTATATAACACTCTGTCATAATGAGTGTAAAAAAGAAAGAAAGATATAAATCTAGTAAGTTCAATCACCTCTCTGCTTAAGGAGAAAAGGGAGAATAAAAAAAAGGAAAGAATACAGTCTTTTTGGCCTTTTGTGTAAATAAGCTAAACATTTCTAAATAAAAGGTATTCTAGAGGATTATCTGGATCAGGATGGGGTGATCATCGGGAATTATAGTTGCTTAAAAATAGAACGAGAGGCAGGAAAGGGAAGAGAGTTAGTATGCAATCAAGTGAGAGAGAGAGTGAGAGAGAGAGCGAGAGAGAGAGAGAGAGAGAGAGAGAGAGAGAGAGAGAGAGAGAGAGAGAGAGAGAGAGAGAGAGAGAGAGAGAGAGAGAGAGAGAGCGCATTAAGTTGATCTCTGTGGTTAAGTCGTTTGGCCGGGTTGTCCATCCCAGAGTAATGACAACACGTTGCCATGGAAACGGGAGTTTGATTGCTTGGCTTAATCTTCTTTAATGTAGCTTAATGCTGTTTATGTCCCTCAGACTAAGAGCACACTGTGCAGTGGTTCTCATTAAGGCCTGTCCCCAGAACACACACTCACGTCAATAATGTCACTATTATCTGCCCCATCAGCCTAGCCATGCTGCTAACACGAGACAACTTTGAGTTCATCCATTCCTTTCTCTTGATTTTGCACAGTGACCTTCTAAATAAACAGGAACGATTATAATTAACATTTTTAAACTCGGCTTGACAACTGGGAGAGCGGTGTGCGAATGATAGAGCAACAAGATGTTCTCTGCCCTCATTGCCCCGTCACCACAGGACGACATGCTTCCTACAGGCTGATTAATACATAACAGCAAATAGGATGGACACGCTGAGAGAGACTGTGTAATAGCATCAGAAGGAAAGACAGGAAAGGAAAGACTGGACAGGACAGGACAGGACAGGACAGGACAGGACAGGACGAATTCTGAATTCTGACAGGACAGTACAGTATAGCACAGGACATGAAGGAAATTGACAGGACAGGAAGAAGGAAAGGAAAGGACAAGAAAGAAAAGGGACAGTACATGAAGAAGAAAGGAACAGGAAAGGAAATTGACAGGACAGAAAGAAGGAAAGGGACAGGAAAGGAAAGTAAAGGAAAAGAAAAGAAAGGAAAGGAAAGCAAGCAAAACAAACTATTTAGGAGAAAAAAAGAAAGAAAGAAAGAAAGAAAGAAAGAAGGAAAGAAGGAAAGAAGGAAAGAAAGAAAGAAAGCCTATGTGGTGTAAGGCATAAGTGTGTGGGTATGTATGTATGTATTGTCTGTGAAACCAAGCCTGTGTTCTACTGCACACAATTCATCACTTTGACAGAAAGAACATGTAAATTGAATTCTTCAATTGAATTGTGCCACTGCAGCCCCAGTGGATCATAAGTCTCCGTCCCACAGCTCAGACCAGCAGGTCACATCAGCAAACTCACAGAGACAAACAAACCAACGGCAGAAAAATGACCTGAGAGAGAGAGAGAGAGAGAGAGAGAGAGAGAGAGAGAGAGAGAGAGAGAGAGAGAGAGAGAGAGAGAGAGAGAGAGAGAGAGAGAGAGAGAGAGAGAGAGAGAGAGAGAAAGAGAGAGAGAGTGTGTTCAGGGAATGGAAAGAAATGAGGGGAAGTGTAGAGTACCACCGGGAAAAAAAAAATATGAAAAGAAGAAAGTCTAAGGAAGGGAACCAGGTACTGAGAGGAAGAGCTACAGGGTAGTGAACGGGTTGAGTGTGGGTATAGAGAGGAAATACTTCAGAAGACGAGGAGAGGGAGGGAGAGGGAGAAGGAGAGAGAGAATGGACATAATTAAAGCTGTGGATAGCTTTCACCCCTGGTGTGGCTGAAAGAGAAGCAGACTGCATGTGTGTGTATGTCTAGTGCAAGCAGTAATAGCAGGGGATTTGGATCTGGTCCCTGTGGCCCTTTAACTCTTTCAGTCTAAGAAGATTATTTCCCAAAATCAACTGCTCAAAAAAGCAAATAACTCAAAGGATAAAAAGAGAATACTGCACTTATAACTGGATACCTGTTCAGTGCATACTGCCATAAATTAATCAGGCTGTAATAATATAGTGCTTTGTGAGTGTAAGAAAAAATTTTTTTTATATAAATTTATCTGCCTCAGAGTAGCTTTTTTTTAGGGCTGTTAAATGATTAATCGCGATTAATCGCATCCAAAATAAAAGTTTGTGTTTACATATACACTCACCGGCCACTTTATTAGGTACCCCATGCTAGTAACGGGTTGGACCCCCTTTTGCCTTCAGAACTGCCTCAATTCTTCGTGGCATAGATTCAACAAGGTGCTGGAAGCATTCCTCAGGGAGTTTGGTCCATATTGACATGATGGCATCACACAGTTGCCGCAGATTTGTCGGCTGCACATCCATGATGCGAATCTCCCGTTCCACCACATCCCAAAGATGCTCTATTGGATTGAGATCTGGTGACTGTGGAGGCCATTTGAGTACAGCGAACTCATTGTCATGTTCAAGAAACCAGTCTGAGATGATTCCAGCTTTATGACATGGCGCATTATCCTGCTGAAAGTAGCCATCAGAAGTTGGGTACATTGTGGTCATAAAGGGATGGACATGGTCAGCAACAATACTCAGGTAGGCTGTGGCGTTGCAACGATGCTCAATTGGTACCAAGGGGCCCAAAGAGTGCCAAGAAAATATTCCCCACACCATGACACCACCACCACCAGCCTGAACCGTTGATACAAGGCAGGATGGATCCATGCTTTCATGTTGTAGACGCCAAATTCTGACCCTACCATCCGAATGTCGCAGCAGAAATCGAGACTCATCAGACCAGGCAACGTTTTTCCAATCTTCTATTGTCCAATTTCGATGAGCTTGTGCAAATTGTAGCCTCAGTTTCCTGTTCTTAGCTGAAAGGAGTGGCACCCGGTGTGGTCTTCTGCTGCTGTAGCCCATCTGCCTCAAAGTTCGACGTACTGTGCGTTCAGAGATGCTCTTCTGCCCACCTTGGTTGTAACGGGTGGTTATTTGAGTCACTGTTGCCCTTCTATCAGCTCGAACCAGTCTGGCCATTCTCCTCTGAGCTCTGGCATCAACAAGGCATTTCCGCCCACAGAACTGCCGCTCACTGGATGTTTTTTCTTTTTCGGACCATTCTCTGTAAACCCTAGAGATGGTTGTGCGTGAAAATCCCAGTAGATTAGCAGTTTCTGAAATACTCAGACCAGCCCTTCTGGCACCAACAATCATGCCACGTTCAAAGTCACTCAAATCACCTTTCTTCCCCATACTGATGCTCGGTTTGAACTGCAGGAGATTGTCTTGACCATGTCTACATGCCTAAATGCACTGAGTTGCCGCCATGTGATTGGCTGCTTAGAAATTAAGTGTTAACGAGCAGTTGGACAGGTGTACCTAATAAAGTGGCCGGTGAGTGTATGTGTGTGTACTGTGTCAAATTATTTTGTATAAATAAATACACACACGTGCATTTAAATATTTAAGAAAAAAGTGTTATTTATATATAAAATATTTCTATTATATATAATAGAAATTGTATATAAATATATATATAGTATATACATGCAAATATTTCTTAAATATATATAAGTATGTGTATGTATTTATATATATAAAATAATTATACACAGTACACACACATTTATTATGTAAACACAAACTTTTATTTTGGATGCAATTAATCGTTTAACAGCCCTACTTTTTTTAATGAAGTTTTTGTACACAAGGGAGACCAGGCCTGGCTGTCGTACAAGGATGGTGTTGCATGCTCAGTTTTAGAGTTAATATTTTATATATGTATTTATTTTAAATTCCTTCCCTCTTTACTTCTCTAGCAGTGAAATTATGTTATTTCATCTGAATTTATGTTTTTTATTTATTATTATTTTTTATGAAATGGTAATGAGCATTGGTCTCCCTTACTTTTGTAACAGTAAAAAAAGAAAAAGAAAAAAAAAAACTTTTATTTTATTATTATTTTGTTAATGTTTTTGTAATGGTGAAATCTTTATTATTTAATTAAATTAATTAATTAATTAAATGTTTGTTTGTTTGTTTGTTTAATGAAATCAATAAAAATGAGCCTTGGTTTCCCCTACTTTATAACAGTGATAGTATTTGATTATTTATTTTATTTTACTTTATAATTTTTAATTAAATCAATGAGTCCTAATCTTTCCATCACCCCTGTAATGCCATAATTAGTGCATCTTATTTTTTTAATTAATTTTATATGATTTAAAATTGTTTTCTTATTTTATATATTCACTGAACATTTGCAGCAGATGTTCATTTCAAAAAGCTGTTAGCGTTTTGGGCTTTGGATTTGTATCATGCACTTTTGAACTGAAGCACGTACACATACACAAAGTAAACTTTATTTTGTTGAAAGGATAATGAAAGGAAGAAGCAGGGTTTTAAAAAAATATATGTAATTGCATTTTGGCTTAAGACATTCTTTTGTGAAAAGTCTGCTAACAGCCGATTAACATAATGCCAGACGTTGAGCAGGAATTCAGGTGGAAGAGCTAAACATTTTGACCTAATTTTGTTTATAATCAATCTGGAAACATTAGGGTAAATAAAATGTGCTAATCCTTCACACGTCTGTGAAGGCACGACTACTGGTGCGTAAAAAGAGGCTTAGCGCTCGTCAATAGATTTAACAGCACTAAACATATTGAATTAAATGATAAAGAGTCTGGAAGTCAAGGGTAGCGTGCTCTTTTTATGTATTAAGAGTTGTGTGAAGTGTTCCTCAGTGCAACGCTCTCAAAAGACGACTGCACTTTATGGACAAGCTCTCGTCGAGCAGACACTGCAACGCCTACAGTTTGCGAAAAGAACAAGCGAGTGTGCACTTCTGACAACTCTGACGCTACATGCTAAGCCTTTTCTCCTTGTTAGCAGGCCGCGGTTATTATAGTCTGTGGGCGTCATCATTGGTAGTCTACCGGCATTCGCGAGCAATGCATATTCTGAGGCTAGGGCTCTTTTTAGCCCTTTGAAAAGACAGAATGTTCAGATCAAAGCTGATTGGCTCAAGACGCACCGCGAACAGATGCTAATGTAACACACTTGAAAGAGAATTAGCATTACACAGGCTAGCGGCAGCTAGAGAGGTCAGTCGGCAAAAACACCAGGCTCCTTCTGCATGATCCCATCTTAGATTCCTCCCTGGAGCTCAGGCTCTTGTTACCACAGACGTCCACTCACTGTGCATTCAGAGCCCAGAGCCAGGAAACAGCTTCAAAAGTGAAATGTAACATTATAAAGAGAAAGCCTTGTTATCGGAATAAACAAACTTGAAGTCAGGGGTGGGCTATCACATGATACCCAGGCCTTTGTTTGCTTTTAGAAGATGACATGCTATGCGACTAACGATCTGCAAAACTATACAACTGTAGTTAAACTCGAATCAAAACTAGCTCATGCTAAAGTCATATCCACAGTCTTTTCAGTGGTACAGACCTTGAAGGATTTTGTCCTACCTGTTATTTGAACACAAACAAATTGCAGACACGATTACAAAAGGTTAAACGGTCTTAAAGTTGGCAT
Source organism: Semotilus atromaculatus (assembly GCA_031834385.1). Lineage (NCBI taxonomy): Eukaryota > Metazoa > Chordata > Actinopteri > Cypriniformes > Leuciscidae > Semotilus > Semotilus atromaculatus. Next base: position 14,948,089 of record JAULUF010000023.1, on the reverse strand, counting down.
TAAAAATGGAAGGTGCAATAGTCTTTTCTTCCCTATCGTGGAACAGCTGAAACAGCTTCTCAAATAAGGGAAAAATGTAGAGCAGATCTTGATTTTGTCCATCGGGAATTGGTTGGATCATTTGCTATTGTCATGATGTCATGTGAGGGACAGTCGCCATGCAAATTGTGTATTTTTGTCAAATTATTTTTATTATGATAGATAGATAGATAGATTTGTTCAATAAATCTACTGTCATCAAAATTATGCTCATTTTAAAAATACAGAAACACAATTATTAAAAAAAGTAAAGATTCTGAAAGCATTGCATGAGATAAATTAATATAGCTTTAGTAGTAACAAATAAATATGACATTTTATTATGATATAATTATTTTTTTTATTTTTTTTATATGATGATTTCATTATAAATGATGAAATTGTGATTATCTCTAAAGTGGACACCCAACTTTATATTTACCATCTAAATACACTCACCTAAACGATTATTAGGAACACCATACTAATACTGTGTTTGACCCCCTTTCGCCTTCAGAACTGCCTTAATTCTACGTGGCATTGATTCAACAAGATGCTGAAAGCATTCTTTAGAAATGTTGGACCATATTGATAGGATAGCATCTTGCAGTTGATGGAGATTTGTGGGATGCACATCCAGGGCACGAAGCTCCCGTTCCACCACATCCCAAATATGCTCTATTAGGTTGAGATCTGGTGACTGTGGGGGCCATTTTAGTACAGTGAACTAATTGTCATGTTCAAGAAACCAATTTGAAATGATTTGAGCTTTGTGACATGGTGCATTATCCTGCTGGAAGTAGCCAACAGAGGATGGGTACATGGTGGCCATAAAGGGATGGACATGGTTAGAAACAATGCTCAGGTAGGCCGTGGCATTTAAACGATGCCCAATTGGCACTAAGGGGCCTAAAGTGTGCCAAGAAAACATCCCCCACACCATTACACCACCACCACCAGCCTGCACAGTGGTAACAAGGCATGATGGATCCATGTTCTCATTCTGTTTACGCCAAATTCTGACTCTACCATCTGAATGTCTCAATGTGAAATCGAGACTCATCAGACCACGCAAAATTTTTCCAGTCTTCAACTGTCCAATTTTGGTGAGCTCTTGCAAATTGTAGCCTCTTTTTCCTATTTGTAGTGGAGATGAGTGGTACCCGGTGGGGTCTTCTGCTGTTGTAGCCCATCCGCCTCAAGGTTGTGTGTGTTGTGGCTTCACAAATGCTTTGCTGCATACCTCGGTTGTAACGAGTGGTTATTTCAAAGTTGCCCTTCTATCAGCTTGAATCAGTCGGCCCATTCTCCTCTGACCTTTAGCATCAACAAGGCATTTTCGCCCACTGGACCGCCGCATACTGGATGTTTTTTCCCTTTTCACACCATTCTTTGTAAACCCTAGAAATGGTTGTGTGTGAAAATCCCAGTAACTGAGCAGATTGTGAAATACTCAGACCAGCCCGTCTGGCACCAACAACCACGCTACGCTCAAAATTGCTTAAATCACCTTTCTTTCCCATTCTGACATTCAGTTTGGAGTTCAGGAGATTGTCTTGACCAGGGCCACACCCCTAAATGCATTGAAGCAACTGCCATGTGATTGGTTGATTGTATAATTGCATTAATGAGAAATTGAACAGGTGTTCCTAATAATTCTTTAGGTGAGTGTATGTCATGTCAAACAAATGGAAAAGTCAGCCTGATATTTATTATGTTAATTTAGTGCCTTTCAGCGCAAGGGAAGCCCCTTACACACTCATTTTATTCCAAATACAATCCTTTCACATATTCTTCTGTTATTGAAAAAACTGTTGCTTTAATTACCTTGAACAGAACTGAAAATCATTAAGACCTTTGTCTCAAAATATAGGTTAGTCAATAGTTTTATTTATTCTCCACTGCTACATAAATCTAAAAAAAGAAGCAAAAAAAAAAAAAAAAACATGAAATATTAGATCAAATTAGCGCAGAATCACCTTTGAATTGCTGTCTGGGATCGCATTAAGGATCAGCCAAATTTTCACGTGCATCATCAAAAGCTTTTGATGCACCTTTAGCCCCAGTGTACCCTATAGTAAACTTATAATGGAAAACAAATACAGTTTGTTACAGATAACATCACAAGCGTGACTCGTAAGTTAACAATAACAGAGGGATAACCAATCACCTAGTGACCTCACAGATCACCTTAGCAACCACTCAGAGCTCCCTGACAACTGTTTAGCAACATCCTTGCAACCAACCACAATGCCTTAACATTGTGGGGGCAACCTTTTCATGTGCACTGTTCTTCATAAAATTTAAAAATCCAGTTTGTCAGTACAGTGAACAGTAGCATTTTATTTTACACTCCTGTTCCCCATGCATACACTATGTACTTATTACAGTAACCAGCACGTTCTTAGGTAAGTATACTGTAAGTACATGTAAGTGTATGTACTGTAAAATAAAGTGCAACCCAGTAAACCATTAGAAACATCAAAACACACAAGCTGATAAACATTCTGCTCACTCTTCTTAACACCACCGTAGACCGTTTAAATAAGGTCAGGAGTGAACTGGTTCATTAGTAGACTTTGACATATTAACCTTTTGAGCAGCCGACTGATTAGAGCACATATGAGCCAGGGTCAAAGGTCAGCAAAAGTTTTGGTAATTACCCGTCCCGGTAAATGCGCTCATCTGTGCCATCTTGCATCATCTTTCTGGGTCTAACAGGCATTAATAAACGATTTTCAATCAGGCAATAAACATAATTAGCTGATTTAGCTGAAGAGTCTATTAAAATGCCTGACTGACCTCTGACTCATTTGGTGAGTCAGTGATTAAATAAGTGGGTGAGTGAGTTATGAATAATGAAAGAATAGCAGCATTAATCAGCTGTCCATCACAGTCAATGAGTGATGCATTCCAAGCGAACAGTTGCTTTGCTAAAGATAGAAGTCACCATACAGCAACTCCTACTGATTTTCATAAATCCCTACTAACAGACTAACTGTCAAAACGAGGTACGGAGACCCTCGGGAACTCCTAAGGGTTTAATAGAATGTTCATGGACAATTTGGTGGGGATGGGGGGATAACAATAATATCTGACAATAATATTTAATAAATGTAATATTATTGAGGGCTATTTGGATATATCATCAGTAAAAATGTCTGCAGGTTTTAAGGTGTCTTTGTTACAGTGTAATTATATATTTAAAGGTACAGTATGTGAGTTTTGTCACTAGAGGCACAAGCTTGATGCTGTGAATGATCATGGGAGTTGTCATTTAAACCTCCACAGCCGATTGAAGCAATCCGACGAGACTCAAGGCAGAAATCATGTTCATGGATGAGCTAATGTAATAAAGTTTTATTAATGTTACTGTGGTATGAGTGACATTTTACATTGCTGTTTTTATAATGCTTATATGCTGCAGTCGGCCACTGCCGCTCCTTCCATTTTATCGTTTATGCTTATTTTACGATTAAAGTTACGTTTCAAACAATAAGACCATTTGTGTTGGGCTATATTACAATGATTTGTTTTCTGTCGATAAAAGTATCTAAACAGTTGTTCACTCATTGGTGTTTCCATGGTTTTCTATGGAAGTAAACCCGGAAATCGAGGGTAACAGGACATGACATCATTGACAGGCGACGCAATGACAAGGGCCATTACACTGATTACAATTGCGGATTTCTCTGGATTTAAGCATTGTTGGCAACATTTGGTATAATGTAAGTACACAATTCAACAAATAACAAATATATAACATTGTTCTCGTGCTTTTTGGATATTTTTTAATCCAAAAATCGTACATATTGTGCCTTTAAAGGTGCAGTGTGTGATTTTTAGCGACATCTAACGGTTCGGTTGCGAGTTTGCACTAAGGGCTCAGCCCACTGCTCACCCCTCCCTTTCGAAGAAGCTACGGTGGCTAAAACGGGACAAACATCGTCATCTGAGACAGCAGAGAATAGCCAGAGTAAACCAAGTTTCTGTACCACAGTCCATTATAAACCACATCATGGATAAAGTTTACAAAGCCATAGTCAGGTGAGGATCAAGGGTCTTAATACATAATATAATAATAGTAATCAGCTGATTATCTCACAAACGTAACCAGCACATTTCTCCCCACATAGCAAACCCATAATACAGCGAGGGAGAAGAACCACATGAAACTATGCAACTATATATTTTTTTCTAACAGGGTAGTAAAAGTTTAGCTGGCTAATATGAGCTGTTACTGTGGCTGAGCTGGTTAAAGCATAAAGCCTTGTTTATACTCGACGCGTCCGCATGAGCCCAAAGGTGCGTGTGGCAAAAATGACGTGATTGTAACAGCGCGCGCGCCTCCGCATCCCCTAGACACCACTTACTACACACAATAGGCTTTTTTTCTCTAATTTTGGAAACTCGATCGACTTAAAATGCTTCCAAGATCGACGGGTTGGTGATTCCTGTAACTGTTTTACAGTCAATGACAAGAGTAGCCTACTAATCAGCTGTCTTACGAACGTAACCAGCACAGCACATTTCTCCCCACATAGCAAACCCATAATACAGCGAGGGAGAAGAATTAAGTTAGACATGAAACAATCCAACTACATATTTACACCACTGACAAGGGAAAAGTCACTACTCACGGTGTTTATGGCTATCTTTAGCTTTCTGCGGCTTCTCTTTCAACGAAACGCGGTCTGTAACGCTGTTTGTTCGCTGTCGGCTACGGTAGAAACATGACGTTACAATATGTCGACCTTCATAGAAGGGGATTCCCGCGCCTATGTAGATATAAATGCCTTCTAAGGTAATAAAAACATGACGGTTTTTCATTACGGTAAGTTCTTTATACACAACTGAACACATAGTTATGGATGTCATATTGTATTTCTGTTAATAGATACTCAAAATTTTTACACACTGCACCTTTAAATAACTACATGTACTTACTATACTGTTAGGATTAAAGTTTGGTTTAGGATCATAATACTTTAATTGAAAAAAGAGGAAACTGTCAACATACAAAGTAACAAAAATAGAAAGTAACGTCTAGTTTTGAACAATGAAAATATACAAGTAAATTATTCAAATTTAGAAACAGCATGTCTTTTTAATATCTTGCTTAATATTTTCTTTCTAAATCACATTTAAAATGTGATCTGATAAATGTAGCCTACTTTGAGAGACTTCACACACTCAAAAATACTTAAACATTTAAAAATAAAGTGTTAATGATATAAATAAAGTGTTAAATTATATTTGAGTGAGCCTATGTGCTAAATGAGCGCTTCCCACACTTTATTCATCCACCCCCATCCACTAATTTCTAGTGCGGCAGGTTTATAATAGCAGTTACAAGAGAATTTCAGCCTAGTTGAGCTACTTTAGGTTTGACAGTTCCTGTAATGATGCACTTAAGTTCTACTCAGTAACAAATTATCAGCATTGTCATTGTTAAACAACATTGTAATTGTCCAATATGCAATGGGCACAGCAAACCCAGCTCCATTCAATGTATATTTTCAGCTATCATTTTTTTTAAAGTCACCTATATGCTGAATGATCATTTAACGGATATTGCATTCATGGTTTAGAAAGCATACGCATCTTTTCTTTTAAAGATGTGTAAAGATGCCTACACATACAAGCTGAAAAGGGAATGCAATATTGTGATGCTCTCTTCTCTAAGACCATAAGAAAAATATGAATAAAATAGTACCATTTTCTTTACTCTGTTTTTTTTTAATATTTTTTTTAACCAGGACTTCTCAAATGCTGATTAAGCCATTTAGCGGCATACGCCTAAAGAATTATTTTATTTGTCTGCCATTATTGCTGCTGGGCCTCGTCCTGCCTTTGAAGAGTGTTTATGTAAGAGAAAAAGAAAAAAAAGAATAAAAGAAAGGAAAAATGTGCGGAGAAAAATATGCCTGTTTCTTCCTTTGAGGGTATAAATAAGCTTTGATTCACATAAAGGCTTTATCACATTTTCTTCCATTTACCAGAGCTTTGAAAACATAAATTACATCAAACTGTTGCATTCTAACAAGTTCTACGCTTCCATCCATACAAAACAGTATACGCCTGAATAAATGTTCCATGGTTTTCTATTAACGTAGAAACATTGTTTATTTATTTATACCGTCTCAAATATGCACCATTAAACAAATAAAAACTTAGATGAAGAATATGAAAAGCAATGCAACTAGATTTGCTTCTTGTTTTTTTGTATTCATATTTTCAAGGATTTCAATATGACTGACAGTAATTTCACATTTGAATTTAAAGATAGCAGGCATAATATTACAAACTCAAAAGCCCAGAAGAATTTCATGTATAAAAACGTAAACGTCAATGGCAAACAAGAAGCAGCTTGATAAATACGACTCAATAAAAAACACAATAAAAAACACAATATGAGGATTAACTCACGTATTAAGTTAAAGTTCCTCTCTCAGCACAAATCTGCTGTCATATTCAATGTTAAATCATGGTAACAATGATGCAAACACATCACAATATTAAACTGTCTAAATCAGCTCTTTCTAGAATAATAATATCTATGATAGAGGGGTATTTTTATATTTCTGTATTTTTGGCAAGTCTTATCTAAACACCTGCTACACAGCAAGACCATGCCCTTCAGGCGAAAGCATTGCAAGGTCTTGCATCACATGTGAAATCTGGGTGGCTTTGAAGTTGGGGTGCCACTCCTTTCCTCGCCCAGCCTGAACTCCTCGAAGAATCCAGGCTGAAAGCGGTCAGACGCCATTAAAAAAAGGCTGCTTTAAGTAGAACATCTAAGATCACTTGTAAAAAGCAGTTTTGAGATGTAGTAGTATCTTAAAACGGGTTTTAAGGCCTTAGCATCAACTCATGCATGGAGAAACGCATTATGTTATGCTTGTAAGCATTTTATAAAGCATCATGCTGTTTCTTTGGTCAAATTTGTTCAAAAGGAGGCTTTAAAGTGTTGAAGCAATACACACAACAAAAAGAAAATGTATTTACTGACTTTCATATCATATCAAACCTTTTTACTTTTTAACAGAATGTTGATGCTGCTCTTTATTATACAATTGAAGTGAATGATTAAGAGGAGCTGTAAAGCTTAGACACACACACACACACACACACACACACAAAAACATGGCCTGGTTTCACAGACAGGGCTTAGATTAAGCCAGGATTAAGTTTTACACCGTGTCCTAACCAGATGAGATTCGATAAGATTCTAGCGACAAATAATTTGTCTGTTCACACTAGACACGATGCGACTGTAAGATGCGTAAAAATCAATCAAAATTCACAGCCAATCAGAACAGCGTGTGGGCGGGCTCTCACGGCAAGTGCACAGCACCAGAGAGTAAACTTCACGGCAATCGCAAGAAAATTATAAGTAGGCTACATAATAAAATTTTACACCATTTAAACATTATTCAAATACATAGGCTATACTGAGTTCCTAAAATAATACACTTGTTTGTTCACAGTTTGAACGTTCTTGTTTCCATTTGTTTAATTTCAAGATTTGAGGTGAATTATCCATTGTTGATTTTACAGCTACAAAGCTGGGAGCACTAAATTCAAAGTCACATTGCATGCTTTTAACATTAAATAAAACACAAACAGTAGCCTACTTGAAATTATCATTGGCACACGTTGTGTTTGTTGTTCCAGCACGAAAAATATCGCAGAAAAATAGAAACCGTTTCTAAAATAGAATCGTAGTGTCGCGTGTAAGTTAGGACACGGTGTGAAGGTCCTTTCACCCTGAGCACGATTAAACGGCGCGAATGTACTGAATCGAAACAATGGATCCCTATGGAACGACGTTGTGTTCATTTTCTCAGCCCAGGGTCATTAAAAAAACGCCACACAACATTTTTGCAAAACACGGTGCGTCATCCACTTTTCGCGACAGTTTCAAAGTGAATGTCCAATGGGTGGCGCTAAAAGCGTATTTAGTTTTTCCGCACATAAACAACTGAGAGTTTAATTAATTAGATTTACTATTAGATTTACCAAATTAATATAGAATTACAATGATGTACGTTCTCTGTTTTTCATGCACCTCAGGTTATTTTTTTAACAATAAAGAATGAGAAATGCTCAGCAAGTGTAGTGTTCAGTTTATTATAAAACACTACAAATAATGCAAGTCTCCCAATTATTTAATCAAAATAATGCATTTTAGATCGCAGTCGTAAGTTATTTCACGCAACCGATGACGGTTTCTGTGTAGTACCAAACTTAAATTTACTGTTGATTTTTGAGACAAATGGGAAAACCTACGAGATACATACACGAGGAAAAATGTATTCTCGGTCAGCGTGTGAGAATTAGACAATCGATCGTTTTGTGTTCAGTGTGAAAGCTCCGTTCATTTGTGGTTTGCTTAGCTTTATCGCATCACGCTCAGTGTAAAAGGGCCTTCACCGATTGGTCGGACACCTACTGATGGCAGAAAAAGTCTTGTGTAACATTAACCAATCGCAACGTGCCAAATTTGAACATGCACAACTTCAGAATAGGCTACTTTGAATATTTTTGGATCTTGACAGCCCTTTGTAACTTTTTACTTTCATTGTATGGAAAAGAGGACTGTGAACATTCTTCTGAACGTCATCTTTTACGGTCTACAGTAAATAACCTGAGTTTGGAATGCTATGAGGATGTGCAAATAATGACAGTATTTTCCGCAAACTACCCCTTTAAAAACCTTGTGGAGTTCAATTGCATCTGCTTACTTCTGGGAAACTTTTCTCATTGTCTCCATCCCTTTCTCTCTCGGTCTGTCTCTGGGCTCGTGCACTGCTTTTGGCAGGGTGCGTTATCATGTGCAAATTCTGTCAGCCTCTGAAGAAGCGTGCTAATGCAGTGAACTGGCACACAGGCATGCAGAACAGAGATGCATGCCCTTTCTCTCCCTCCACTTCTATCCCATCTTTCCCTCTTCCATCCCTCACTAGCTCCATTAATCCAATCTTTCCCTACGCTCTTTAGCATTAACATTTTTCTCTCCCATGTTTTTCAAGCCTTGCTGTTTAAACAATTCACTCCTCTGACATTTGGATTAACTCAAACAAGAATTTATCGCCTCACTCTCCCTGGAACTCAACCAGATGCACACTCACTGCTAAATACAGACTATAAACATACACACAGATGCACAATGCTGGCAAGTTGTTCAGTGTGAATGTATAACTCATCAGCCCCACAGACACACACAACTCTACTTCCTGTCTGAAATGCACACAGGTTTACACGTACGCAGTGACAGACTCTCTGATGGAGATCGGGGTGTTGTCCTTGAGGCTGCACTCTGGATGAGTTCAACTAAAATGGGTCTTTAAAAGTAGCTGAGTAAGTAGAACAAAGACACACACAGAGAAAGAGAGAGAGAGAGAGAGAGAGAGAGAGAGAGAGAGAGAGAGAGCAACACATATCCAGTCAGTAAAAATCAGTATAATGAACGAGATATTCTACAACAATTTATTCTACATACAATTAACTTTGAACACACATCTCTCACCTAACTGAGATTCAAATGCAATATCAATTTAATCTTTTAGCCATTATACACAATCGTTCACATTTTTATGTTTTTGAAAGTATCTCGCATGCTCACAAGGCTGCATTCATTTGATTAAATATACAGTAAAAACAGTAATATTGTAAAATATAAACAACCTTGAAAAACTTTTCATTTCCATTTTTTAAAATTTGTATGTATTCCTGTAATGGAATAAATTTACATTATTATCAATGTTGAAAAATTGTGCTGGTTAATATTTTTGTGGACAGCACACCTAATAAACAAACGAAAAAAAAAAAAAGCAGAATTTTTTGATGAATAGAAAGTTCAAAAGAACATTTGCATTAATTTGCAGCAGAAATATTCAAACATTATAAATGGCTTTACTGTCACTTGCAAGACATTTGCTAAATCCTGTCTCAAAAGAATGAATTTACTTAAATAATAATAATTTTATTGACTTTTGAATGGCTCATCAAGAATAGCAAAAAAAAAACAAATAAAAATACAGAGAAACATTTGTGTTGATAAACACTTAATAAACATAAAATTATATCAGCAAAATGTTAAAAGAAGAACCAGTGTTGTGACTATGATAAAAGGTATTTCCCATAAAAAAATAATTCAAAAAACCTGTCCAAAACTGTAATATAAATAATGCTTCAAAGATTGTCGTAAAAAAGTGATCGTACATACAATCTTTGTTTGGTAAGGCAATAAAACAAAAGAAACAAAAATCAATAGGCTTACCGGTACATTGAAGTAGTGATCCTGAAAAAAATCAGAAATTGGAGGGTGGTCTCTTTGACTTCTCAGTTGTGTTAGTGTAAGCAACCATCTAGTACATGTTACTACCCAGAACACTATTAATTACAGGCACAGTGGTTACAGTTATGTGTAAAAAGATATACTGTACAGCAGTGGTTTTACTCTTGGACCATCATGTTTCTCCTACATGACACACTCTCTGCCAAAGAGCAGACGATCTGAATCACGTGTTTCAAACAGTATCGCCATTACTGACAGAATTTATATTAATGTAGACATCCCGTTCGTAACACAGATTCTGTAACTCGCTAACACTGAGCTCCATTTTTGCAGAAACAGTGGCATCTGCTAAGATCTTGGTATTGAAATGTTATTGGACATTTAAATGAAGTCACTTATCCTCTGCATTTGTGTAAGGGTGTTTATATTTCTTTCTCATGTAACATAATCTGAAAGAAGGTAAATAAGAACTCGCATTTGTGTTAGAGATTGCAGTAAGTATGAAGTTAGCATCAGAGAGTCAAGAGCGACTAATGATGAGCTGTCGATCATTTGCTGTTTGATTGACAGGTGAAGAGTTCTCACAGCGATGTTAAAGCACCATAGAGGAGCTCTGTCAGATTGACACAGCGGAGTGTGAGACGTGGGTCACTATTACAGTGTGTCAGGTGCGCGAGTGATGGTAGGAACTGTTTTTATAACTGACATTTATCTTGACTGGGGAAAATCTGATGCCAGATCATCACTCCGAAGGCTCGCATGACGGTCATGCATAAGGAAACAGTTCTGATGGAAAAAAAATGAGAATTACAGTCAAATCCTACTCATTCTATGTATCCACACAGCTCGTACAGAACCATGGCCAAAGGCAGAAATATAATGTAAGGGAGCACTGTGCTGGTTTTAATTAATACTTCATTAGTGCAACGTTAATGAGTTTACATGCACCATCACATTAACAACTTTAATGTGAAGTCAATTAACCTGAATTATCAACAGCTAAAAGATCCAGAATTAACAAATGAAGTAATACGTTATTAGTAAATTTATGCAGCGATGTAGGAAATATAATAATGGTAAAATATAGGATTAATATGAATTATATTACTAACAAATATGTAAAATATAATATAATACAATGATAAAGTAAGTAATATTAATCAAGTTAGTGACACAACAAATTAGTAAAACTTTATTTAAAATATTATAATTATAATATAATAATTCAGATGCTGAAATTTTGTCATCCAGGGATAGGTTTTTAAACCTGTCACTGCATCCCCATTTACATCCGTCAGCATTTCCGTTATCTAAAGCAATTATCAAAACTAAATAAATGAGGGAAAAGCATTATAATTCAGCCATGCTTAACAAAGGGGTGGGGGGACTGCAGTTTTTGTCTGTGTCAATGGGGACTCAGAGTTGATAGCAGTACCATGGGATCTGCCAAATCCATCTGTTCCTCTCATTTCACAGAGGAAGCACTTAAAACATTACTGCACATAAACACTCGCATGCAGTGTACGGATAGCAGACATAGCACTCACGGCTTGGAACGGCACCAGGATGTTCGGAATCGTTTCAGTGTTTGTTGATTCACATGTGGGAACCTCTGCTGGGTTATGCAGCATGAGACTCATTACCAAGAGCCATTAAAAAAATAAAGATTTGAACAAAGTCTCAGTATAAACAGATTTTTTTGGTTTTTTTTTGTTTTGTTTACATCCTATCCAGACATCAACAAATTTCAACAAATGTTTTTGGTTCAATTTAAACAGAGCACTAATCTAAAACCACTCTATATGGGCACCAAACATTTGTTCATAAGCAGTAATGTAATCTATTGAAAATGCTGTCAGTGGATTTTAAAACTGACACCAATATCTAAAGCTTTTCTTAATCGAGCAGGCAGTTACGGTTATTGGCCTTTCATGACACAATGCCACTTTGCACCCTTCTGAAAGCTACAATGACAAACGGGACACTCTGGTCTTGTGGACTTCCACTGGCTGCCGCTTGTCCGTAGAGTCCACCAAACCGCAGGGTGTCCTGTTTGTCATTTTAGTTTTCTCGCGAGCTGATATGCGCCCTCAGTGCACACTTAGCTTGTGAAAATATGAAGTCATGTCACGGTGTTGCCATGGTGCGAAATGCAGATGGAGGGCAGGAAGTGATTTGCTACGTTTAGGAAGCACTATATAACAAACTTAAAATGCCTGTTTGCTCAAACCGATAAACACGAGGAGTTTTTAACGTGTACCAAAAGTTGTTGTTCATAAGGGGGAAAAATACAAAACAATTGATCGAAAAAACGCCGGAAAAAATGGCTTGCAAACCTAGTCTGCGGTCGGATGGAGCCGAATCGGAAAATGCCTGTGATGTGCAGTGATCACTTCGTCAAAGGTGAGTTAATACACCTTATGTGGCTATGTTTGTGTAACGTACCAGTTTCTGAACTTTGTAAAGTTAAAGTAATTGCTTCTTCTTTTCTTTGAGTGTGTAAGTTACCCCTGTAACTGAAGACAAACATGGCAAATCTTTCAATTCAGTTGAAAAAGCGCTCCTCTTTATAACATAAGGATCACGTCCAACATATGTTTAGATTTTTATATATATATATATATACACTCACCGGCCACTTTATTAGGTACACCTGTCCAACTGCTCCTTATCACTTAATTTCTAAGCAGCCAATCACATGGCGGCAACTCAGTGCATTTAGGCATGTAGACATGGTCAAGACAATCTCCTGCAGTTCAAACCGAGCATCAGTATGGGGAAGAAAGGTGATTTGAGTGACTTTGAACGTGGCATGATTGTTGGTGCCAGAAGGGCTGGTCTGAGTATTTCAGAAACTGCTAATCTACTGGGATTTTCACGCACAACCATCTCTAGGGTTTACAGAGAATGGTCCGAAAAAGAAAAAACATCCAGTGAGCGGCAGTTCTGTGGGCGGAAATGCCTTGTTGATGCCAGAGGTCAGAGGAGAATGGCCAGACTGGTTCGAGCTGATAGAAGGGCAACAGTGACTCAAATAACCACCCGTTACAACCAAGGTGGGCAGAAGAGGATCTCTGAACACACAGTACGTCGAACTTTGAGGCAGATGGGCTACAGCAGCAGAAGACCACACCGGGTGCCACTCCTTTCAGCTAAGAACAGGAAACTGAGGCTACAATTTGCACAAGCTCATCGAAATTGGACAATAGAAGATTGGAAAAACATTGCCTGGTCTGATGAGTCTCGATTTCTGCTGCGACATTCGGATGGTAGGGTCAGAATTTGGCGTCTACAACATGAAAGCATGGATCCATCCTGCCTTGTATCAACGGTTCAGGCTGGTGGTGGTGGTGTCATGGTGTGGGGAATATTTTCTTGGCACTCTTTGGGCCCCTTGGTACCAATTGAGCATCGTTGCAACGCCACAGCCTACCTGAGTATTGTTGCTGACCATGTCCATCCCTTTATGACCACAATGTACCCAACTTCTGATGGCTACTTTCAGCAGGATAATGCGCCATGTCATAAAGCTGGAATCATCTCAGACTGGTTTCTTGAACATGACAATGAGTTCGCTGTACTCAAATGGCCTCCACAGTCACCAGATCTCAATCCAATAGAGCATCTTTGGGATGTGGTGGAACGGGAGATTCGCATCATGGATGTGCAGCCGACAAATCTGCGGCAACTGTGTGATGCCATCATGTCAATATGGACCAAACTCCCTGAGGAATGCTTCCAGCACCTTGTTGAATCTATGCCACGAAGAATTGAGGCAGTTCTGAAGGCAAAAGGGGGTCCAACCCGTTACTAGCATGGGGTACCTAATAAAGTGGCCGGTGAGTGTACATTTCTCTTGTAATAGCGTCTAAAGTAGTACAGTACGGACTTTCCTCCATCTCGTCCACTGCGCTCTTCACTTCCTGCCCTCCATCTGAATTTCACGCGTCATCACAATCACGTGACTGAAAACCACCTATTATAAGCTTATTGAGGTACTTTTGATAAGTAATGGACATTCATAGTGTGGGATTTTTTTAGGGGGAATCTAAAAAAAAGTAGTCTAGCTAAGTTAGCCTTCATATTCATTTAAATTACAACATGTCTTTGGGCAGTTCAACTCCCAATATCCCATATCTTCCCGTATCACTCATCCCTTGAGCTTCTAGAACTGAAAGCTTTTAAGGTTGTATCCCAGCATAAGCATAAACAGAATGGCGTGTATGCTAAGCAGCTATGTGTCGTATTTGCATGGGTCTTGTATTATGCATGAGGACATATATGTGTAAAAAAGTGTTATAAATGTGTGTAATACATGTGCAACCAGTCCTCATGCAAAATGCACATCAAATTGCATGAACTTGTTGTAACCGCCTGTTCTATGCAATAATGTGTGAAACTGTGTGTGTGCTGTCTGCAGGGAGCAGGTTTGATAGACTCATAATTAAGACTGTATCCGAGCGTATGAGTAGTGTGTTTAAAGAGTGTCTCGTCTTTGTGTGTGTAATGACACCCATGGGACACATTAGGAAACTTCACATCAAGGAGTTCAAACAAACGTCTTTCTTTCCCACACACACACACACACGCACACACGCTCTTTTTTACATCTCTAACCTTGACTTCTCCACAGTGGACAAGGACATGGGCTTTGTCCCTCTATGCATGGACACTCATCAAATTCAAATAAAACAAGTACGCACACACACAGTCACTATGCCAGCATGCTGTCAACTACCCGCATCTTGACAAACAAAAGGTTACTATGGTAACACAGCAGGATATATTTTTCATTCGTTTGCCACTTTTTGTTTTTATTGTATTTTCTATTAGATCTAATTTAAGATGTCCCTCTCTTATTCGCTTTCTCTCTGGGTGCTTTTCAAACGCAATAGTCCCATTACCAGCTCATTTTAGGAGCCCGACGTGGTTCTTCTGATGTCCATATTCAGTATTCTACAAGAAAATCATAGGAAAGTGAATCATTCTGACAGAGACAAAGTCTTTGATTCCCGGTGTGTGAGGGGTCTCCAGTGATGAATGGCTTCAGATCAGAGATAATTAATCCACATCTGAAATGCACTTTGAATATTCTCTATTTCTGTTGGAATTAGCTTTATAAATGTTGCTATAATCTTAATTTCCATCATTTACTTCACTTTAGGCTTTGTGTAAACCATTTTTTTTAACCATTTTAACTCTGAAGAACAGAAAAACGCAAAAGAACAAGAGTCTTATGAGTAATTAATTGAAAATATTTATTTTACTGATAAAGTGCTAAAAGTATCCATTTTCATTATTTCTTTCAAAAGTGTTTCAATCTCTTATCAACAAAGGTTAAATAAATTATTATAGGCAGATTTAGATATAAATCTGGACATGTCTGTTTAGAGTGTGCCTCCTAATCAATATATAAAATCATTATAATTGCAGTGACTTATTTTTAATAACTAAATAAAAAAATGCTCAAATGAAAAACAACTGCTTTATGACAAACACAATTACCATACAATTGGGTTTGATTTGTGATTCATTAAAAAAAATTCCACATTTTCTAGACAAAAAGCCTTACGGTTAAGGTGCAGTATTAGGCTTTGTACTTTCAGATGCATGTAAACACGGGAAAGTGGAAACGCAAGCACATGTGAAGTAGTTTTGGCTTTCGCTGCGGACCAAAGTTCAAATAGCAGACCAAAGTTAACCAATCTGATCCAGATTCAGATTGACCTCATTAAAAATAAGACAAACTCAAAAGCTGCATGGTTTGGAGTGTTGTGGGAGTGGAGACAATAATGTTTTATTCATTTTTTTATTTTATTTAGAGTTTTATGTAAAAAAAAACTAAGAGCGTGACATAAATTCTCTTGCTGTCACGGTGGTTGGCTATAATGAAGCGCATGATGAAGGAGATACTCAAAATTGATCTTTAATCCATGAATCAAAACAATAAACAGGAGAATAACGTGGAGGAAACACAACAGCGCACACATTGAAGTAAAACAATCCAGGACCAGAATCCAGAGTGCATCATACTCCACTTTTGCGTCAGCAGATGCCGTCATCGTTTTCAGAGATTCACGTTTTTGTTGTTTACACGGAGATCGGTTTTATCTTGCCCTTTGAAACCCCCTTTCAAAAGTTTGCGTTTTCAGGCACCAAAAACAAAGTTGTCGTGTAAATGAACTCCCAAAACACAAAATGTTTAACATTTTTAGTTGAAAACAGTGCCTCTATAAAAAGACAGACCATAACCCTGGCACTTGCCCATATTCAAAGTCATTCTGCATACTCAAATCTAAAAGACAGCTGTGAAAATAAAGACTAAAGCATGCCAGAGAAGTTAGAGGTAAACTAAACAATGGGTACAAGTGTACAAAACAATGACTAAATATTTGAACGTCCCTGTGGGAGTCATCCAGACAGTGCTTTGAAAAGTTCACCCCCCCCCCCACAAAAAAAAAAAACTCCCAATGCGATCAAGAAGGAGACTTTTGCTAAAAGTCACATAAAGACCAACTAATACAGGGGCTCCAGAGTTCAGTAGCTGAGAACAGAGTAAAAGTGCAGCAATCCTCCTCGGTGTTTATGGCTGGATGGCACAAAAGAAGCAGTTACTCAAAAAGAACTGTTAAAAAGTCTGTATATCAGGGGCTGGCAGCCTTTTTTGACAAGAAATGCCCTATACAATTTAAAAAAAAATTGTCCTCTAAAGTCCTACAATGACCCAATCAAGTCCCTGATTTCAATTCAAATGGGTATTTCTGGCACTGTTTGGAAGTTGGAGAATATTCTCCAAAAGTGCCATTTGAACAGCATTGAGCATTTCTGCCTGGCAGAACATGCCAAAAGTCCACCTCAACAGTGTACAAAGCTAGTACACACTTGCCCCCTAAGACATAGTTTATCGACTTCATACTTCAAATAAAAATGTAAATTATGACAATCATCAACTCACACTCATGTTGTGTGAAACCAGTATGATTCCTCTTTTTTATGTAAAAAAAAAAAAAAAAAAAAAACGTGTTCACACTGCTGTTTTCCATTCAATCAAAGCAACAAAGGTGACCAGAGGCTGTCAAGCTCCAAACAGGACAAAACAGCAACATAAATGTATAATCAAGCAGTCTGTATGAAGCCATAAGATAGCTTGACAGGCTTAAATTTAATTTCAGAGAGAGGAAAGGGAAAATAATTTCCATAACCATAACAAAGGAGATCAAAGACACCGTATTTGATGTAAAGGGGGAACATTTGATTAACTAAACTAAAACCCATTCTATTGAAAGACAAAGGCAAACTATGGGAGATTCCTGAGTTTATTCACCCCTGCAGTCAACCCACAGAATGACTTCAGAATAATATATTTGTTAATTAGAACAAAAATCACCTCACAGTATGAGGCATGTACAATAAAATATTAAAGGAAAAAAAACAAAAACAACCAAACAAAAAATAAATACTCCCTGCCTCTACTGAATAATCTGAACATACTGAATTTGCTTATTCACAAGCGTGAACCGTGATAATGGTTTGTCACTACAGGAGTCTGCCTTTTCACGGTTAGTTTTTAGCTCCTGATTGATCACCTGCTGCGAAAGCTCCTCTTTTCTGACCTTGTTGTAATATCCATGTTGTCTTAGGGTTGTTTTGGCAATTTTTTATGGAACAGGACGCCAAAAACCCAGTAGCCCGTTCTTTGGCATGGCTTAGCCTCCGCAGAGAGGGAAAACATGTTATTTTTATTCACCTAAATGTGATATGGAGCAAATTTCACCCGGCAAGCCAAGCCATCAATTAACTCTTGAGAAAGTGTGTATGTGAAAGAGAAACAGGGAAGAGTGTGTATCATGGGAAATCCAAAAGAACTATTACTGAAGGATTAGCTCTAATATCTTATTTAAATTGATGAGCCTTTGTGGAGGATGATACTTTTGTGTACAAGCGTTTTCCTCCATGTGTAAAAGTGGTAAAAGTGCAAGTCAGGTTAGTAATGTTAAAATAATACTTTGACATTTTTATTTTATTTTATTACACATTGTCTGAAGAATATGTTCTGTAAATGTTGCTTACTAGTGCAAAACTCACCACCATGATGCTAGTTACAGTTTATGGTTACTAAGGCTGGTGCCTGATTGCTAGGTGGCCCAAGTCAAACGTTTTGAGAATATTCTTGGGTTGGATTCACAAAAATACTTCATAACTGACCTAATGTTCTGGCAATGATAGCGCTGTACTCGCAAATGATGATGCAGAAGCCACTGATATTCTATAAAATATTGCCAATGCAGCCAAACCTTAATACTGACAACACTAAAGTCATGAGAACTGATGGGTCGCCAGCCGCTGTCTACCTCAATGACATCCAAATCAAACAAGTTAGCGAATTCAAGTACCTTGGCTCACTATAATAGAGCGGGAAAAGAAAATGGCATCAACAGAAGTCCACAGCAGAATTGATCAAGCTTCTGCTGCCTTCGGGTCACTCGAATGGTGCCTGTGGAAGCAGCACAACCTCATGGTCAAAGCAAAAATTCATATATTTCGGACGTTTATCCTACCAGTACTGCTATATGGATCTGAAATGTGGACAGTGCTAAAAGCAGGCCTAAACAAACTCGAAGTGTTCAAATGTGGTGCCTGCAGCATGTACTGCACCTCTCTATGTGACCGGCTTCAAAATGACACCATCAGAATGAGGTGAGAAAATAAACCAACAGTCAAAGAAGTAATCCAAAAACGCAGGCTACAGCGGTTCGGTCACTTATGCCATTCCGACTGGTGGCAGCGGCCTGCGAAATGGAAGGTCCAACTACCTGCGCCCAAGAACACCTGAACAAAACAGATCGAGGCTGACCTCAAAAACCAAAGGCTTAGCCTTCGTGATGCCAAACATGAAGCTCTAAACCACCAAGCCTGGTAACCTATTGTAAAAATCGTGACCAAATCTAGTCCAAACGTTTCCTAAGGGACTGAGTGACTAACATAGAGATACAAGTGTTGAATTAGTTGTACAAGACAAAGCAACCTCAGAACACAAGTATAGCATTCTGTACAATCAAACAACATCAAAGTCTGTCATTTTATTCTTAAGAAAACATTTGAGAATTCTTTAAGAAATGCACTGAGAAACAATCGTACAAACTTACCCTGAGTATGTCTTAAGAAGATTTTTGTAAATCAAGCCCCAGGTTCCTAGATATCACTCATTTCCTTTCCATTTTTTTTTTTTGTGGATAATTTTGTCATTCAAAATGTGAAAATCATAAATCTGATTGTCTAGACGACTAGCTCCATTATTTCGGCTATCTTTTAGTTGCATTATATAGTATAAACAGTGGGAAAAGTTAGACACAAAAAGTTAAATATTAAGGCTAAGAGGTTCCTTCAAATCCATAATTTTAAACATGAGAAATTTGATGAAATATGTACGATGAGGAAAAAATATGGATGATCTCAGACGGACTTTGAGTAACAAGGTTCCAAATTTCTCTTCTTATTCTCCAGTCTTTGATTCACACTTTACCATCAACAACATAGAATCCGTTAGTAATGGAGTTGTGGATGTGCGCTGAATTGAACATGTCTTATAAAGTCTAAGCTTTGATAATTGCTTTTTATCACAATGACCCAAGTCTGAGATTTATTACATTTACATTCCCGTTTTCACAAGATTCTCTCTCAAACCTGGAGGAAGTGCATATACTGTGTTAGTGACAATTATCTAAGCGAACAGACAAGTGTCACATGTGTCAAATTACATGTCAAGTGATTTGATTAAATGCCAAATTCCTGCAGAAACACTTAATGAAAATGCAAACATTTCTTAAAACAGCTACAAGGTATCAAATACTATATTTATACTATGTATATGAAAAAATAAACAGAATGAATGTAACCTACTGATTTTTTTTTTGTGCACTATGGAGACATCAGAGAGAAGATGTTTTGCCCGTACTTGAGAGGTTAGCATTGTCAGGATTTGCATTTCACTGAATTTAGGTAATGCAATGCGACAGAACATCACTGTTTTTTTGTTTGTTATTTGTACATAATGAATATGTTTGATTATGTGTATGTGTATATGTGTATATGTATGAATAATATTTGTAACAGCAAATGCACAAAAAAATCCTCTACTGACTGGTAGAAATGGAAATTAACGTAACTTTGCAATAGCTAATTAAACAAGTTTAATGTTTAGACAATCCCACAGCTGTAAAGATAAAGAAACTATGAGATAGCTCAATAAGTGAACAGAATATTGTCAAATTATTTATGTTAACCGCATTAAATGTGATGCTATTTACATTTGTCCGTACGTTGTTCATAGCTAAAATGTTAGCTAAAACATTTTAGATGCTGTCAATATGTCCAAATGTATGATTCATGTATCATTACGTTACACAGAAAGCATTTAAATAGAAATGAAATGTCAAATACCAGATAATAAAATGTTTGTGTCTATGACATATTTTGTCCTAATGGACACAGCCATCTGCTAAATGTCACACATCAAGTGGTGGGGGGAGCGTTTCAGCGCTTCTTAATTAAGTAAATCTTCATAATGGTTGTTAATCTACTGTATAAGGTTTAGGGCTCAAAATGCAGGCTTACAACTGCTGTGGCTGTTTGTCATATTGAGTAAGGGTGAGGAACTAATCCACAGAGAGTTTTTAAGACTTCAAAATGCTTATCTCAGGTCTTATCGCCATGTTGATCTCCAAACCCAGATGTAAGCAATTCAGCAATTCAGCCGATGCTTTCGTGGCTATCACTTCATATATAAGCATTCGGGGAGGGGACAAGGCAAAGGAACTGTGAGTCTAGGTCCATTAATCTGTGCCATCTGCCTTGCATGCCATCTGAGTATTTGCATTTCAGAGAGTGTGTGTGTGCTTGCGTGTTTTTATGTGTTTGTGTGCGTTGGTGTACGAGCGTGTGGGTGAGTGAAATTATGGAGATTGACATGACCACCGCTTGACATCAAACGGATGAATAAATCACAGTTAAAAGTTCTCAACGCATTTACTAAATTATCTGATAGAATGACTCTTCTTAAGTGATTTACAATTTACTCTGCTCATTAAGTCTCGTGCTTCAGAATGAGTATTGTTAAGGGAGGTTAACCTGCTGTGCTGTGAGAGGTAAACATGTGAAATCCATTTTCCTGCTGCATTGAGAGTAATTATTCACCATTTCCATCTGTCTCTTCTCTCTCCTTTACTCCCAGTAGAAATGTGCAACTAATCGCACGGTAAAACACCATTTTTCTGCTATACGGCCCATACAAAGCAAAGTCTTTGTTCTGTATAACTTCCTCCAAGGGCGGTACTACAAATGCTACAAAACACAATGCAACATTATAATGAACTATACATGTCCCTTTTTTCCATTTGTGACATTGTGATATTGGTGTAAAACTTGAAGCTGTAACTTGCAATAGCTGATGTGGGTGTCTAACACAATACTGTAAGTAATTAGTTGCCTGTGAGCTTTAGATAAGGAGGAAAAAAAGCTCGCCTTTGATGTTGATTATGCGTTATCTTAGCATAAAAGTGACGGAATTAAACGCCGCTTGTTCTCAGACACGAAAAGGAAATATCTACAGTCTCACGTACATTCTCCGCCTATTTTCTGTGAGTTAAACAGCAACTTCAAGCAATCAATTTCTCTTACAGCCTTATCGGCCGCATACGCGAGACTGCGCTTGTTTTGCGGACGCAGCGTTGTGGGGTTGACATGCAACGAACGCTTACGGGCAGGAAAAATACAAATCAAAAGAAGAAAATAGGCATGATAAGATGGCTGGCAAACAAAATGAAAATCAGCAGCTTATGCAGAAACATGATAATTACACATCATCATTAGAAGGGGGACTGATTGACTATAAATGTTGAGCTAAACAAACATGATAAAGGAACAACAAAAAAAAAAGATTTG
This sequence comes from Semotilus atromaculatus, assembly GCA_031834385.1. Lineage (NCBI taxonomy): Eukaryota > Metazoa > Chordata > Actinopteri > Cypriniformes > Leuciscidae > Semotilus > Semotilus atromaculatus. The sequence continues at coordinate 14,925,828 of JAULUF010000023.1, read as the reverse complement.
TTTAAAACAAAACCAAATGGGTTTCTTGAAAAGGCTCAAGTGGACAATATCAGAATATCGATATAATAGAACAAAAGATGGGTGTCCTGAGGAAAACTGGCTTTACTGATGCATCTTATTATCGATGACCACTTCAGTTCTGATTTTAAAGTTTATCTTGCTTTATAACTGCTATACACACACAAGTGTAGCCATATATTTATATATCTATCATAGTTTCTCCTTTGGCAGTGCTCAAAATAAAAATGCTAAGATATTCTGTATGTCAGCATTTCAGTACTGGAACGTGCTTTGGGTGGTACTGAAGGTGATGTAATTTAGCAAATAACCATCAAAATCTGACTATGAAATCTATAGACAAAAATTTAATTGTGTTCTGTGAAGAAAATACCATCCTGTACGTAGCTCAAACAGAGCATGTCACTGGCAATACTGGAGGTCATTGGTTCAATTCCCAGGGAAAGCAAGAACTGATAAAGTGTGTGCCTTAAATGCAATTTAAGTTGCTTTGCATAAAAAGCATCTGCCAAATGCATAAAGATGTAGAATAAGTACACCCATATACACTCACCGGCCACTTTATTAGGTACACCTGTCCAACTGCTCGTTAACACTTAATTTCTAAGCAGCCAATCACATGGCGGCAACTCAGTGCATTTAGGCATGTAGACATGGTCAAGACAATCTCCTGCAGTTCAAACCGAGCATCAGTATGGGGAAGAAAGGTGATTTGAGTGACTTTGAACGTGGCATGATTGTTGGTGCCAGAAGGGCTGGTCTGAGTATTTCAGAAACTGCTAATCTACTGGGATTTTCACGCACAACCATCTCTAGGGTTTACAGAGAATGGTCCGAAAAAGAAAAAACATCCAGTGAGCGGCAGTTCTGTGGGCGGAAATGCCTTGTTGATGCCAGAGGTCAGAGGAGAATGGCCAGACTGGTTCGAGCTGATAGAAGGGCAACAGTGACTCAAATAACCACCCGTTACAACCAAGGTGGGCAGAAGAGCATCTCTGAACGCACAGTACGTCGAACTTTGAGGCAGATGGGCTACAGCAGCAGAAGACCACACCGGGTGCCACTCCTTTCAGCTAAGAACAGGAAACTGAGGCTACAATTTGCACAAGCTCATCGAAATTGGACAATAGAAGATTGGAAAAACGTTGCCTGGTCTAATGAGTCTCGATTTCTGCTGCGACATTCGGATGGTAGGGTCAGAATTTGGCGTCTACAACATGAAAGCATGGATCCATCCTGCCTTGTATCAACGGTTCAGGCTGGTGGTGGTGGTGTCATGGTGTGGGGAATATTTTCTTGGCACTCTTTGGGCCCCTTGGTACCAATTGAGCATCGTTGCAACGCCACAGCCTACCTGAGTATTGTTGCTGACCATGTCCATCCCTTTATGACCACAATGTACCCAACTTCTGATGGCTACTTTCAGCAGGATAATGCGCCATGTCATAAAGCTGGAATCATCTCAGACTGGTTTCTTGAACATGACAATGAGTTCGCTGTACTCAAATGGCCCCCACAGTCACCAGATCTCAATCCAATAGAGCATCTTTGGGATGTGGTGGAACGGGAGATTCGCATCATGGATGTGCAGCCGACAAATCTGCGGCAACTGTGTGATGCCATCATGTCAATATGGACCAAACTCCCTGAGGAATGCTTCCAGCACCTTGTTGAATCTATGCCACGAAGAATTGAGGCAGTTCTGAAGGCAAAAGGGGGTCCAACCCGTTACTAGCATGGGGTACCTAATAAAGTGGCCGGTGAGTGTATTTAGTAACTGGTATTGCCTCCTTCACTGACAAAACTTTCACTGAATTTTTCTTTAGCGAGTTTTTGCACGCAGATTTTCCAGAAGTCGCAGAAATCCCCTTGTGGTGAAAATCAAGCTTTAAATGTTGTTTATATGTCTATGTGGTGTTTTTAATGTACTTTAAGACAAACCATGTGCAAATTCATAATTCAACACAATTGCTGAGTATTTTCTCCTTGAAACTGCAGTGAACCAAAGTCTCAAAAACGCGGTTTGAAATCGCTGGTGTTTCTGACGTCACAAACTACCAATCACGTCAACGTGTGGATCTCTGAGCTGGTGCGAGTGAGTGGAGACCGGGCTAATTTGCATATTCATAGAACCGCGTATACTAAATGAGGCAAGGGTGTAGAGTTACATTCAAGCTATTTTAGAGGCATGACGGATTTCTCTTTTTTTTTCAAGGAAAAAACATTTAAATATGTAATTTTGGTGATCAAAGATGAGTTTTAAAGGATTAGTTCACTTTAAAAAAAAAACTTTTGCTGATAATTTACTCACCCCCATGTCATTGCGAACGTAATTGCGTATTACGTGAGTCACCAACGCACATCACAGAACAGAGCAAGGCGAGCATTTGTGCTTATAAAACTTAAACTTTTTTATTTATTTTTGAAATGACGATGGTTTCGCTAGATAAGACCCTTATTCATTGTCTGGTATCATTTATCGTCTGGTAAGCTGCACTGAAACTGTCATTTTGACCTTTAACCGTTTGGGATCCATTGAAGTCCATTATATGCAGAAAAATCCTGGAATGTTTTCATCAAAAACCTTAATTTGTTTTCGACTGAAGAAAGAAAGACATGGACATCTTGGATGACATGGGGGTGAATAAATTATCACCAAAAGTTTTTTTTAAAAAGTGAACTAATCAATTATTGACTACAGGGGGGTTTTCATTAAATTTCACATATGGCGTTAAGTAAAATCTACTTAACTAAGTTAAGCAAAATTAACAAAGAAACTAAACCAAACATCAAAGCAACGATAAAACAGTGTAAATGGAAAACGGTGAAAATGCAGCCATATTATTGTTATTGTGAATAAAACAGCTATTGACCAATCAGAATCAAGGATTGGAACTAACCGTTTTATAATTAATTTTATGACATTGATATTTAATTTCTACAAGTTTAAATTGAGTATAAGTACTATTATATCATTTACTTTGTTTTTTGTTTTTACTCTTGCCTGAACTAACTTATTCAGGAAGAAATTGCACTTGTTTTTTCTGTAGTATTTACGTAACCACATAATCATTTTTATCAGTGTTTGACAGGAATATTTAACAATAAATAATTTCTTGTAGTTGTTTAATTCTCATTTATTCACATTACGTCACAATAATCCAAAAAGGTTATTAACCTACAAATTGAACAGAATCTTAAAAAAAATGTTTTTAATACAGGTGTGTGTGTGTGTGTGTGTGTGTGTGTGTGTGTGTATATATATATATATATATATATATATATATATATATATATATATAGATAGATAGATAGATAGATATGTTTGAGTTTGTCAAAAGTCTAAAACGGTCTTATTATTTCCAGGTTAAAATTAGATTTTGAATTCCATATTTTCAATATGGTCTCAGGCCCCACTAGCTATAATATGCAGCAGATTTATTGTTGATTGTTAAAACTTTGACTAGCAAGACTAACGCTTGAAGTGTAGCGTAAGTGACAGCACAGACTGTCTTGTTGAGCAGGGACAGAAAAGCATAACGCCAGTACACAAGAATAATTCAAGTTACTGTGAAAAGTATTATGTGCAGAATTGTGTGTTGGTGTGTACCAGTGAGTACCGACCCACTTCGGTGAGTACACGATGGCCTTGGGGATCAATAAAGGGCATTCATCCATCCATCTATTTCTCTAAATCAGCGATTCATGGATACGGCCATTAAAACATGATATAAATCTGCAATCCAATATCTTATTTAAAGCCACAACCCTGATCCTCAGCCAGATCAAAGGCCATATTTGTATAAAACCCAACGGATAGACATTGTGACAGGCCGGCCTATAAAGATCAGCAGATTATCGCTAGTGATGCTAAGATAGTGGCGACTGGATGCTGCGGTGGATTATTGAGTGGATTAAATGAATCTGGGAGATTAAGACTAAGATGCTGTAAGTATGTGTGTCTCTGTGTCACAGGCACTGTGTCTCTTCCATAATCCTCATGTTAAAGAGATGCTAGCTGGTTTAGTGAGCTTTAACACAAGCTCATTTACCAGCACTGCAGCTAACTGACAAGATTAAATAAGCTAGGCTAAATATGCTAATGCTATCGCTGCCACACTGTGGTAGTACAGTACAAGATAAATTAATCACTTGATTTTTACTTGAACGCTATCAAAAGCATTAGGTAACTATTGGACCTGGTTGAGGTATTAAGGTCAAAGAGGAGAAGTAAATAACCTTACAGGTAATCCATCCATCCATACATACATAATTGTTACGATGCAAAACCTTTAAAATAAATTATGTAGATACATGAATATGGTACACATGCTATTTTAGGCCAAATTGTATACATTTTAATTGAATAAAACAACAATATGTATATAAATGTAAACAATGTATATACAACAACATGGCAGTATAGTGATTAAGTAGACCAATATTACATGTATACACAACATGGGAATATATTAATACAACCCGATCACACTAAATCACGTAGTGTGTTTATCATGTTATTTATACGCGAATCCTGATCTACAGTTCTAATCTGAATGTTGACTGGCCACATGCAAACTTTGAGTCTTCAGAAAAAGATTACTGGCTTGTGTACTGGTGGTATAGAAAAATATATGACTAATAATTTAACAATCACACACACACACACACACATGCACATACACACACACACACACACACACACACACACACACACATGTCTGGTTCGCTATCTTTGTGGGGACTCTCCATAGGCGTAATGGTTTTTAGACGGTACAAACTATATATTCTGTCCCCTTACACTGCCCCTATCCCTAAACCTACCCATCACAGGAGACATTCTGCATTTTTACATTTTCAAAAAACATTACTTAGTGTGATTTATACGCTGTTCTCCTCATGGGGACCGCTGGCTGGTCCCCACAATGTAGGTGATTTCAGGTTTTACTATACTTGTGGGGACATTTGGTCCCCACAATGTAATATAAACATGAGCACACACACACACACACACACACACAGTTTTCCTTTTAATCTCTATTGATTGAAGCCAACCCGGTGTTCATAATTGATGATACATGAATACTATTCATGACTTCCCATTTAATCTGTAATCAACAATATCTGCCAATCAACAGAATTGTAAATTATTAGGAAATATTAAATTGGAAAAAATGAAATTGGTTAACAGGTGCATTACTCTAAAATAGCTGAAGACCACACTTTCCCAGGCAGGTTTTCCATCTGTGCTTCAGGAAATGACATCCGACAAGTTCCCGTAACCCATCCCTTACCCATCTACAATAATCACAGAGCAATATGTACTTCCAGTTGCATTAAAGATATATTTAACTCCGATCACAGATGGATTTTTTTTTTGGTGCACAGGTTCTTTTCATAGTTTGTCAGGCTGTTCCCTGTTGTCAGGTAAAATGAAATTGTCCTTTTTAATCTAAAAATGTATGATGTATGCAATGGTGAAAATACCAGGAAAATTGGATGGAATTCCACTGGATGGGATTTCAAAGTGACAGCATGTATCTTAAGCGGTGTGCCATATATCTTCTGATGTCAGTGACAAAGCGATCTTGTGGCCGTCATTATCCTCAAGAGACCAACCTCTAGGAAAAGCATCACTGCGGAGAGAGCATGGCACGGTCAACCATCTGTCAAAAAGCGGGATTACTGATGTGTTCTGTGAATGATGAGAAAAACAAAGAGGAGAAACCTCTGTTAAACATGTTAATGGAAACAGCATTCATTTTAAAGTTATTAGTAATGATGTAGCAGGGATATAGAGGACTGATCTCAAAGAATAAGAATATCAATACTGTGAGAAGTCAATACGGATTTCTGGCAGTCTGTCTGGTCACACTTCCAGGCTTTTAAAAAGGAGAGGAAAACAGCAAAAACAATTAATAAAGGATAAATTAATCTATACATGCCCGCACGCACACACACACACACACGCGCGCGCGCGCACACACGTCAATCGAATAGCAATAAAAAAAATTGCCTTGAGAAAACACTTAGTAAAAAGGAACTGACTAATTACAAAGCAAACTTCTTCATTCATAGCAGCACTGTAAGTAAACAAATAAAATGGTTTACAAATGAAAAAGTACTGTTTTTTTTCTTCTGAAATGTAATTAAGTAAAAATACAACATTCAGTTTAACTTGCGCTCCAGTAATATACAAATCTCCCACAAATAACACTCAAATCTTGTAATCAATTCACAATAGTAATTTATAGTCTATAATAATAAACACTGTGCATAGTATTTACACCCTTGATTGAAATAAAAATAGTTCCTGCATTAATTATTGTTTTTGAACAAATCTGTAAAATAAATGATCCAATTACTCATAGCTGAATTAATCAGTTTTGTTGAACGGATTGGTTGACTACATTTTTCAATTACTCATTCATAATGCTTTCGTTCCTGAATGATTCAGTGTTTCTGAACTAATGATTCAATGATTCACTCAAAGACAGTCACTTGTCACCACCTACTGGAGTAATAATAACCTGTGACCTCCATCTGCCAACATTTCCAATACATACAACAAATATATGTAAGTGAACTGCTTACAAACCAGTACACAGACCATTTAGAGTTTAGATCATAGTCGAAACGAATACAAACAGAAAAAAAAATGAACTTGAGGGGGGAAAATAAACTATTAATACAACTATTAGTCACTCTCATAAACACTACTGAAGTCTGTCTTCATTTGCTGTATCCCATTTCTTTCTCTCCCCTCAGGTAAAGTCCTGGTGACCATTTCATGAGTTCTCCCTTTATTCTTTATTTCCATCAGTCACTCAGTTTTGCCACCCAGCACCCCTCCAGCTGTGACTGTCAATCCCAAAAATGTCAAGGGGAAAAATGGCCTGACCTTGTGTTTCTTCAAGATCCAAAACATCAATCTGTTTTCAGTGAACACACTACATCAACATTAATCATCATTAAACTCAAGTAACCTGAGATGTGCGACTGTTTATTAGAGAGACGGACAGAAAGAAAAGAGGTAACATGGATCATGAAGTGCAGTCTTAGCGGATGTTTGTGCTGACAGACTTTACTGGTACTATTTGGAGACAAGAGTGAAATCGAAATATATTTGTACCCGACAATGATTTAAAGTCACCATGAAATCAAATTCTTAATATAAATGATTTATCCTTGCACACGAAAATTGTATTATTTGTTTTTTAATTCAAGTGCCCTCACAGTCTTTAATCAAAGTAACTCTTGCAGCAACTTCTCTTTGATGACGTGTTTACTGGCGTGAGGGCGGGACAACCAGTCAGTCAAATGACATCACAGGAACAGCAAAACCATAGTGATTCAATGATCCAATCAATTCCCAATAGACAAAATCAAGTCTCATGTTTTTTTCTTGTTTGAAAAGCCGTTTCACACGGCTATACGTATAGGGAAGAAAATATTATCGCAACTTCCGTTTCATACCGGATTTAACATATCCACTGCACTCTTTTAGCATATCTTTCGTATTCATCAGGTAACAAAGACTGAAAAGGAGCAGGTTTCAGTTTATGTTTTTATTTTCATATTTTCCATAATATTGTGATTTTTTTTTTTATTAGTTATTTTTAAAATATGCCTATAGTTCTTTATTAATTCTTATTACAATTGTAGTGATTACATAGTTACTTTGATGGTTTATTGTATTTATGTTTTTTATATGTAAGTATAATGGAAAAAAAGGTATAGGTTAGTCTTGTGCTGAGTGATCTGCTCATGTATCATACAGTGGGGAGGGGAAGGTGTTGTTTGGCAATACACTGGTCAGACAACACTTGTTGTCATGTCAAAACTGAACTCAAAGATTGAGAACAAATGACAAATGACATAGACATGAACATCCATCCCTGTGGGAATGAAGTAGGAAGGGTGTATGTTGCAACTGACCAGGCAGCATCTACGCCCTCTAGGTAGGACACGACTAAAGGCCATTTTACACCACGAGCTCCCAGTTCCTTACCATTTGTCATGCACATCGCTGGAAAATACACATTGAGCCTGCTTCGTGTCATTAACCAATAAGAGGTGATTTTATTTACAACTAATCAAACAGCATGTAGCTTGTATGTGGATGAATAAATAATTCAAATTCAATTTTATAGAAAAATTAGTGCCATTTTATGTTGTCAGTTTTGTTTTGATATAACTCTCACAGAGTAAGACAGAACACAACAGTATCATCATCATCTCCTCACCACAGAGATGCAGCGTGTTCACCGTTTATGACTTTCTTCACATTATATCACATGTTCTTTTTCTATAGAACATACATTAAAGAAGATATTTTGAATTGCATAAGGGTGTTTAAATGATGACCGAATAAAATTTTTTGGGTGACCTACTGTTAAGAGCCAGTAAAAGTGAAAACATTTTCCCAATGCTGAATGAAACAATGTGATATTTGAATCAAGACAAGATGAGGAAACATAGATGCGATCACTCCATACGATTTGAATTAAATCGTCATCAGATATTCAAAATGCTATGGTAAGCAAGATCAAATTCTTGGTTAATTAAAATCGAAGTAAATGCAAAATTTGCTAAATCATCAAAGATGAACAGATATGTGATGGGGTGAACTTTACCTGACTTACAGGCTCTGACATTCAGCTTCAGTCTTCACTGACTGGCCTTTATACTGTCCTAATTGGGCTTTCATGTGTCTGGGAAATGATGATATTGGATGTTGATGATTGCTTTTTTCAATGTGGTTATCTGATTGCTTCTCACAAATTACCAGTGCTTAATGGTTTAAATTACCTTAATTTAAGTGAGTAGGAAGAAAACCCAACACTTATGCCCAGATGATAAATTAGTCTGGAACCTCTAATGTTTTATTTTCAATGTCTTTTCTTCAATTGTAAAACTTAGTTGCCAAGACAGAGAATTACAAACAAATGAATGTCTTTCTAATTATGCATCAGAAGACTCTTAACATTTAAAGAGTAACATTCATGCAACTGACACATTGCAAACTGACAGTTTGAGTGACTGAAAAAGTTGCGTCTAATTAAACAATTTAAGATTCTTAGAGTTTGTATGAGCTCAAACTGTTCATTGTGTTCCTATCAAAAATAGAATTAACATGACAAACAGTCTCATTCAGAATGAAGAGAGGTCACAATATGGGTTCATTTAAAATTTAAGACACAGTTTCTGTACTCACTATAACAACAGTCTAGCATACAGCTGACATGAGTGACTGAGTGAGAAGGTAAATTAATGAGTGAGGGAGTGTGTGAGTGAGTGACTGAGGGAATAAGTGAGCGAGTGAATAAGGGAGCGAGGGAGTGAGCGAACAAATGAGTGAGTGGGTAAATGAGTGAGTGAGCGAATGAGGGAGTGAGTGAGAAAATGAGTGAATGAGTGAGTGAGCGAGTGAGAGAGTGAGTGGGTGAGAGAGAGTGAGAGAGTGAGAGAGTGAGTGCAAGACTAAAGCTCCTTTCACACAGCGTGTTGATCCCGGGAAATTGCCGTAAAATTGCTAGAGTGCCATATGATAATAGAATGAGGACCTAGTAACATAGTAACCATAGTAACATCCCGGAACGCGCCCAGTGTGAACAAAAGCCAGGACCAATGCCGTAAGGGGTGTGCCGTAGTGATATCTTGGGGCACAACGTAATGACGGCTCATCAAATTAACAGGTTGAAAATAAGTCATAATCGGAAAAAAAGTTGTGATTTGACCACGAAACATGTTGTACATTAACAACATGTTTTCGACGCGTACGTTACACGACACGTGTCTTTACGGGATCTTTACGGGATGTGTGTGAACGCACTCACAGATTCCAGAAAATTACTGGCAGTGTGAATGAAACAAAATCTAACAATCCCAGGACAAATTAGTTGTGTATTTTTCGGAATCTCTGTGTGAAAGGGGCTTAAGTGATAGAGTGGATGAGTGAGAGACGTAGTGAGTAAGTGAGTGAGTAAGAGTGAATGAGGGACTGAGTGAGTGAAAGAGGGAGAGACTGAGTGAGTGAGTGAGTGAGTGAGTGAGTGAGTGAGTGAGTGAGTGAGTGAGTGAGTGAGCGACCGAGTCAGTGAAGGAATGAATGAGCGAGGGAGTGAGCAAGCGAATGTGTGAGTGAGCGACCGAGTCAGTGAAGGAATGAATGAGCGAGGGAGTGAGCAAGCGAATGTGTGAGTGAATAAATTAGTTAATGAATGAGTGAGGGAGTGAGAGAGAGACTAAATGATAGAATGAAGTGCAGAGGTGTAAAGTACAGGTTCAGAAAGTAAAAGTAATCTTAAGTATTTTAGCTGCGTTCACACTGCAGGGGCTTAATGCTCGATTTTTTTGCAAGGCCATTCACATTTCCAATTAAATACGACCTTTTGTGATCTCCTGTGTGAACGTGAACGTGAACGTGAAATGACCCGCATGCGCAGAAGACTACTCAACGGTCAACGACGTAACTTGTTGTTTGTGGAAGAAGCTAAACATGGATGTCAACAGTGGAGCTTGTTTAGCAATATTAAAGTTATTTTCCCAACAGAGCATCGTCCACCATATTTGTTGTTTATCTTCTCATTCCCGCCTACTTCAACGCAGAATTATGACGTCTGTCGCATATCAATCACGTGCGGGTCGGATACATGTGACCTGGCCGTTCAGATTGAAGTCGCATTTCAAAAGATCGGATACATATCGGATTTGGACCACATACCCAAGTGGCCTGGGTCGCATTTGAAAAGATCGGATCTGTGTCGTTCAGACTGTCATGAAAAGATCAGATACAGGTCGCATAGGGGCAAAAAAAAAAAATTGGGTCGGAATTGGGTCGTTTCAGCCTGCAGTGTGAACCTTTGTTTAAATCACCTGGATTTTCTTATTAGCACAGTTTTCAGTCAGGAGCTGTCTGAGTTCAGGTGGAATAAGCATATGGCAGGACTTTTACTTTCTGACCCCTGGACTTTACACCTCTGAGTGAATGAGGGACTGAGTGACTGAGTGAGTGCAGAAGAGAGAGAAAGACTGAGTGAGAGACTGAGTGAGTGAGTGAGTGAGTGAGTGAGTGAGTGAGTGAGTGAGTGAGTGAGTGAGTGAGTAAATGAGTAAGTGAATGAGTGAATGAGTGAGAGACTGGGTGAATAAGTGAGTAAGTGACAAACTAACGATCAAATTATGTACAGCAAAGGAAAGGAGAAATAGAGACAAAGATGTCACAATAGAGTATAAATTCAAAAGACAAACTTTACACACTCACTATAGTTACAATCTATCAAACAGATGACCTAAATAAATAAAAAAAACTAAACAAATACATTTGTAGATACAGAGATGGAAATGGGAAACAGAGACAGACAATAGAAATAGTGGTGATTGAGTGTTATAAATGGTGAGGAGGAGAGGCAAGAGGGGATAAACTGAAGAACTGGAAAGGGGAGGGATGCATGGGGAAAAGGGGAAAGGAAGAGGAGAGTGTGAGAGACCAGAGAGCAGTTCATTAGTGTCCTGGTTGAGTGTTCTCAGAGTGCCATACGAGACGATCTGAGGGTGAGGAAGAGAAAAACACCTGACAGAAATGTCAAACGACTTCAGTCCTCAAATGAAAACCACTAACTCAAAAGGCTTCATAATCAAATGCCACACTGACCTGAGGTCTCAGAAAAGTCTCAGTTTTTTCCCGTCTCTCTCTCTTTGATTACCATATCCATAGCATGGCATTCAAATAGTACTATAAAATATTTAAACAAATACTTTTTTTTTCATATTTATGAATACACGTTATGCTGGAACAATGAGAAACAATCAATAATAAAATTAAATAGTATTTTGTCCAAAAAAAACTAAAAAAAACAACAACTAAAAACAGTCATTTTAAATGCTAAAAGTAGGGCGTCACATATAGTGTAGAGTAAAAATGTATATTTATTTTTAGATTGGCTAAAGATTACATTTAACAGTGTTATTAAATTGTGTTTTTAAAGACTATCTTCAAGTTAGCATTAGATGACAGCGAATGTAATCAAAACGGAAAAACAGAGAAAGAACAATTACCAATAAATAAATATAATGTTGACCAAAAACCCTAAAGAACACCATACACTTTAAAAAAAAAAAAAGAAGAAATGTTAAAGTTCTGAATAAAACAACAAAGATTGTTAGTGTATGTTTTAAAGAAAATAACCTTCTATTTCATGTTTAAGTCATGTGTTACTTTCCATTACAATTGTTTGTAAAATTAGTGAAAATTGTTTCTATACCAATGCATTTTTTCACCGTATAATTTCCTTGTTCAAGTGTTAAACAAACCTGGTTTCTCCCTGATATGTTTAAAAAAAAAAAAAAAAAAAAAGTATTACAAAACCATAGCTTATATTCCTGAGGCCTGGGGGGGAAAATGGGAGATAGGGGTTCGGGACAAAAGTGTTTTGAGCTGGGCCTTATAAGTACCCTTTACAACGGAGGACCTTGTTGCCCTCCACCCGCCTCCCGGCAAGAACACTGGGTAACACCACTTCTCTCTCTAGGGGACTGCTGTTGATGTCTGAAACTTGTTTAAGCCTCAGGGCTAACTACTTAAAACTTCTACTTATCTAATTAAAGTTATCAAAACTACGCACACACATTATTACACGCAACAATGGTTTCACACTGCATATACTGCACAAATATTGACACACCAAAGGGGTCTCATTAAAGCATTAATATGTAGAGATTTTGATGCAGCGTTTGTTGATGTTAAGAGAGAACGGCTGAGGGCTGAAAGCATTTTGTTATCTTCCCTGCGATGTTTCCTCATTTGAAATTTTGACATGGCAAAGAAACGTTCTAGCAGCAACACTATTCTTTAAAAACATGAAAACCGATTTAATAGTTACAAATGAATATGGATCAGTAACGGTGAGAAAAGAGGGGGAATGGATTTGAATGTTTTGGGAAACACTTAAAAAAAAAAAAAAAAGAAGAAGAATCCCTTCTGAAGATCTTCATGCCCTATGAAACAAATCTTCGGAATGGACTTGTATTGTGAAAGGTCATAAATTAACAGAGGCTTCTGGGAAGTGTTTTAGCTTGTGCTTGGCTGAGTGTTTTTTTTTTTTTTGAGTTGTATGATTAACTAACTCATCGCATAAATAAATCAAATCAAAGTAACATTTAAATCATCCAAAGCTCCACTAAACACTCAGAAAGGTCTCCCGACGGAATTCCCATCTCTTAACCATTCTGACACAGATGGAGATTTTTAGTGATTACAGACATTAAGGATGTTAGTATTACCAACCAAACTGGGTCAGAAAGCTTTCTGCATCTAATGCATGCATATGTCTTCCATATTTGTGATTCAGAGAGAGGAAAAAGACAGCCTTTTTCTAGAATATACATGAAGAGCTATTTTCATATTCGGGTCAATATGGGGTTGAATATACATAAATGTGCTTAGACACACCTATTGATTTTAAATTGAATGTGTAACAGATCGCAGATTCAAAGGCTTTTTTTCAAGAATCATGCGAACATATGATTACATGACATTTTATGTTAATAAAAATCAGCAACAAACAATTTTTTTTTTCCATACAATGAAAATGTATACATCAGATCTCTCATAATCAATTACATTAAAGGGGCTATTTGTAAGAATGTGTGAAAAGCTTGTAACAACATTTTAAAAAATGAGACGTTCCCCCACTTTCTATAGGTTGTCTATGAAAGCATGTAGACTGATTTTTATGTGAAGGACATTTTTGCAGGGAATATCAAAAGGATGTGACGTTTACACACGGTTCCAAGAACCTCTCTCCCGTTCGGTGACACGAAGAGAGCAAGCGTAATGTCACGTGTCATGCAAAGAAAATGGATTTATTCTCAGACTAGTCTCCTATAGCCAGATCTATATAGTCTATAGTATCAAATATATATATATATTTATAACCAAACTATCATAACAGTGTAATTTTATTGGCCGTTTCCACAACACCATTTTTGAAATAAAAACGAAAAACACTTTATGCGTTTTCATGTAAACTACAAAAATGCGATATTGTGAAAATGGTGACATCATGCGCATGCATATTACGTCTTCAGTCTGTAGGCGCGTAGTGTTTCTTTACAATGGCATCGCCAACTAACTGGCCTGGCAGCATAATACCGTGTTTTTTTTTTTTTTTTTAAGTCGTTTTCGCAGATCCATCTGAATGAGGATTGTTTTGACAATGTTCTCATCTGTGTGCGAAAAACGCAAGGGAAAAACGTTTCTGTTTTTAGTACGCTGTTGTCGGTGTGATGTTGATCAATTGCAGAGCTGGTGCAAACATATCCACATCGCTACGATAAGATGCTTTCTTTGCTGCTGCTTTCTCACCACTGTCATTTTTTTGTGTTTATTTTTTTATTGAGAGGAAAGTTGTGCAGCGCATATTTACATATTACATATCTAACCGAACACTAGCCTAATGAGTCATGGTACCATGGTACTTTAAGTACATTTTACTAGTGCGATAAATAGGAGAGAAAGAGCCCGCAAGAGTATATTATGTGTCTTATTTAGCATTCTAAACTGCATTGTGGCTGTCCATTAGATATGTTGTCTCAGCTTTCTGGTAGAAGCAGAAGAGGTACAGGTCAACAAAAACAACCTCACTCATGTCTAACTCCATTTTTCCCCCAAACAGACTCAATGGAAGCAAGTCTTCCTTGCATCTCTTTTCTAACCTCTTTCATTCTCTCTGTTTCTCGTTCTCTAATATAAGAAACGTGAGCTGTTCAGTTGCATGCTAGCAAAAACCACACTGTAACACCAGATTAATATTTAATGACACCGTGGTCCAGTATCGACCACGCCGTGCTTTGGACACACACACTCTCTCACTATAAGGTGGAAATGTCACATATGAGCATCCACAAAATGAATCATAGGCATAAGATCATTTAGATATCAGCCCAAGGCAAATGAAGTCATTCCAAGTGCATTTTGATAGCTGTTCATGCATTTAATTGCACTAAACAAAGACTTTTGGTATCAAAAAGATCCGCTAAACAACCATCATTATCTTTGTTGTCACGGTTGTGACTGCATTTCTGAATCTTGATTGTTATTGAGTGTGTTCATTAGCTTGTTTAGTAACAAGGGTTTAACAAATGTAATTGTGTGTGAGAGCTTTACAACATCTATATAAATATGGTAGGAGACATGACAATAGTTTCAACCCTTTCATTTTAACAGCACTATTTTTGACATTTTTTAACATTCTGCATGCTTTTTTCTTAAACCAGTTTTATTATTATTATTATTTAATATATACACACACACATTCAAAAGTTTGGGATCAGAAAGATTTTTTTTTTATGTTTTTAAAAGAAGTCTTTAATGGTTACCAATGCTGCATTATAATAAAAGAAAAAAACAGTAATATTGTAAAGTATTTTTACAATTTGAAATGTAAATTATTTCTGTGATCATTACTCCAGTCTTCAGTCACACGATCCTTTAGAAATCATTCTAATATTCTGATTTGCTGCTCAATAAACATTTATTTCTGAAGGATCATGTGACACTGAAGACTGGAATAATGATGCTAAAAATTCAGCTTTGCCATCACAGGAAATAACATTTGATAATATATTTAAATAGAAAATTATTTTAAATTTCACAATGTTATTATTATTTTTTTAATCAAATAAATGCAGCCTTGGTGCGCATAAGAGACTTATTTTAAAAACATTAAAAAATATGTTTGAACAACAGTATATGTACTTATATGTAGTATATGTAGTATATGTATATGTAGTTATATAGCTTATAGTTATAGTTATATAGTCACTATGTGGATGTCTCTTGCTTTTCATCAGACATCCAATCAGTGCTCATTACAGAGTCTTTTGAAGCATGTGCTCAGTGGATGATACTGCCTTTAATGAGCCCCCGACACCCCACACACACCCCACACAGACATGGATAAATAGAGAGCTCTTTGCACACCAGTACCCTTTACAGCAACTACAATGTGCAATAAAAGACAAACACATACAAACATTAGACTAAGAACAGGCTATGTGAACAAGGAGTGAATGGCAGAAGAATAAAGAGAGAGAGAGAGAGAGAGAGAGAGAGAGAGAGAGAGAGAGAGAGAGAGAGAGAGAGAGAGAGAGAGAGAGAGAGAGAGAGAGAGATAAAAAGGACTCATTGTTATTGTTGAAGACAATGGATTGTTAGCAGTAACCTTCTAAGTTTGTGATTTGTGTTTATTAGTGTGGGGTTTTGTGCATGCGCTCATGGTGGCGTTTGGCTGAAAGAGCAGGAACAGGAAATAGTGCAGATGGTGCTGACTGACTCTGGCAATGCGGAGAGCAGTCATGCTGATCAGAGCTAGTGGCAAAAACACCGTTCTCACACACACACACACACACACACACACACACACACACACACACACACACACACACAACAATGCTGAGCATCACACAATCCTGATGTTGTTTTAAAAGAGCAATTATGAAACTTTGCCCCCTAGTGGTGAGGATTGGAAGTCTCTGTATGTTACATTTGCATATTCATTTGACAGAATAACAAAAGTAAGGATAATTCCCAATTCTATATTTTCAGTAATATTTGCACTTACACTGCATCAAAGCAAAATTATATGACAAAACCGCCTACAAGGCATACTAATGCTGGAGTTTTGAAATATTTAAATATTCACCAGCGCATGCCTTTTGTATTTGTATCAATACATAATTTAAACAAAAATAAAGAAATTAATAATTTTATTCAGCAAGAATGCCTTAATTTGATTAAAATTGACAAAAAAGACTTCTTTAAAAAATGTGATTTCAAATAAATGCTTTCATTTGTACTATGTTTTTGCTTATTCATCAAAAAATCCTGTAAAAAGGGCATTATACGTTTCTTCAAAAAACATTTATATATGAACATACATATATATATATATATATATATATATATATATATATATATATATATATATATATATATATATATATATATATATATCCTATTGAGGTAGGATGCGGGCAAGGTTAGGGCCAGGTTTGGGTAATGCTTTATTTTAAGATGAAGTAGTACACACTGCATGTACTAACTATAGTAATAACAGAAAATTATGCGTAGTTACAAGTAACTGTAACACTAAACCAAACCCTAACCGTAATTATATTGCAAGGACATTTACCCAGTACTTATTTAAAGATCAATGTAACTACATCACCTTAAAATAAAGTGTATGTTTGGTGGTATGGGCAGGTTTAAAGTTTGGTTAAGATGTAAGGGTGTCACCACTTAGTCGTCTTCCTCACTGTCTTATGTTAGTTCCTGTCTACACATCTGTTCCCAGCATCCTCCTTCACAATTACCCGCACCTGCCATCATCGTCACCATCGACTTCAGCTGTTGTCTCGTGTCATCTGTGTGTTCAGTCAGTCCTCGTCCGTTCTACGCCGTAATTTGTGTGTATCCTGCCTGTATGCATCACTAAAGTTACATTTGTAAGTAAACACTTTTGTATTGGAACCGTCTGCCTTCCTCGTCTTCTTTTGCATTACAAAAAAAAAAAAATGTTAGATATAAGTACATATATGTACATAAAAAAAACATGTATGTACACTGTATCAAATACATTGTGATTATTTTAATATAAAGTGGAACCAAAAAAATTAACAAAATAAACGAAAAAGTGAACGGGAGAACGTTCTAAACAATAAAGTATTTTTTAGATGCTAATGCTTACCTGAAAATGTGACATGGAGCTCTGTGGTCAAGACTTAATGATGTAGTATGTACCTATATTGTTGTAATTATGTATTTCTCATCAACAGTAAATGAGAATACATTACATACATCCACAATACATGTGTAAATATGTGAATTTAGACAACGAAAACGTATGTCTCTTTACACATAGATTCTCACACAAACGTTGGTCTACATTCTCTGATTTCTTCCATTTTCTCAATTTCAGAATTTTTCTTACAGCTCTCTTTATGTCAAAGGTGAATGATTTTTCTGGACAGAATTACATTGTTGTTTTTTTTTGTTATGGGGTCAGAAACTTTCACATTGATTTGTCCTTGTGTGTATGTGTGTAGCTCTAGGACCCGAGCCATCAACATTTATGCAGTATGGCAAGGTGAGAGAAAAAAACATCTGGTGTTACTGAAACTGGCTGAAGAAGCACTGGTAACAAGCCACCGCGACTTACACACACACACACACACACACACACACACACACACACACACAAAAATGTCTGAACTGCCTGTAAAACCAGTTGTGGGATGTCAGAATCACTTACAACCTACAAACTCCCACAGAAGTGCGAGTTCTCCCTCTCACTTGGGCATAAACCCACACACACACACATCCGTGGAGAGAATTCATTCTGCATCATGGTCCAAACAACCTTTCAACAAGACCTGCACCTTCAAACTCGCTCACTGGTTTCAGAAACAACTCCCTGGGTTGTCTGCTCCACGGCTGTCTCAGCGGGTGAAAGGAGCTTCTCAAAGATGCGCAGACTTCAACAAAGCATCTCGCACACTCACAAGACAAGCAACACCATCTGCATGTGACAGACCATCGACCACACATCCACTGGACCCCCTCTGAATTCAGGTCCTTTTCATTTCACCTCAGTGTAACTTCAGAATATCACACAAAGCCCATCAGATCACCACCTGCCAGGAATATTCCAGGTTAAATACATAGAGTCAACATCACAACACCTTTGGACCCAATTTACTTAGGTATTTTTGTACACTTCAGAGTAGGATATTTAACGACAGGACTTGATTGGATCGTGAAAAACGGGCATTCCATGCCAGAATATGCAACCGATTGCTGGGAACTACTTGATCAAAATAAGATCAGGAATTTGTATTAAGAAAGTAAAAAAAAAAAAAGCAGTTTCTCATCAGGGTTTAGAAAGGAAGGCATGGAAACTAAAACCAACACATTTTTATTTGCAGAACGTAAAAAATAAAATCCTTTTTTAGCCTGAAACTGGTTAATAATGTTACAATTTCCTGACAACAACATTAACAACAAAAATTAAGCAAAATTTTAACATATATTAAAATAGAAAACAGTTATTTTAAATTGCAATAATATTTCACATTATTACTGGTTTTACTGTATTTTTGATCAAATAAATGCAGCCTAAATTGATTCAAACAGAAC
Organism: Semotilus atromaculatus; assembly: GCA_031834385.1. Taxonomy (NCBI): domain Eukaryota; kingdom Metazoa; phylum Chordata; class Actinopteri; order Cypriniformes; family Leuciscidae; genus Semotilus; species Semotilus atromaculatus. The sequence goes on along the minus strand of JAULUF010000023.1, from coordinate 14,906,612 downwards.
ACGGTTTTACGGTATAAAACAAATGTAACAGAATGGAAAAGTAGATTTTCATTTTTTTATTTTCTTGAATTTGTAAAATTGCATGAGACATGAGCGCAACGGTCAAACACGTCCGTCTAGCACGTTTGCATGTTTGCATTAAGAAGTGGAATAGAAAAAACGCGTTCTGTGTGAACAGTCCCTTGATGACCCTAAGAGACTGAGTTGATGCATTTCATATGACTTGTGCTTTGACATAAAACAAACCACACAATACATGTTAGAGCACAATCCCACGTTTACACATTTTAAAATGTTGATTATAAGCCAGAGAGACATGCAGGGCACTCTGCAGACAGCACACCTACAGGACACACACACACACACACACATACACGCTGTGCCAGAGGAATATCCTCGCACTCATATAGCAGGAAAGGCAAACACACAGTATACCTCAGGGCCTTTGCCTTTCACACACACAGATCACTAGAGGCAGTGCAGTTCTGTAGTCAAGGGCACAGGAACGACTCGAACTCTGCCTGAAGTGTTGCTCCCCTGTGGTCATCTCCAACATTTTGCATGGGAAACCAGAGACATCCCAAACAGACAGTGTGTGCCCGTGCTATTGTCTCCCGATAGCAAGGAGACGCTGCTGTGAATGTGAGATTGTTCAGAGTCTTCGGTCATGCCACATCACAATGCACAGCAAACAATGGTCTCTCTCTCTCTCACACTCTCTTACGGTCATGAATTTATGCTGCGTTGATTATTTTAGATATCTCCCATGGCTTCTAGCATTACATATGCACACATCAAGATCATTTGCTGTACTCTGGAGCTTTTCTGGTGTGTACTATTCATAAACTAGCCTGTGACCCGGAGGTTAGCGAGAACATCACGCACACATAAATAAATTTCCTTTATGAGTTTATAAAGAATTCATACGCACCCAAAGGCCACATTTAACATCCACAAACATTTACCACTCAGAGCAAAGGGTCACCAACTCGAAGAAAGTTGGAATAGGAACTAATTTAATCTTGTTGATCCTGCTTTCTTGCTAAAGATACACTGAAATAAAGGCAGCTAATGTTTTAAAAAGCAAAGGTCAAACTCCAGCAAAACTTAAGCGATGAGAGTGGGTGCCATCTAAATGCATTTCTGCCATCTTCACGGTCGGTGTTGTTGCTCCCAGGCTACAATATTCTGCAAGATGCAATGACTCTAGCGAGAGAAAAGCTCTAATTTAGAGTCACAAAACAATCTTGGCACTAGAGCGAGCTAAGAAAAACAACAACTGACTTTTGCATTTGGAGCCAGTGTGTATGCAGTGTTACTGTCTAGAAAGCCATTTGGTTCGCCAAGAAAAGCTGTAATTAGGTTGGCAATTAACCCCACTATAAAATGCAGTTTATGATTATTGCAAGCCCGACCAGCACGCTTAATACAATGAACAATAATTAATAGGAAAAACATGCATGATTTCATAAAGCAAGCCAAAGTAAATCAACAGCAAAATGAACACCAGTAGAAGCGATGAAAACGTCTCTGTGCATACATTAACTCTCGCAAATAAGTCTCTGACAGCGTGTCCTAATAGCAAGAAATTCAACATTTCAGCCACACAATCACTTCATGAGCTGAGGGTGAGCGAAGGCTTTGTAGACTTCCTGTAGGGCAGCGCGCAGGAAGAGCATGCCTAACGAACCTGCATCATTAATGCGGATAATTATCATATATTCTGGAATTAGCATGAAATTAGCATGGCTTCAGTCCCCCTGAATGTTCCGAGACACGCAAAAGAGACAACAGGGAGACGCTGCTGTACGCGGGCGCGCTTCGGCTCTACAAAACAACAAGCGCTCCTAGCCATGGTGTTATCGTCAGCTTTATTATTTACGCCGCGCGGAACTCTTTTGTTTTGACAGTTTATCAAAGGCAATAACGTTCACAGGTTGCCCACGATGGGCACGGTCATGTAACAATGTGAATAATTCAGCAATTTCACATTCAAATTGGACTAAATAATGAATGAGAGGAGAAAGGAATCACCCCGAGCATCTCTCTGTTTGCGCAAGTGGGTAAATGTGTTTGACGCGGAAACAAGTCAGAGGGGTGGTTGCTCCTGGACGCGCTGTCGGTACAGTAGACCGGTACACTGTGTGATTCAGAGCGCACGGAAGGTCAGCAGTGCTGGGGAGTAACTGCAGAAAAGCAGTGATGTTACCAAATTTGGTAGAATTGTAGAAAGTCTGATTCCTCGTGCAGCAATGTAAAGTTGATTCATTCTAGTGAATCGGTTCTTTCTCATATGTAGCGACGAAAAGTTTGATTCTATCTAGTGAATCCAACTAAATGAAAATATATAATTATATAGCACAATATTTAGTTATGATAAAGTGTTGTCATTGTTAACTAAAACCGTTACAAATCATTTTTGTTAATTGCTGAAATCAAATGTTGTCAAATGTTGTAGAAATGTTGTCTTGCCAACTAACTGAAATATACATTTTGTACTAAACAAAGTTTAAAAAACTGAAAAAACCTAAAACTGAATTAAAGACAAATATAAATAAAAAACTGACAAAAGCAAAATATAAAAAGCACAAAATTACTAAAACTTAAAGCAACACCAAGTAACTTTTTCTCTGCGGTCGCCCTACTGGTTGGAAGCGGAATTGTCCATTACTGCTGTTGCCTACCGCAGCCTACTGTCGCACGCACGCTCGTTGTTTATCCACAGACAAGGTAGAGTATGTTGCATGATTTCATGAAAGCATGATGTATTGCGACATCAGAAACGAAGAAAAACAAAATAATGACTTTTGTAATGCTTGACGTAAAGCAAGTCAAATTTGTAGTTGTCTTATGTCTCATTAGAACTACAGAAACGCGACCCGATCTGTCAATCTTACATAGCCTGGTTATAGCAGATAAAGGACCGCAGAGCGGAGGCATAAGTGCCTTTCACCCTGTTACGACTTGATGAACCACTGAAACGATTTTGGAAACATTATTTTAAGGTAAAAACATCGTACTCTGTGTTGCTTTAAATATTAAAATGACAAAAGTTCATTTAAAATATGAATAAATATTTTAATACTGGTGACCAGCAACATAGTGTTATTTTAGGTGATAAGCTTGTATAGTTCGCTTGTAGCATATTTACTATTTCAAAAGAGCAGCTTGACTGTAGTTGAACTATGTTAAATTATGAATAGCTTGTAACTTGGCAAGCTAAAGTTTCAGAGAAGCTTCTCCAGCACTGAAAGAGAGATGAACAATGTTTTGTTGAGATGGTATCACTTACCACAGAGTTAGACCACGATTTTGAAACGGCTCAGGTTGAGCCAAGATAAAAAGTTTTCACTTTCCCTCATCACCTACACAGGAAGTGGACAGATCTGTATGTGCGTGTATAGGGTTAGCAGGGGTCAGGTGTGGGGGCTGAAATATGGCTGCCTGCATTGAGCTGGAAGCTAAGTTGAACAGGCACAGGTGTTGGGGTTGCAGCCAATAGGGAGGAGTAGAGCTGGTCCCCGAACCACTGACAAACACGCTGGCACCAACCAGAGAAAAGAGAGAGAGAGAGAGAGAGAGAGAGAGAGAGAGAGAGAGAGAGAGAGAGAGAGAGAGAGAGAGAGAGAGAGAACGGGAGCACAGCGTCCACAGCTTTCTGGCAGGAACATCTCTCATTCTCTCACTCTCGTCTGTCTCTCGCCCCCCTCCTCTTCCTTTTCTGTCTCTCCACAGCAATGCAACAATTAACCAGGCAGCATCTGGTGTAGCAGAGGTGGACTCAGTTTCTCTCAAACAAATCTGACAGTGACTCTGGCAACCCCGCTCTCTCTCTGGCTATCAGAGTGTAAATGGTATTACTTGGCATGATAGTGGATTTCTAGCATTGCTGTATTTTGAGAACGTCCTCGTTATTTTGTTGGCACAGGCATGGTGTATTTGGAGCAGACAATAGGAGGATGTTTTTGCCAATGTCCTTTAGTATAAGGCTGATGAAGTCTAGTTTGGCTTCAGCAAACACTTATTTAAGTGGCATGAGTTTCTCTCTCTTTCTTCATGTGTCTTTTCACATTAACGTCTGTCATTCTCAAGGATTATGTGAATTTAATATAATAATCGTTTATGTTTAATAGAAAAGTTTAGAATTAAACTATGTAAACTCCATCATTTCTAGATTTCAAATACACATGGATGCTAGTGGTTCTGATTCAGGTTACCAACATTTTATTTGAAACATGAATTTAAAAAGGTCTATGCCAGTGGTTCACCATGAAGTCAAAATTGACAATTCGTTTGCAGTATTTATCATAAATGATTTATTGGTGCACATCTTTGGTTTTTTTGTTTTTTTTAAATAGATGTTCCCTCATAATCTTCAAATAAAATCACTTCCCCTTACACTTGCAAAAACATCTCTTCTCTCCTCTGATGATGTGTTTACTGGCGTGAGGGCGGAAAAACCTGTAACTCACATGAGATCACAGCAATAGCAAACCATAACCATCCAATCAATTCCTGAGGATAAAATCAAGTCCCGCTCTACATTTTGTATTGCTTGAGAAGCAGTTACACTCGGCTATATGTCACAATAGGGAATAAAAGACTATCGCAACTTCTATTTCATGCGGACTGTAATTTACAGAATCTAAGAGTGTGGATAGATTAAATTAAGTGACTAAAATAATTAGAATTGAAAAACGTACTCAGAGTTACATAAGCTTTAAGCTAGCCGAGGGTATAGGGGGATAACACTCTTTTAAAACAATTGAATTTTAATTACTATTTACTTTTGTGATTTACTGGAAAAATACATTTTAAAAACAGCTGGGATTTCGCGTCGATATCGATGTGCTTTCGATATCGCTGCAAAATCGCTGGGATTTCACCTTGAAAAACTCTCATTTCATATTTATTTATTTTTTACCAACGTTTTGACAAATAAATAAAAAAATTACGAAAATTCCAAGAAAAAACAGCGACACCGGGTCGATAATGATGTGCTGGCACCATTTTGCAAATACTACCCTTTTAAAGAGCGTAAAGGCGCCTAGTAGAAGGCGTGTGCGCCTCCGCGAGTGTGCCCAGCACTCGTGAAGGCAGACCGCCTCACTCATTTAAGGTCCCTGAAGCAGCCACACATGAAGGTTACACAGCTAGGGGCTGGGGTGCCATATCGTGCCGTTCGCCTGAGGCAGCAGGTCCTTCCTGAGGGGGATTTGCCATGGGGGAGCCACCATTATCTCTCTCAGGTCTGCAAACCAGGGCTGGTTCTGCAGGGAACACTCTCCTCCTCTTGACCGATCCATCAGGATGAAGGGTTGGTAGCCGAGGATGGCGCACTGACTTTCTTGCGGCGTGGCTTCTCCTTTGACCCTGACGCTTTCTCCCAGGCGGGGTGCTGCAGCGGGCTGTCTAGCCGGTCCCTGAGCGGGGCGAGGCACTGAGGAAGAGCAAGATCTCGACGAGGGCTGAAGCGAGCGACGGGGCATCACGTGGCTAATTGTTTTCGCGCGCTTCTGCGTCTCTGAGAAACGCTCTGTGACTGACTCCACAGTGTCACCAAAGGGACCGGAGGGAGTGACTGGAGCGTTAAGGAGCGTCTTGCGGTCCGCGTCCTTTAGGTCAGCTAGGGTTAACCACAGGTCCCTGTTAAGGACAATCATAAAACACGTGGAGCAGCCAATGGCCTGGGTGGATCGTTTGGTCGCCATAAGGTTGAGGTTCATCCTCAATGACGTCAGTGTCCGTCCAGGGACTGCAGAAGTTTGGCCTGGAAGACCTGTAGTATGGCCATGGAGTGAAGAGCAGATGCTGCTTCGCCCGTGGATGCGTAGACCTGGTCCGTGCTCAGAGAAGAAGAGGTTGTGCACAGGTGTGCGGCGACGGTCTCCTCAATGGGGGGCATGTGCACGTAGCTGTGGGCCTCTGCCCCATCCACATGGGCAAACATAGCCTGTGTGGCAGAGTGGGTGCGCGCCGATTGAAGTGCAGACCACGACTTCACCACATGCTCGTGGACGTCCGGAATGAATGGAGTCCTCCTTCTTCGAAGCAGCCTGACGGCGGCCCGACTGGACAGAACACGAGTCCAGCTTACTCTTGGAAGGCTCGTCCGGAGCGGCTCCAGGCCCCGTCGTCATCTTCACCTCCAGGAGGGGGAGGGCCCACCAGTGGCTCGATGGCAGCAGTGGGCCCCGTCCCCGTTATAGCACGATCCATATCCCTCCTGGTTCTCAGGGCGCGCACGTTGAGTCCGTGAAGCCAGCCTCGGCGTGGGCGAGGCCCAGGCAGGCGATGCAGAACTCATGTTCGTTGAGCGGCTCGATGGGGCTTGCACAAATCTGGCAAGTTGAAAGCTAGTCCTCCTGGTGCAGCTTTCACATTGGCAGCGTGAAGAAAGAGATTCTGATCCAATTGTCGCTCCCATGCATTTTATACTGTCCACGAGCCTGTAAGTATTTGCATACTTCGGGACAATTGGCCAGTTGTTCCAAGCTGGCGTTAGCCCATAAGATTTCAACAAAAGTAGAAAAGGGAGGTGTTCCCGCAGCGTTGCCACGCAATGTAGAGTTACCGCTCTCGAAAGGGAACCATTTGTCTATTAGAATGAACGAATCCTATAGTGAACTGGATCAAGCTGATTCATCAAAAATTGAACTCAAAACTCAACAACTCAAAAGTGTGCTTCCTTCATGAATCGGACATCACTACGTCATAAACACAAAGAAAAATGTAGCGCAAATGACAAGATTTCTAGAGAATCCATTTTAGTCTGCTCGTCGCACAACGATATTGAATGACTTCAGAAGACTTTGAATATAGCGCATGAGTTATATGGACCAATTTTATTATACTTTTAGGCATTTTAAACCCACTCGTTTTCTTTTATTATATTGAAAAGAGCTGCTATGATAGTCTTCATAAATACACCACAGAATTAAAATTTTTGGTTCAAATATTCCTTTAAAAAGGATTCTTTAAAATCCTCGTCAAGCATGGATATTTTTAAAAAGGACTTAAAGACTTATTATTTATTATTTATGAAGACTTATTATACTTATTATATCTATGATTAGGTCTGAAAACTGAGAATGATTGGTTGAATGATTTTCTTGGTGTCTTGATGTTTTGATGTTATTTTATGTTTCTATGTATTGTAAAGATATGTACTACTTATGGACAGCAGATTTGTCCATTCTAATGGTTTTGAAAGTGCTTTATAAATAAAAGTTGAGTTGAGTTAACAAGGAGCACAATAACACACATCACCCTTAACAACGAGGACACTTCACCATTAACTAGAATACTACTACATATATCACACATAATTTTTTAAATGTCATCCACCTTAACTGAAAATACACTGACAATGAGAATGTATTATTGTTCTTAGGAAAACAATAACATTTCACCCTTAACTTAGAAAACATTACACACACAAATATCTTTAGATATTAGAAAAATATCTTTGCACAACTATGATATTTAAAAAAAAAGGCAAGAGCTTGAACTAATTCTAAAAGCCTGAGAGATCCCGCTCTTCTTGTCGTTTATTTGTTTGTGGGGGTCTCTGGGGTCTGTTGAAAAGCACACCTGATCCCAAGAGGCTCCAGGAATTGAAACATTGATTCAGTACTTGTTTGACAGCAGACGAGGAAAATGTATCGCTCCAAAACAGATCCAGGTCTGAAAGAATATTGTGGTGCAATGACAGAGATATGACATTTCAAAATTGCTTACAAACAAAATAAATACATGGACATAATACATTGAGTTACATACTTGAGTTACAAGTTAAAATAATGTTATAATTTTTTTACCAGTGCAATATATTATTTAAGAACATAGTTGGGGTATAAACAGTCACAAGCCATTTGAGTATGTTTTAAAATTATATTAAAAAATAATTAAAGGAGCTGTATGTAAGAAATTGATTTCAATTAATCATAAAATGGCCCTGATATGTCCCTAGACAGTAAGAAATCATGTTCATTTCAAATACTTATATCACTGACAACAGTAGTCCGGCCAGGATATTGTCATTTAAAAAGTGAAGTTGCAACCCTCAACTGATGTTGATGTTGTCATGTTGTGTTTCGGTCTGAGCTCCACCCTCCACCGATCTACCAATCACGGAGTCAGTAGTGCTGCGGCATCCGGGTTGCCAGCTCTGCTCTAGTTCCCACAGCTGCAGCTACAAAGTGTCGTAATCGGATCCTGCACCATATCTGGCAACCTCGAGTCAGTAATTTGAAAGTGATTGCAGTACCAGTTTTGGCCACAATCTTACATACGGCTCCTTTAAATCATAATTAAACGGCAGTGGTAGCCTATATATTAGGTACATTGTTTCATACATTGGGGGTATTTTATTTAATTGTTTTACTGGCTGTCCTCAACCCTGTTAACTCAGCCCAGCTGCTTATTTTGGGTCATGACTCACCAATTAAGAATAACAACAAAACAAAAAAAACTTTTTTTTAATGACGTGTAACCCATAAAATAAAAAAATAAAATAAGACGAATTAAGCCTCACTAAGCCTTCAGATGCACAGACGACCTTGTTTCTCCAAAGCTGGAGTCTTCCAGTTGACCCTGAGCAGCACATTTAGAGACTGACCTAGTGTTAACAGCCAAAAGGACTCTTTCCAGGCTTTTTGCACCTCTTTACACCCTGTCCTTCTCCTTTTCTCCTGAGACCCAAAGAACAGAAACCTAGTTTAGCGTTTTAATAGTTTTCCACGCCATGCGGCTCCAAAGGTCAGGAGAAGGACATCAGAAGCATGGCTCTTGAAGGCAGGACTGCAACTGCAGAGAGCAAGGAACACTTAGATCAACTTCTTAGTAGCATGAAAGCACAATTCCTCCAAATGAGCCCCGCACCTAATTACGGCACGTGCCCTCATTCCCTCCATAAATTGTCCTCTTAAGTGGGCGTCTGGCGTCATGGAGAGTGGTTTTTATTGTGCTTGTTAGATAAGAGGCTGGTGATATTGTGGCTGTGATGTTGTAATGGGCCTTGATTAGCTACAAAAATAGATTTGTGTGACTGCCGTGTAGCTGGATACCTCACTGAGACAAAATTAACATTAGTGTCAATTAAATTTTAATCAGAGCAATATGCTGCAGATGGGAATGAGACAAAGAGCGTACATTAAAACAACGAGCTATGTGATGAGATGGTTGGTTCATTCTCCCAGTCATTGAAGAGAAATTTCCCATGCTCTGCCGAAGCCTACGCTCATTCCTCCTAGCCGCGCTCCTTAGCCTCTGCGTTTCCAATTTCACCATCTATTTTCTACCCATCATCTTGCTCTCAATTTCTTTTCCCAGTTTTTTTTTATGCTCCAACTCACCTGGTTCACCCTAGATAGTCTCCTGAATACTCATTCTGCTTAATCTTCATGGAACATAAATCCTGCATTTCTTATAGTCTCCCTCATATGCTAAAATAAATGAGTAAATAAATAAATGAAAAAACAAGTCATGGCAGTACACAAAAAGGTGACTGGCGTGAAAAATGGAGATGTCCCTCCAATATGTTATGTTTTTTTTTTTGTTTTTTTTTTTGCCAGTCGATTGATTGCATTTGCTGTGATTTTTTTTTGTAAACAGTCCTATGATGCGACCTAAAGAAAAAAATGCTTGCAGCTTCAATTTTTCAGATTTATAATAGTATTGCTGTTTTGAGCATAAATTCAAGAGTTACATAAGCGTTAAGCGTCAAGCTGTTTTTGCACTGATGCCAGATGTATATTTACATCCATCAATTATTATTATTTTTTTATTTATAATTTATATTTTTTTTTACAAGATAACTACATAGTTTTGTGATAAATAAAAAAATTTTGAGTTAAATATCCAGAAAATAGAATATAGCTATATCATGAATGAATACTTCTGATTCTTGATTAGCTGAAGCGTTTGTAAAATATTCTATAAGGATATACCTGTGACCTCATGACATCAGTATTACTGCACCATCGCTGTGTGTTGCAACCATTCTGCTAAATGTTGCTGAAGAACTATTTGATTAGTGCTCAACAAATGTTTAATACTACTAATAATTTTTTTTTATTTGGCGCCTTTCTGGACACGCAAGGTTGCCTAATTTTTTATTGCTGTGTGTTTATTTTATGGAACATTGCCAGATATATGTCGTAACAATTTGATAAAAGCAATTAACCTAATGATTGTTGTTGACTTTTAAAACTGGGAACAACGTACCTTAGCGGTTTCTTGGTTTTTATTGCTTTAACCCTATAAGCTACTGTATCATATTTTATAAAATTATCAGCATGATCAAAACTCTGCTGAAAAATCTGTTGTACACAATCTACTACATGGCTTCTGTCGTCTGATTTAGGTACTCTTATAATTGTAAAAATGTCCACCTTCAGCTTGTGGTGCCCATGTGTTTTGTAAGTGAATTTTTTTTTTTTAGAAATTAGACGCAGCCTATGAAAAAATGTTATACTGTTAGTAATATTTCAAGATGATCACTAACTGGACTGAAGCAACTTAGATTTACGTGATTATGCATACATATTTAGAAAAAAATCTATCTGTTGTTACAATTTAAGAATCCAATTTGAAGCTTTTGAGGATTGTTTATTTGTCCATCTCTCAATCATCATTGTTTGCGTTGCATTATGGTTTGCCCCCCACAATAAAAGTGATGGACCTTTGATCATAAAACTAAGCATTAAATATCATCTTACTAAGATGATTACCATATTATTGGGAGATAGAGTGACATCTGATATGTCTCTGAAGTGTATGTAAGTGCTTCTGCTACTGTTAAAGATCTCATTGATTTACATTACAAGCTATCAGAATTGGATCTTACTTCTTGGCCATATAAATAACAGCACCTCTTTTTTTTTTGTTGCTTTTTCCCCCCAGTTTGGTTCTCTCAGTTAAATTAAGGTGTTTTTGTCCTCCTTGAGTATGAGCTCTATATTCTCCCAAGTCAAACTTTATGAGCCATTAAAGCCTGATGAATCAAATGACACTCAAAAAACTTTGTATAAAGGTTCAATAAACTGTTCCATTAAAAACCATTCTATTACCAACTGTTATATATAAAAAACACACACACCATACCATGACTTTAATGTATACTGAGCCTATAGGACCAATGGTGATTAAAAAAAAAAAAAAAACACACTCCCCCTTACATTTCCATATCCCTCAAACACACTGGCTTTCTACCGCACAACCATTTCCACACAAATCACATGCCAGCTCTTGGCTTTTCTTCTCGTACAGCCCATTTTTTTCCTCCCTCTTACAAATCTATGCCTCTTCTTCTCTTTCACGATCACCCTCCTTACATCTACCCCCGCCTCCAAAACACTTTTCCCCACACAAATCTCTCTCAGATCCACCAGCCCTCAATCTCCACTCTCTCTCAGGTGAACAGGTATAGAGTTTTGAAATGAGGTGATACAAATGATTTTTATAGGCTTGCTGTGGTGCTTGAGGAGCCTAAGCTGAGGCCATCACTGAGCCCATTGTCTGCTCGCATGTGATTCTTAATGTGCTCCATTTGATTTAATGTCTGCGATAGGTAGGATGAGGAGAAACTAGGTCACAAGTGTCCTTACTTTTTTAAATAATAAGGCGAGACTAGAGAGTGTGTGTGTGTAGAAGAAAAGACAGCGAAAAAAGAATGAGGTGGGAGGGAATCTAATTCAGAGAGAGAAATGGCATTTACAGGGCGAGCGAGAACCGAGCGAGTATTGGAGAAGACGAAGACGAAGAAACGGCAGGAGTGGGTGATAGCGCTGGCAGCTAACGAGAACGAGTTTGTGATTGCCTCTCAGCGCCCGTGGTGACACTCTTCTGATAGGTAGAACAAGTGAAAAAGAGAAAAAGGGTATTTACATTGCTAAACCTCAACCTATTATTTTTCTCCTCCATCTATGCTCCTCCAGTGATGGCTGCAACAAGCCCCGCTGCTGATTGCTCTCGGCCATTTTTTCCATACTCGTTCTACTTTCAGAAAGTTTGCGCGGGCTCTCTTTGCCTAGATGAGGGTAAATTGTCGGAGCTCTTGATTGCGAGATGCTAGTTAGCTTTTAGCCGAGAGAAGCTCGCAGCGTTCTGGTCTCTGTTGGCATGATTGCGTTGAGGGGACTCTGACAGAGCTGTTTTATTGGCCACTTGGGTTGGATTCTCAAGGAGAGTGGTTTAAACGTCACTATGTGATTACCTCAGCATCTAATACGCCATAAAACTCCTCTGACCTGAGTTATTTCTGCAGTAGTCTCACCTTTCACTAAACGATATAAAACCCATATTGCACATCTGGAAATGAACCACCAACTTAGAAAGGAAGAGACAGCCTGCACATGACCAACTACGAATTATATTTAATTACAGACCAGTGTAAAAAAAAAAAAAAAAAAATTTTAAATTATGACAGTTTTAGACAAACACCACAAAAATCAGACTTTACTCAAAGAAAGAGGAAACCTGCTGAAATCAAGCAAAATCAGGTTTTTCCAAATGAAGCTTCAACATAAAAAATTTGTTTACACAGAAAGTAAACTGATATACACTCACCGGCCACTTTATTAGGTACACCTGTCCAACTGCTCCTTAACACTTAATTTCTAAGCAGCCAATCACATGGCGGCAACTCAGTGCATTTAGGCATGTAGACATGGTCAAGACAATCTCCTGCAGTTCAAACCGAGCATCAGTATGGGGAAGAAAGGTGATTTGAGTGACTTTGAACGTGGCATGATTGTTGGTGCCAGAAGGGCTGGTCTGAGTATTTCAGAAACTGCTAATCTACTGGGATTTTCACGCACAACCATCTCTAGGGTTTACAGAGAATGGTCCGAAAAAGAAAAAACATCCAGTGAGCGGCAGTTCTGTGGGCGGAAATGCCTTGTTGATGCCAGAGGTCAGAGGAGAATGGCCAGACTGGTTCGAGCTGATAGAAGGGCAACAGTGACTCAAATAACCACCCGTTACAACCATGGTGGGCAGAAGAGCATCTCTGAACGCACAGTACGTCGAACTTTGAGGCAGATGGGCTACAGCAGCAGAAGACCACACCGGGTGCCACTCCTTTCAGCTAAGAACAGGAAACTGAGGCTACAATTTGCACAAGCTCATCGAAATTGGACAATAGAAGATTGGAAAAACGTTGCCTGGTCTGATGAGTCTCGATTTCTGCTGCGACGTTCGGATGGTAGGGTCATAATTTGGCGTCTACAACATGAAAGCATGGATCCATCCTGCCTTGTATCAACGGTTCAGGCTGGTGGTGGTGGTGTCATGGTGTGGGGAATATTTTCTTGGCACTCTTTGGGCCCCTTGGTACCAATTGAGCATCGTTGCAACGCCACAGCCTACCTGAGTATTGTTGCTGACCATGTCCATCCCTTTATGACCACAATGTACCCAACTTCTGATGGCTACTTTCAGCAGGATAATGCGCCATGTCATAAAGCTGGAATCATCTCAGACTGGTTTCTTGAACATGACAATGAGTTCGCTGTACTCAAATGGCCTCCACAGTCACCAGATCTCAATCCAATAGAGCATCTTTGGGATGTGGTGGAACAGGAGATTCGCATCATGGATGTGCAGCCGACAAATCTGCGGCAACTGTGTGATGCCATCATGTCAATATGGACCAAACTCCCTGAGGAATGCTTCCAGCACCTTGTTGAATCTATGCCACGAAGAATTGAGGCAGTTCTGAAGGCAAAAGGGGGTCCAACCCGTTACTAGCATGGGGTACCTAATAAAGTGGCCTGTGAGTGTATGTTCTGATATAAATTTTTTAAATGAAATGCCAATGGCACCTACTGTATATGAATTTTCTAAATGTATGTGAATGATTCATCCAGGATGCACTTTAAATGTATAAACCTTTTTGTGACCTTGTAATTTTTCATCAACTTGTTTTCCCAGAAATGACAGGCTTCTCTCTGGTGACGTATGCCGGACTTCTTCAATCTTTATGTCAGCAAAAACTCTGCCCCTATCTTACAACTGACTGCAAGGTCACATTCAGATCTGCTGCCAACAAATCAACAACCAATTGATAGAAACAAGTCTCTAACCTACAATTTGTTCTTTTCAATAATCTAGAATGTACATCACAACATGGAAGAAAAGATCTGATGCTACTTCAATTTCATTGCAACTGTTGCAATTGCAACTAACCCTTGATTTGCACACTGCATTTTAGCAATACACCTTTTACACAGAACACAAACCCATTTAAAATGTAAGAATGGAGAGGAATAACAAAAGAAATTACAGAACGCAGAAGTAGCAAGAATGCTTTTAAGAATTAAAATAACAAAAAGTGCTAATGCAATGATCAAAGATGTCTGTCTAGTGCAAATTTACCCAAAATATAATTAAAAAGTTGCTAAGTGGAATGCTAAAATGTGCCCTTAATTTTTTCCCTGCCAGTGTTTTTTTCCCCCAGAATTCAAGGTGCCAGCATTATTCATTATTTTCACAAAAGCTTCATGGCCCCCAGAATATTTTGTTGTAATAATATCTGAACATGCAATATGTCAAAAGAAAGAACAGAGTCTCTGCTAAAAATAAAATAAAAATAAAAATGTATATTATATATATATTTTTTTTTTATAAATATAAAAAATACAATAAATATATTGTATAAAATATAAATTTATTTATTATTTTATATTAATATATAAGTATAAATAAATACAATTATATAAAATAAAAAGCTGCAAAATTTGTTTCTTTGTCAAAGACTACAAGATGCATAAGAAATGTTTCTATTACTTGTTTCTGCTTCTTTTTTCCTGCATTTTGATCAGATATTCTGTACGCTTTCAGAAGTTGCGTAACAGCGCATCCTACCGTATAACAGTGAAACCATGGAATGCTGGAAAATTCTATCAATGGTGGGGAAAGAGTTAAAAAGAAGGGTGCAGACATGATTGTACCATGTGTGAGAAAACGGAATACAAGACTTATAAAGTGACTAGGTTTACACGAGAACGCTCGCGGGTGAAGACGTAAAAAATATTTGATCAGATGTGCCTTTCGTTTACACGGCGACTGCGTTTTTGGGGCTTAAAAACGCAAAAGAGTAAAACCACTCTCCAGAGTGGAAATCTTAAAAAACGCTCACCGTCGCGTTCCCGTCTAAACAGTAAAAATGCAAATCTGCTCACGGTGGCTCTCGTCTCGCGCGCTTACGTCACAGGCATACGCCAGTACAGGAAAATAACAACCAACATGTTGGATTATTTCCATATGTCGGACCTCCAAGTTGCCCTAGAAGCTCTGATAAACGTACTAGAGTCTTTTCAGCAGTTGTACAAAATATTCTCAGATATTGGTGTTGTTGTGTGGCAGTGCTTCACATCGCCACCTAGCGCCTGGAGTGCACACTACAGCCAATTTCACACACTTTTGCATCACCATATGCACGCAGATTCCCCCCCCCCCCATAACGCTCGTCTAAACGCAGAATAAAAAGTGATAACGCAACGCCACTTTTGCGTTTTCTCTTCATATCGTCTCCGTGTAAACATAGCCTAAGTCGAGCAGTGTAGGATGTTGGTTACCACAGAGAGAACAGACAAATATGCAGTTCAAAATGCTTGAAGATATCATGTTTACTTACTAGTGATATCTTGTCTCACTGCCAATGAAATCTTGAAAATCTTTCAAAGATTCAGATTTCATTTAATTAGCATTGTAGCCCAATTTGAGCAAAACACACAATTAATTCAAGACAAACAATAGTGTATACAGCAAGGATTTATCAAGATTCGTATTGGTCCTGGATTAACATTTCCTTCAACCAGCCAGATTTTAAGATTTCGATTAGAATCAAATATAAAGCTAGGGTTAGGGGCTTCAACAAGATTCAGATCAACCAACAATATCCAATACTGGTAATGGTTAGGACTATGCTTTTTTTTTTGACAGGACTGTTGATCTAGGAATACATCCTACTTGGCAAAATCACTGTCACCTTCCAAATCCCCAGTCAGCAGATTTCCAGCGGTACTGAGATATAGAGACAAATGTGTGATCATGTACTCTTAGCACAAGTCATCTTTCAGCAGGCTACTCTGCTGTACTCCTGCTCACATTACTTCACACTTGGGCTTTAATGAAACCATTTGCTTGAAGCATGTGTGTGTTGGTGAGGAGTCTGTAATGATGCATTTTTGCCCTGAGTGTGTGTTTGATTGACAGATGGGTGTTTGGCCCAACAACAAGCTGCAGTAATTAGCCTGGCACAAGAGCATCTGGTCCTGGTGTACACCTGCTCCTATTGCACTGTGAGTATGTGTGTATGTGGGCCATATTGTTATTCAAATTACGCTGGATAATAACGTTATGCTCCTAGCTCACTTAATTAATTGTTGAAATGTACCTACTTCCTAACAATAATTTGAAACAGAGATAGGCTAAAAAAAAGAAGAAAAAAAAGAGAGCATGCCCACATGTAGAGCTGCTGCATCGTTTTCAGTTGATAAAAAAAAAAAAAACACTTTGAATGCAGTTATCCCAATTGTTACAGAATTAAGAAATAATCCTGTCTTTTTTATTATGTATAATATTATTGTTTATTATATTATAGATGATTATAATACAGATAACATGATTACAAATACATTATTAGAATATAATACAGATTAGTATTATTATAAATAAGATACAATAATAATTCTTAATATAAACCTCTAATTCATATTGTCACTGAACACAATAGCAGACAATAGCACTGGCACAAAAGCTCAATAACAACCCAGCCCATGGTGTGGAAACACACACATTGAGAAAATTGGAGCGTGAAAACACATTTCAGCATGTGCTAACCTGGAGGCATGTTTTTACCCAGGTGCGGTCTGCTTAACCTGTCTGTTTTAATTGTGATGAAAATGAGATTCTGACTGTTAAATATCGACATGCTCAAACAAACGGTCACTAATACCTCAAAGCTATGTCTCTAAAAACAAAGCTAAATGGTAAGCTATTTGATGTTTGTTGTATGTGGATTAAGAATAATGCTCTGTCGTTGCATTCTTAAGCTGTTTTGTATCAGACATCTGTGGGGTTTTTGGCAAATATTTGTATGAGAATGCATACGTGGGCACACTGTGACATGTTCATTCAACGCATTCTCATCCCAAGGCGTAATATTCTGACACTTTGACAAAGCGTCTATATCGAACGCGCATGGAACCCTTTAGCGTCAATATAACACGCAGAGAGATGGGTAGGTTTAGGTATGGTGTAGGGTTAGGGTTAGACCGCTAGGAGGCGCCTTCTGACCCATATATTTCGGCGTCTCATATTGACGCTAAAGGGTACCATGCGCGTTCGATATAGACGCTTTGGCAAAAGCGTCATTATATTACGCCTTGGGATGAGAACGGGCTGGTTCATTGTAGTATTGTCTAATGGACACAATCTAGTGGGCTGAGGAAATAGACAGCAGCCTAAAATCTGCCGTCAATTCAGTCGGCCTGTTGGGTTAAAGTGATTTGTGATCAACCAAAAAGGTCAAAAAGTATAACTGAAAATATCCATACTGTGTAGACTAAGCTAAAAACATAAGCTTTTTAATTTCTGGGATTTCTACAAATAGACAATTTTGCTCAAATAAAGTTGAAATCAGAGTGACTTATTGCATTTACAACTTCACTTATATGTTTGCAAAGAATTGCTAAACATCTATTTCTCTATAAAGCAAGTGAATGGGATTTTTACTTCCATGCTCCTACAGCTGAGCTCTTTTATGAGAAAACTGTTTGATTTCCACATCATTGACTTATAGGTCAGAACAAGCATAATAATCACAGAACTATTAAATGTCTCATTAACAACTGTTTACACGGATGGAATTAAACATGAAAGTCATCGGGTGTTTTACTGAACAAATGCACACATGGCCCTTTAAAGATTGAGTTCTCTTTGATTTTAGGCTAGTCACTGTACAGAGAGGCAAATATTCATTCCTCTAACACAGAGGACCAAATCACGTGTGCTCACTACAACTGCTGTATGTTTAGACTAATGATAATTAAGCTTGCTGCAGAAGTGCTGGTACTTACTGAAAATCTTCATTTACATGTGAAACCTGCTACTCCCAGACATCACTAGCTGGATAGCACTACCATGTTAGCCCTGTAAAAGCCCCATCTCTATTGATGGCCATTTAACTGTAGTCATGTATTCTGACTAAAGGGAATATTTTTGAACATAAACTGTACATGACTAATGTTTTATTAAGTTATTTGTTGTACTCCTTTTGGTTCCACCAATCAGTTCAAATCAATGTTGGCATGATGTCATTATTATGTAATTCAAGAGTGATTAGTCACATCCTGGCTCAAAAACAGTCCAGCAGGAATGCATTGATATTCTGCCCAATACTGATAAGATGATAATCATTTTCATGTCAATAAACCAATAAATGGCTGATATTAAAATTGTATTGTTTTGTGTAGTTTGTTTTCAATGGTACAAGTGAATTTAGATATAGCCTATCAAATAATACAGTATGAAAAATGGACATTCTTTTTACAAGAACATTACATTTAACAGTGTTATTAAATTATTAGTGATTTTAAATGGGTGTTAGATGACAACGACGGAAACCTACATGGATAATTAGGTGAAACGAACATGCAATAACCGATACTGGGTTATATGATGAGTTGAAACACTTCTAAAATCGGCTGATAACCGATGCATCCCCATGCAGTGATCAGAACTGGCTTATGATTAACTAAAACTTAAAAAAAAAATTGTTAACTGAAATTAAATAAAATATAAATAGATTTTTAAAAAGCCAAAATTACACCTAATAGAATAGAAATAATACTAAAATAACATTTGTCCAGAAAACTTGAACACTTATACTGTACCTCCCTACTACCTCATGTCCACTTCAATCTACCTTAACACAGGTCTAACTAGTGAAACCCAGAAAGGCTAGTAGTATTCTGTTTGTGTACTTCCCAGTTCTCTTGTCACTGTGTATTTATCTTTCGCGACGCACACCCTTACGGACTAGTCCATTTCATTGTGAAAGTATGGGGGTGTATGTGTAGGGACAGATAACCATGACCTGGACATTTGAACTATGTTTCAACGTATTTCTTAAGAATATTAATAACATTTACCATGCTTTTGAAGCGTTCATGGTGATAAGGGGCTTTTTTTTTGGGAGGTTGGTTGGGGGCCCCCCCTACTACGACCGCTGGTAGGGGGCCGCAAGAAGCCACCTATGCCACTATGTTAAGACCGCCACTGAGTAGCCAAGAAACTGTATCTTAGCGTATTGTAACGTCACCTTTAGTTCTGCTAGCGTACCAGCACAGATGGCGATACAGAGAGGAGGTCGCCGCCTGCAACACTCACGCGAGCACACCTTTAATGCGTCGGCGGAACACTACAGATGGTGACAGAGAGGAGGCCATAGCCCTCAAGCTGAGACAAGATGCCTGCCGCAGATCAGACGGCACTAATGTGACTCAGAGATGGTGATCAGTCAAGCACAGAAGAACACAAAAGACGCACGCTTGAGATTAAGTTCAGTCAAGTGTTACGGGTATCGTTGACCATGCCGTGGTGGAACAGATCTCACAGTGGAGCTTTATCCTCTTCCACCCTGAGGACACGCGTGCACACACCACACACACACACTTCTTAAACTGTGACTTACATCTGCGATAATAGCTTAAAGGTAAGCTGAAGGTGAACTTTGACAAAAAGCAATCCCATTCTCGCTCTATGCATACACATGGCATTTTTCCCATTTCTGTTATTCTTGAAAAGCTTTTCACTCATAGCCTGGCACAGTTCTGCCGTGCGTTAACGTTCATTGCCAGTACCCTTTTCTGGGCTTTTACACAAATGCACTGACACTCATTCTTTTTCTTTGACACATGCTTTGCATACTGTAGCCTAGCGTAACGTCAAAAGTAGTCTGCGATGCGTAAAGCCTTGACAGGGTAATATGACCTCTCTGCCTCTGTTTAACCTCTGTAAACTGGGCAAAGTTGCGTACAGTACAGCTGATCCTCAATACTCTTTGAATGCAATGCTTATTTGCCACCTTTGTCTGTTTTGTGGTGTTTAATACAACCAGCATATACTTTAACACCACTTACCCAGCTATAGACACATCACAGATGAACGTGAATCTAACCGATAGTGTTAACAGAAGCAAACATGAGATAAAAACCCATTTGCTGAAACAGCCATGCCATTTTAGCTGGCTTCTACAAGTCTAACAAACAAGTTCACTGTTAGTAAAGCCACACATATGGTGCTGATTATACAGTATGATGTAAACATCAAAATGCAGTAGTATACAAATCATGCACTATGGTAAGAGTGGGTCATTACATAGTATTGTGCAGAGAACAGCACACAAATAAGTATTTATTAATCGCTTATCTACCCCTGTAATCATAATATGTGTGAAAAAATAATAAAAGGTTTTTTTTTTTTTTTTTTGGGGACCATTTCATCAGGAAACTACCATGAATATAGTATACGTTTCTGGAATTTTGCCCCCCAAAAATTAAATTAACCTAGCATGGTTCTTACAGTACTATAATAAAATGTAGAAATACTTAGAAGAGATAAGAACCATAGAAGTGTTGTTTTTTTGTAAATGTTTTAAAATGTTTTTTTTGTATGTTTTTTGTAACAGTAAATTGATTTTCTGCTGATATTCAAAACCTGTTAAACAATTGCTAGCATTGACATTTTCTTTATGTCATCTTCAGATCAACAATGATTTATGGATGAATACATGTAAATCCATGGTTTAAGCATATACTATATAATTTATTAAACCCAATGAGGTTAGCATACATTGCACGTATAGACTCTGGTGTGAATACATCTTAACTGAATAGTGAAAAAATAAAACAAAGAAATATATATACAGTGAAGAAAATAAGTATTTGAACACCCTGCTATTTTGCAATTTCTCCCACTTAGAAATCATGGAGGGGTCTGAAATTGTCATCGTAGTTGCATGTCCACTGTGAGAGACAAAATCTAAAAAAAAAAAAAATCCAGAAATCACGTATGATTTTTTAACTATTTATTTGTAAGATACAGCTGCAAATAAGTATTTGAACACCTGTCTATCAGCTAGAATTCTGACCCTCAAAGACCTGTTACTCTGCCTTTAAAATGTCCACCTCCACTCCATTTATTATCCTAAATTAGATGCATCTGTTTGAGGTTGTTAGCTGCATAAAGACCCCTGTCCACCCCATACAATCAGTAAGAATCCAACTACTAACATGGCCAAGACCAAAGAGCTGTCCAAAGACACTAGAGACAAAATTGTACACCTCCACAAGGCTGGAAAGGGCTACGGGGAAATTGCCAAGCAGCTTGGTGAAAAAAGGTCCACTGTTGGAGTAATCATTAGAAAATGGAAGAAGCTAAACATGATTGTCAATCTCCCTCGGACTGGGGCTCCATGCAAGATCTCACCTCGTGGGGTCTCAATGATCCTAAGAAAGGTGAGAAATCAGCCCAGAACTACATGGGAGGAGCTGGTCAATGACCTGAAAAGAGCTGGGACCACTGTTTCCAAGGTTACTGTTGGTAATACACTAAGACGTCATGGTTTGAAATCATGCATGGCACGGAAGGTTCTCCTGCTTAAACCAGCACATGTCAAGGCCCGTCTTAAGTTTGCCAATGACCATTTGGATGATCCAGAGGAGTCATGGGAGAAAGACATGTGGTCAGATGAGACCAAAATATAACTTTTTGGTCATAATTCCACAAATCGTGTTTGGAGGAAGAAGAATGATGAGTTCCATCCCAAGAACACCATCCCTACAGTGAAGCATGGGGGTGGTAGCATCATGTTTTGGGGCTGTTTTTCTGCACATGGGACAGGGCGACTGCAGTGTATTAAGGAGAGGATGACCGGGGCCATGTATTGCAAGATTTTGGGGAACAACCTCCTTCCCTCAGTTAGAGCATTGAAGATGGGTCGAGGCTGGGTCTTCCAACATGACAATGACCCGAAGCACACAGCCAGGATAACCAAGGAGTGGCTCTGTAAGAAGCATATCAAGGTTCTGGCGTGGCCTAGCCAGTCTCCAGACCTAAACCCAATAGAGATTCTTTGGAGGGAGCTCAAACTCCGTGTTTCTCAGCGACAGCCCAGAAACCTGACTGATCTAGAGAAGATCTGTGTGGAGGAGTGGGCCAAAATCCCTCCTGCAGTGTGTGCAAACCTGGTGAAAAACTACAGGAAATGTTTGACCTCTGTAATTGCAAACAAAGGCTACTGTACCAAATATTAACATTGATTTTCTCAGGTGTTCAAATACTTATTTGCAGCTGTATCTTACAAATAAATAGTTAAAAAATCATACATTGTGATTTCTGGATTTTTTTTTTTTTGATTATGTCTCTCACAGTGGACATGCACCTACGATGACAATTTCAGACCCCTCCGTGATTTCTAAGTGGGAGAACTTGCAAAATAGCAGGGTGTTCAAATACTTATTTTCTTCACTGTATATGTGTGTGTGTGTGTGCTTGTTTATGTGATGAATGAGGACACACATTTGTATAATGGCATGTGTATTACACTGGTATTACAACTTAAACGTGGTTTATGAGGACATTTCATGTGTCCTCGCAATTCAAATAGCTTAAAAAAATGTAAAAATGCAGAATGTTTCCTGTGATGGGTAAGTTTAGGGATAGGGGCAGTGTAAGGGGATACAATATATAGTTTGTACAGTATAAAAACCATTACGCCTATGGAGAGTCCTCAATGTGTGTGTGTGTGTGTGTGTATTCTACCACCACTCTTGCTCTGGCCCTTTTATTTGTTTTATTTAATTTGATTTGTAATGCCATAGTTTGAAGTGTGCCTCTCACTTGACACTCAGTTGTATAATCTATTAGCCTAAAATAATTCATCTGTTGGAAAATTCATCTTAGATCTCTGTATCTAATATAAGAGTCTCTCTGGAAGAATTAGCTCTCTTGAAGAGTGAGATAAAAATTATTAAAACAAAGAAAGGAAGGGTGCAGGCAAGGGCCCACCGCAGTTATATAGGGAAGAAACTTTTGTGACCCAATTTGATAGGGAGCCATGTCATTTCAAGGTATGTTAATTTTCGTGAGTGGCTGTGTAATTAATTTTACAGGAAGACCTCACTTTTAGTGCCACGTTTTCTGAAAATAGCTTGACGGCGTCATGCACTAATTGCGTATCAGAAGTGCCTACCTTTCTATTTAACTTTACATTCAATTACACATTAATGATTACGGAAACAAAATAATTTGGAGGGCAGTAATTACAGAGACAGACTGGTAACCCGAAGGTTGCCGGTTCGATTCTCAATATTGGCCGGAAATGACTGAGGTGCCTGACCCACTGCTCTGGGTGTTTGTGTCCATCGTTTGCAGTGTGTGAGTGTTCACTACTCCTAATTTGTGTACAATAACTTGGTTGGGTTAAATGCACAGGACAGATTCCGAGTATGGGTAACCATACTTGGCCTTCACATGTGACTTTTTTCACTTTTTTATCAAAAGACACCATTTGATAATTTCATGTGAATAATCATCCTCAGCCGTTGATCCTATGGCTGAGTTACTCCTCGAATACAACTGAAGCAGCTCAGCTCAGAAAGTTCACCTTGAGCAGTCAATCAGCAGGAAAAGGTCATAGGTCAGCAATGCATCACAAACAGAACAGGTGCCAATTACAACGCAGGGTCTCTCTGTTGACAAAAGAGCCCTCCAAACCGAGATAGAATATAGATTTTTAATTTAAAACTGCAACATGGGGGGTCAAAACATTCTCATTTCAATAGACAGAAAGGGAGGGGGCGAGAGAGAGTGAGCGGGAGTTAGGATATAGAGAAATTATGTTTGAATAGAAAATTTACGAGGACTAATATGCTCTGTTGCAGAGTTAAATATGCATACTTGAGTGAAAAAATTCATATTGAAGTGAAGTGCTTCAGTACAGTAGGTTTTCTCTGCATTTGGTCTCTTCACAGCCTCTGTCATGCAGTTAGCAATATGTGTTTATTTTCACTTTGCTATTTACTCAATTATACTTCACCTTTGAAAATTGCAATGTGTAATAATTATAAACTTTGCTAAAGGATCATCTGTGCATCTATAGTAAGGATGTGCAACATTACATATTTTCAAATCAACTAGTTATCCGAATGACTAGTCAGTCAATCACATGGCCTTTTTGAAAGCAGACTGAATGAAAACGGTGATTTGAACAGAAATGATCCAGAAATGTATTATGTATAGTCTTTACACTAAAATTTAGTTTTTTTTTTTTAACCGGAATGTCGGACATTTTTTATTCTTAGTGATACCGTGCACGTGTATGATGGAATTATTTGATTGTGTATATAAAAATATCACACTATTATGTCAGTTTTGTCTTAATAATATTTTTTGTCTTTTCTAGCTGTGTGAACTGGTAATGAACAAAACCTTCCCAGAATTTTTCGTTAACTTTAGCCCCGTACACACTACAGCTAAAACCAGTTGTCAATTCACCTTTTAGTGCTCAATCCGGTTCTGTACACACAGTTCAGTAATTTACATTCCAAATTAACAGCAAAAATGCAGGTAGTGACAACCACATTTACAATTTTTTACTAATAATAGTTGTTAATGATGCACTTAAACGTGCATCAGAGAAGAGTCTCTCTTCTGTATGCGAGGTGCAAGAAAATCACAGAGGAAGAGGTACTAAACTTGACTAATTTATGTTGGCAGATCATGCTTAAAAATGATATAATGAAAACAAGATCAAAATATTGTAATTTTTAATATCTCTATATACTTGATTGCTTTATGAGTCAAGCTCAAACAACAAGTCCAAAATCCAAAAACACTTATAATATGTGGACCTGGCAACAGTGCAAGAGTATGCTCTGAGAAGCAGCCTTGAGCCTTCCAAGCTGTAATATTAATTTGGTCAAAAATAGCCGAATCAAAACCTGTGAGACAAAACATTGCTATGGTTACCATGGTGTTAAAGGGATCACCCCAAAATGAAAATTCTGCCATCAATTACTCACCCTCATGTCATTCCAAACCGGTAAGACTTTCATTTATCTTCAGAAACACAAATCAATATCTTTTTGATGAAATCTGAGAGCTTTCTGTCCATCCATTGACAGCTACACAACTACCACTTTGACGCTTCAAAATGTTCATAAAGAGATCATAACTAATTCATGCAAATTTAGTGGTTTAGTCAAAATTTTCTGCAGAGACTTGAACATTATTAGACATTGGTTCTACAAGGACCAATGAGTAGGGCTGTCGCAGTGAAGGAATTTCCCTTGCGGTAATTTTGAATGGCTCAATAGCGCGATGTGCGGTATTATCGCCATTTATTTATTTTGATTTAATGATATTCATTTGTTGCTGTATAAATAAGTGTTACGATGTGGTGAGCAAGCACAAAAATGAGGACATTTTCAGAGACCAATGTGAACCGAAACTAAACAGCGTCTCTGCACATTGAAAACGGACTGTCTTTGAGTGAGTCATTAAACCGTTCATTCAACGAACACGTTCAAAAACGCCGATTGATTAAAAGAGAGATGTAATTAAACAAGGTGTTTATTATTTTTAACTTTTAGCTCCACTTTTCAAGGCTCAGCTGACCAGCAATGCGCCGCATGGGTAATGCTGAAGCTGATGCTTCACTCAGTAGAGACTAATGGCATTGATTCAATGCGTGACTCGCTGATTTTCCCCCACAACTTCCTTGCGTTGTGGAATGCTGACCGCTCACACCATTCATGGTAAATACCCTTAAACATTAAAAGGATGATACGACAAATATTTCGCTTTCCTTGGACACGGCAACCTTTACACGAATATATATGACTTGACCTCAAAGACAGACGCAGATATCGCAAGCATGCTGTTTAGGCTTAAGTGCAAATCCATGAAGCCTCTGTACAAATCACCATGATAAACAGTCTTATTATCATTAACTTATTTAACATTCAATGCATTGCACGAAGTTCAAAACAAAAAAGGAAATCACGGTTGCTGCGGTTACTTTAATTCATTTGCGTTTGGCATGTCAGTAGTGCGGCACTACAATATTGCGGTTATCATGACAGTGAATGAGGTTTGTTCTCGTGCATCAAACAGATTCATTTGAGCTTCTGTTTATGTTCGCTGAACAGTGTTTATATGTGAATAAAATACTAAATTAAATCTGTTCATCAAATGTGCTGCATAACATGAGAACAAACCTCATTGGTTCTTGTGGAAGCTTAAATGTGCTGCGTAATACAGTAGAATGAACCCCATTGGTTCTCGCACGTCAAGCGAACATGCTTGAGCTTCCATTTACCACGACTGATGTGTGAGTTAATATGTTAATATGTGAATAATCTGTTCATCACCAAACAAATGTATTTGTGTTTTGTTTTTTTGACCATCCTGCCCATCCCAAATTAGTTGAATGGTCTGATTTGTTGTGGTGTATTTTTATAGGTATGAGTCAGCGTGATGTGTGTGTCTGTGTGAGAGAATAAGACTGAGGAAAGGGTGAAAGAGAGAGAGGTGAGACTTTAACCTTTCTTGTTTGTGTGCATGTCTGTGGCTGTTGTTGCCATCGAGGTGTTGCTAGGGGGCCATCATGACAACTTCCTGTGATGGGCCGTAATCAGGCTGGCGGCCCTCCTCACACCTGATCTGAGTGTGTGTGGCCTTCACCTAAATTTAGCTCAGTGACATGTGTGAAAGTACACACAGAAACAGAAACACACTCTCATCACAAATGCATAATACAAGATAATACAAAACACACACACACACTGAAACATAAATCTTCACCCATTCACATTTAGACACACACAAAAGGAAACTTTGACAGGAAAGCCTAATAGACCAACAAACCTAATCCT
The DNA here is from genome assembly GCA_031834385.1 of Semotilus atromaculatus. Lineage (NCBI taxonomy): Eukaryota > Metazoa > Chordata > Actinopteri > Cypriniformes > Leuciscidae > Semotilus > Semotilus atromaculatus. The sequence continues at coordinate 14,879,664 of JAULUF010000023.1, read as the reverse complement.
TTTCAAATACACAGGGTCGTATACTTAACATATCTAATGACCCAAAAACCAAACACGCTCTCACACGGTCGCACACACACAAACACACATATATTCAATGCACAAACGCTGGACAAACACCAGAGCCTGAATACACACACAACCTCTCTGAACATACAGCGACTGTAATCCCTGTAAACATCAACAAGAGGATAGCTGTCACTTCCAAGCTATCGGCAGCTCACTAAGAGACGGGGCAAGCCTGAGGTGCAATACACTCTCCTTATAACCTTACTGTCAACATTTCAGCCTGCACACACATGCTGGTGGGGGGAGGGGGGTGTTTGGAGGAATTAACCACATACTCTGTGTCAACCGCTCACACCTCAAACAGCAGCACACCTTTCCAAATGGAGATGCTACTTAAAGGAATAGTTCAGCCAAAATGAAAATTCAGTGATAATTTACACACTCTCATGCCATCCAAAACCTGTATGAATTTTGGCTCATTCAATAACAGGTAATGGGGTCCAATGTCATTTTGATCCCCAATGACAAAATAAACACAGAGGGTCCACATATTATGAGACTCTCTATGGGATCCACATAAGAACGTATTATAGAATACCTATATGCAGTTCAAAAGTTTGGGGTCAGTATGATTTTTTTTATAATTATTAAAATCTACTTTCATTTAGCAAGGATGCATTAGACTGATCAAAAGTGACAGTGAAGACTTTTTACATTGTTATAACATATTTCTATTTCAAATGTTCTTTTGAACTTTCTATTAATCAAATAATGCTGAAATCACAATCACATTTTCCACAAACATATTAAGCAGCAATGTTTTCAACATTAATAATAATAAATGTTTCTTGAGCAGCAAATCAGCATATTAGAATGACTCCTGAAGGATCAGTGACACAGAAGTCTGACAGCTGAGATTTCTGCTTAGCCATCACAGGAATAAATTACATTCCCATTGCATTACATTCCTTTTAAAGTTCCTCCAGAACCAAACCAACGAGCTTATGCTGTGGTCACACTATGTTGTAACGTAATTACGAGATGGCAAATCATGACATTCTACCCGGAGCTGTTTATGTCCCCAAACTCAAATCTTCTTGCATTATGTCGACTTGATATGTGGTTTAGCTTTTCTCAACAATTCTTTTTTTACAGTGCAGAGTCTAAGTGTGTGACTACATCCCCGTATTCTCATTGTGTCTCCACAGCCCTTTCTATCACCCCACAGTCTCCCTGAATTACTGCATGCCTTCCCAAGTGTTTTGTCGCTCCGCTGATGATGTCTCAGTTGGATTCTGAGTGCGTACATGCATTTGGAACTGTCTCTCAATGCTTGGCTGATATTTCCGCTATTATCAGGAGGTCATGGACTAGGAAAGTAGCATTTGTTGAACATTAGGAGAATGTTTGTTTTCTCATGTTGGAATAAAAAGTGTTTGTGCAGCTTCTCGAACATCCCTCCTGACAAATGACTCATCCATCAAAGCGAGGTAAACTGATTTGTTCATTTGTGTTACTTCGCTGCCATGGGATCTTGATTGCTTCCCTGCATCATCTCGGCGCAGTTCTCACTACCGCCCACGCAAAAAAAAAAAATACTTTAAAATGTCAGGATGTTAAAATCTGAGTAAAAATGAAAGTGGCACAGCTAAATTTAGATACATCTGCAGCACCTGAGAATGAAAGAGAAGACGAGCGGAGATTAAAGGCAAACTTGTGTCGTATCCGGTCAGCATTCCAGGCCTGTGCTTTAAATTAAATTAATTCTGCTCTCATTTCTCTAACAAATTAAATAAGCACCCCCGGATTCCATAGTGCAGGTTTACTGCTAACTGTAGGCAAGAACATTTTCCCCTTGACATTATCCATATGATTGCTGTTCCCCAGGCCTTGAGTCTACCCACACTATTACTGCTGCTCTAACCATGAGCCATCTGTGGAAAATTCGACTCAGTCCAATTGACCTGTTTGATTAATTGACTGTGTTCAATGAAAATCAATTTAATAAGGCCATAATGACTGCTACAGCCCCAATGAGTGATTATGATTACGGTAGGATGTATCTTGTGTGTCCGTATTTGCAGAGGTGTCTTTTTTTCCCTTAGAGGGAAGCATTTGTAAGACAGGCTTCTTGTATCTAATAAAATGCTTATAGTAACAGCAAAACCTCAGCTATACATCTAAAATGATAATTCTCTGATTGCTGATAACTCTTACAAAAGTACTCACTTAAATGTAATGAATGTCAGTGAATACTTGATTAGACAGTTATACTGCCGTGCAAAGGCAAAAGACCTTAACTTCAATTTTGTCAAAAATGAGTTATTTCCATATTTGGAACAATGGACATCAGTTTTATCATGTGGATAAATATCTTGCGTCAATTTTGTTCTTTTCTGCTAAAAATAAGATGTTGTTTTTGCCATAACTTCCAAAAGCAGAGGGAAAGCAAAGGCAGAAGCCCTTAACATCAGTTACGGTCTTTTAGCTTTGTTCCGCTGCACTTTAGAACGCTGTTATGAAGTTACGGTGGAGTTAAGGCAGTATGCCTTTGTTTTACCTTCAGCAACTTTTTTGCCGCGCTGAAGTTACGGTGTTATGCCTATGTGTAACTGAAGCACTTTTGCCACACGCATTAATTTAAATACACCTCCCCTGGCGAGGAGAAAACATTACCACGCACACAAACCAACCCAGCAGATATAACTTAGATCGCAGCTTACCTTTTTTATTTTTTAAAACATGGTCAAAATCCATGGAAAACAACATCCAATGAGAAGACATCCATTGTTTAATTCCATCATGTGCCGGCTGGCTAGCCTAATTCTATCAAAGTGCAAAGTTGTCCGGAGGTTGACAATCAATTTTAAGTGTTGCTGACGTCCGGTTTACACCAACCACTATGAAATTGTCCCGGTTAAACAGTTAAAATGCTGACAGCTAAACGGTGTAAAAGTGTGACTGTATTGTAGAGGATTCCAACAGCGCGACATACAGATACAAGTCTGCCGTTAAAGCTATGAGCTAAAACAAACTAGCTAGCACTGTCGTGAAAAACAACACAGACGTGAATAAAGGTTGCGTTTTCTTAAAACTGGTCAAACTCGTGGTGCATTCATAGTTAATGTAAAATACCCCTATCTCATCTGTTTTTGTCGTTTAGCATATATTTAAAGCTTTCAAAAAAATTGTGAGAATTATTCAATATGATTTTGAATAATTGATGTTTTATAAGTCAAACTAACATTTAATGTAGGCTACAAATTGCACCAGTAGGCTATTAAATGTTACTAAAAATAAGAACAGGGGGTACAAATTGTTTCATGTGAGTTATTAAGCCTACACAACACTTTACAATAAGGTTCATTAGTTAACATTAGTTAATGTATTAACTAACATGAACTAACAATGAACAAAACATTTGTTACAGTATTTATTAATCTTTGTTAATTAGTTAATAAAAATACAGCTGTTCATTGTTCATGTTAGTTCACATTGCATTAACTAACAAATACAATCTTTAAATTTTAATAATGTATTAGTAAATGTTGAAATTAATATTAACTAAGATTAATAAATGCTGTAGAGTATTGTTAGAATACTAAATACATTTTCCATTCTGTCCAGGAAAATGTATTATTACAGAGTTTTTTCATTTATTCTGGAAAACATACACACAATGTCATCAGATATAAGCATATTCCTATATGTTTTGTCAGGAAAGGGTGGATGGTATTTGATAAAGGGCGTCTACATATTACTGGCATAGCCTAATCAAACCTTTCAAATGTAAGAAATATTTGTGGAAGGTTACTTTAACGGTACCTCTTAAAGTGTTATTTTACTTAAATTAAGTACAACGATAAAGTTTTAAAATGATCCAGTACAGATAATAGCCTTCTCATTTTTTTATTTTGTAATATTCTATGTAATATTAAGTCTTACTAGACAGAACTCACTAAATGTTATTTTAAGGCTATCATTGTTATAATATAAATGTTTGTATTGAGTGAAAAGTCAAAATGGTCAATAAAATAGAAGTTAAGGTATTTTGCCTTTGTGTGACCTATTATTGTTTTGCAGAGAATGCAAAGGCAGAATACAGTAACTTCCGAATAAGGGTCAAAGGTCAAGTTTGAGCTCAGTTTTTTTTTTTGTAGATAAATATATTCATTATGACAACTACTTGGCAAAATTTCAGTGTCCTACCTATCATACAATTGGCTGGACAACAAAAAAACTTTAAAGTCATTTTTCTCAGTTTCACACTCTGGTGAGTTAAGGTCTTTTGCCTTTGTAGGGCAGTATACCTTTAGTATATACCTTTACTTCACTGCCACATATTTGGCCATGGCCGGACACTACACTTACTAAAAATCTGGTGTTTCTGTTTTCAACGTGTCAGGACTGGCTGTGATCATAAAGGAGCTGTAGCTTATTTTGTGCTAGTTGTATGGAGCCTTTTTAAATCAAATTTATTGTCTATCATCTTTTTGTGCCATGTGCTGCTGATTGGATCATCCATCGTCGATGCCATTTACTTGGACACTGTGGCCTCACCCTATGCAAATGAGTAGAATACATAAACCAATCACTGTAGCAGCTCAGTGTGAGCATAATTCATATTTCTGCGCTACGATATAACATCAGGCAGAGAGAGAGAGAAAGATGGAGAGTCCTTGCACTGTCTGGTCTGCTGTGCTCTAAACATCTGTGGTGGGTTACTGTAGCTTAATTTATCTTATTTAGCTTTTTATTTATTTATTTATGCATGATAAGGGCTGAATTAATCAACTAATGTAAAAAAGGAGAGTGAACACAGAGCCTTTTAGCTGCTAATGCAGGACTTAAATTTCTTGACGGACGATCGGATAAAGATAAATCGCTTCATCCATCCATCCATCGAGATGGGATAAAGAATTCTTATAAAAAAAATAAAATAATACCAGTTGTAGGATAGTCACCTAAATCCAATAATGTCTCATTAATTTGATTGATGGAAGAGAGAGGGAGGTCATCTCTTCAGGGTGGACGGGTCATTCCTACTTTGCAATTTATTGTTATATCTTAATTTACTAGATAAAATAATAAACGCACAATATATTGAAATATGGAAATTAAACTAGCTTTCATTTTCTCACAATATAACAATTTAGTGAACATATAGGGATGAATTGTAAATAATGTCACTACTTTGCTTGAGCAGATGTCAACTTGTAAATATATATATATATATATATATTAAAACTATGTTAGGTGTTAATTTTTTCCCTTTCTCCTATAAATTTTTTTTTTTTTAAAGATTATTTTAAATGGTAACCAAGTTGGTAGTAGAAAAAAAAAAATACTGAGATAGACACACACACACACAGACATTCCACACTACAAACCTATATACATTTGTAAAAGATACAGACTTCAAACATTCCTGTACCTTTTATACTATAACAGTAATGACCCTCCTACATTATTTTACAACTATAAAAACTTTACCAATCCATATTGCGCGTTTCTCCCCATTCCTGACTGATGGCATTAACGGTGAAACTCGGGAGCAAGTGGGAATGTTTAAATTGCTGGAGGCAGGAGAGAGAGGAGCGCTTTGAACATTGGCGTAGGGTAATTCTGTAACGGTAATCTGTGAAGCGCAGATAGCGCATTTCGGATATGAGTGGAATATGAGAGTGATGATATCGCGGCCAGGCAGGCTCTGCAGCGCCTCTGATTATTAGCACTGATATGAATGTTGTTTGATTAGGCAAATATGGATTGCAGATGGCACGCATATGATACGGGGAGGTGCCGTCGACAACTGGTGTCTGGTCAGCGGAGGGACATGGCGGTCTGTGCCCAATCATCCGTAACTTAAATTTAACATTAGTCTTTTTTGTGTCTCACAATGTCATCAAAAAGAAAATAGGCCCTGATATGCAGTGACAAAAACAAATAATAATCTTCGAAGAAAGATTTTACACGTCAGAAAAAAAAACAAAGCGTTTTGTTTCTTTGCACATGAAGCGTTTTCTCTCTCCATAAATGCAGAGGATGGAGGGAGGGAGCTGTATGGTGATATGCACAGAGAAAGCATAACTTCAAACCTCGGAAGAGCTGTAAGCTGTGATTGAGGGTCAATAGCATAGCCGGGGGCTGATTCAAATTCATGTTGGGAAAAAGCTTCATATTTTCATTTCTACGGCGCATTTGAGACAAATCGCTCAATACCTGAAAGACAAGGAAATTTAAGCAATGTGTTTTCCTCTCATTCCACAGCGGTAATTTCTCATTTGTAATCCATTTTTCTCCCACGGCTCCGTGGTCTCTGGGAGCCCATATGGGCTGCGGAAAAGGGAAGACGCAGGGAGATGCATCATTTGACTCGGAAAAACAACATCTCTGAAGTGGGCCGCACACACAAAAAGAGTGTCGCTCTCATCTAATTGCAAATTCCAATTTTCTTGAAAAAGACGACCTCAAATATGTAAATCCTTGTTGAGGGTGCTTAGATGGATCAGATTATCTAGTCTTCCACTGCAAGGATGGAAGCCGGGCAGAGCGGCAAATCTTCTTTAAAAAGCTTTGATACAAAAAGCAAGTCCCTGCATGGCAGTCCACATTATCATTCACAAATGGAGTGGCTGCGTGAGGACCCTTTCGAAAATATAGAACATTAAGAGCAATGAGACCCATTTGCATGTTCTACCATGATTAAAAATGAAAAGAAAAAAAACCCTCAGCTTTTATACTATTGATTAAGGGACAATGTTAACTAACATCATCTCTAGCATGTTTGTTTTCTGGTCTTGTCTAGGGCTTCCATTTAAAGTCCCAATCCCATATATATTCGTATATAAAGTTCCCTTGGCCTTTGGAATTAAAATAGACCAACATCATTACACACTCTTCACCATACCTAGAGATTGGCGTGGGGTACTTTCCATAAGATCATCTCTCAATGCAAATCAAACCAGCTATTAGGCTAACTGAAATAAAACCATGCAGATCTCTGTATGGTGAAGGGTGTGTGATGATGTGGGGCTATTTTAATTCCAAAGGCCAAGGGAACTTTATCAGGATGCATAGCATCCTGGATCCATGAAATAACTGGGCTTTAAAAATTAAAATCTGCCTGCCTCTATGGGAACTTCAACTTAACATAGGGGTGCCCTGACTAATACCTTATTCATTCACAAAGAAAATTGGTGTCCTGGCTTAAAGGTTGGATTCTTCCTAATTTTTTTAAATTAAGGCATTAAGATCAATTTCCAAAAGATTTTTTATTCCTCTTTTTAGGCAACTTTAGCATGGGTGTCCAAACTTATTCACATCACTGTATGTCCGCTGCTCTCCGGCCCTCCACCCCTACGGCTCTGGCTAGCTCCGCCCTTGTTCGCTCCAGCTCCTCCTCAGCCCTCCGGATCCTTGCTACCGGGGCTATCTCAGGGGATGGTCGCCCCGTTGTGGCTTCCTACGCCTTTTGCATCACTCCTCTCCATTGGCTCTCTATCTGCACCGTGGGCTCCACCACTAGCGTGGTCGTCACCTCCATGCGTCCCCATGGTGGCGTCGAGACTCCCTCCACCATGTCCCCTCCCTCCAGCAACGCTGCCATGGGGCATTACCGTGCTTGGCATCTGGGCATCATCTGGTCTCCATCCACACTGGCTACTACCACCTCCTGTTCCTCCCATAATGTCACATATATTTAGTCATTTGTTGGTTTAGTTTAATTTTCATGGACTTTGAGTTTATCATCAGCCGCCTGTTTCCTTTGTTCAAGTTTCCATCTCTTATCAGTTACCATGACATTTTTAGTTCATCATCATTGTATAACTTAAGTCCCTTGGTTTCCTCTGTTCAGTGTCGGCTATTGCTTGTGTGTTGAGCACACTGTTCCACTATGTTGGACTACACTGTTTGTTCTTTTATTAAATACCTTTGGATTGGAACGTTTGACTCTTACACTGTGACACGGGTTTGCGAAATTTACAGACCTCGTTTAACTTTCTCTCCAAATAAAATGCACATCTTTTCACTGACCATTTCTTTTTTTTTTGTAGCCTACCCTATTTGTGGAAAGTTCCACCTCTATATTAGACCAACTAGAAAGGAGAGCTGGATCTCAGTCTTTCATGAAAACCCTTACAAACAACAGTCTTTTGTGGAATTATATGATGCCCTGACGGGTCTTAAAAGCTCTCACGCACTCACATTAATTAGGTCAGTGATGGCTTTCACCGAGAGGCACATGGGTCAGATCACTGAAGACATTTCCGGGGTGACTATTATCAAACGAAGCACGGCAGAGAAGGAGCTGCCTGCAGAGAAAAGGAGCATGAGCAAGGATCATTTTTTCCACTTCTAAGTGTGGATGAAACAGTCAGTGCCTCCAGCGTGGCCCTCGGTGACCTGTTCCAAACATCCACATTCCACACAGGTAATTTCCTGCTCAGTGTGAGCTAATGTGTGTGGAAAGAAAGACAAAGAAACAAAAGGGGAGAGTGAGAAGGAAGGAGAATCACAGAGAGAAGATAGAGACATGGAGAGAGAAAGTCAGGCACGAAGACCGAGATCTAAGAAAAGCCTGGTGTTGAAATGTTCCCCCTTTGGCAAAGTGACAAGCCTGTAATCAATATCGCAGCATTACAGAGGCTGACCCCTGGAGGACTGTGTGTAGTTCTGAGAGGAACCTGACAGTGATGAGAGGAGATATTAGCTCTGATGTCACAGGAACATGAAATTATAAATTCCTCATTGCGCTCGCTTCAGCGGAGCTCAAGCTGACAGACAGGTTCCATGCTGCATTCATTCACAGCTTCACAATGGAATGGGATGGGATGGTTTGCACTCCCGCTACGCGATGGCAGCTCTTGGCGGAGGCTTTAAACGCAGAGCTCGGAATCGGATGAGGACACCGGTGTAGCCGACATCAGGGCAACGTAACAAATCAGTCAGACTCGTTTTGTAAAGTGGATTTACTGGTTCATTTGAAAGATACGACTCAGATGATTCGTTTACAAATCGGACATCTTCTCTCATGAATGTGCTAAGGAGAGAAAGAGTGGACAAAGAGCGGAGAAATCAAAAGAATTGTTACCTTGGTAATTCCCTAAAATAAGTTTAAGCTTAAGTATTAAAATTAAGAAACAAGATACAAATACATCTAAATAGAAAAACAAAAACAAAAAAACTAATTACTGCAACTTAAACTAAAATAAAAATAAACTGAAAAAAGCCATAAAAAATAATTTATATATATAGATATAGATATATATATAGATAGATAGAATACAAATTATACAAAATTAACACTGATGTCTGATTCTTAAGAAAATACTTTTTTTATTCGGTTCAACTAACAGATTAGAGGTTTGGACCATTGGTTCTGATTGATCAAAATGACCTGGACTTCAAAAATGCGAGACAACTTGTGCTCTCATCAGCTCAATTTTAATGTATCTGTGTATCAAATACGTACAGCTGGTTCTGTTCATTAAAATACTTCTAGATGACTTGTTTCCCTTTTGGCATTCAGTTTCTGAAAAGATTCCCACCATATTTCTTACAGGCATATGAGACACTTACTAGTATGCAAGAGAGTCAGACACAAAACACAGCCTTTTGTTCTCATGTTTGTAGATGTGTGAGAGCGATAGGAGCATTTTGAAACAGAAGCAGTACGACAAGAGAAAGAGAGAGAAAGATCGCTGATTCAGCTATATGAATAATGCATAAATGTCATTATCAGTGGAGTTGATTCAAGAGCTTTACGTATTTACTCATTCACTGGATTCAAGGCCAGTTATCGAAGCCTCTCTCTCTCTCTCTCTGTGTGTGTGTGTGTGTGTGTGTGTGCATGTGTGTGATGAAGACCAATGGAGACATCTGCTGATAATGAAATTATTGTAAAGGATAAACAGCACTAACACACAGACTGTTAACCCTTAAAAGAGATGTTATGGGAGTGAACAAATTTTCATCTGCATTAATTCATTTGTGCATTGACTCAATTTGTATTTTCATTCTCTTTAGCTAACCTCATTCGTCCCATACCGTCGGAGTGACTAAATATTTAATCTGAAAAAAGTAAGATGAGAGGAGAGCAGGGATAATTGTAATGCTTAACATCAATGTTAACGTCATGCACAGTGCATGCATTAAATTAATCAAAAATGGCAGTAAAATCATGTATGAAGGTAAAATATTTCGGTTTCAAATAAATGCCATTCTTTTGAACTTTCTAGGATCATGTGACACTGAAGACTGAAGTGATGATGCTGAATATTCAGCTTTTGCCATCACAGGAATAAATTATATTTTAAAATATATTCAATTAAGAAGCAGTTTTTTTAAAATGTAATAATATTGTATTTGTAATAATAATGCAGCTTTTGTAAGCTTGCCTCTTTTCAAAGACATACAAAGACAGTTTGACATACAATTTGTACAGTCGCCGCCAAATTTTTAAACAGTATACTGTATAAGCACTCTAATGCTTATACAGTATACGGTTTAAAAAATTTGGCGACTGTACAAATTGTATGTCAAACTGTCTTTGTGAATGATCTAAGCTCTGTTTACTTTTTTAACAATACTAAACAATAATGATTTAATTTTGAATAAAATATTATTGATATTCATAAAATATACTAGCAAATTGTATTTTTTAAAAATATATATTACAAATACAGTATAGACAAAAGGCAATACCATCATAGGTTTGAATCTGAATGCATGAAACAGTAAAACGTATCCATTACCGTGAATGCTTTGGGGTAAAGTATCTGCCAAATGCAATGTAAATGTACAATTAATCCTGCAGCTCTATACGCATCAAATAAGTTACACTTGCAAATACAGATTGGCTAGAGTCATAGTCTATATAGAACAAATATTATAGTCTTAGACTAAATGCATAAATAACAAATACTCTCTTGCACGCACAGATAAAGTAAAATTAAAGGCCACAAACCACACATTCAGGATTCTGGAGGCCATTCGGCCATTTAAACCCATTCGTCACTATGACGGTTACGGCCCTGTAATGTACATCCCTTTATATGCCATTATTGATACTTATATAGATGTTGCACAATATATTAAAACCTTTTACAATGACATACTTTCTCTTTCCTTGAATACAATAAGAGCTTTTAAGTGAGGTGCTCAGTGATGCGTGACTTTTGAAGGACTCCTTAAGAATCACTGCAATGTTCTAGTGACTCTACTGTACGTTACATTGAAAGGAAAAGGGCCTACCTACTAGTAACTCTGACCTCCTTCCTTTAATGTACGCTTGTGTGGATCTGGAAAGCAAAGAGAGAAAGAAAACCAACCAGTAAAATAATAATAAAAAACAAATCTACAGGTTTTGTACAGCAACATTCAATCAAGCCTAAGCACGTTCAAGAACTCTTCAGTTTATATCACGCTGAAGCTGTCTTTATAGTGTTATTTGTGAGATAAGACATCTTAGAAGGGATTTTAATGGCCGAGGAGAGTGTCACTAAACAAAATTGTGCTATTTAAGGTCATCAGATGACATAACAAATCTTTAAACATACTAAACTCATGGATTTTTAGCATAAATATGATCACAGAGCACATATACTGTATGGAGTAGGAACATTTTCGGTTGTTAAGGTAGATGCACAAAATTCTATGTCAAGTCCTGCAGATTATTAGGTATAAATTAAATGATTTGTTATGACAACACAAGGTAAATTACAAACACGTATATGCAAATGAGTGGGTGCATTAGTCTTCCACAAAGACTCTACAAAGACTTTTTTAAAGGCACTAGAAAGGTCCTCTCTACAAAAGCAGGCAGTCAGTTCTCACAATGGTACAAAAACACTCAGAATTCAGCATGCGCTGTCATCTTCTTCACCGATTCACAGTCTTGACAGAAGCGCAAAGAGAAAGAAGATGGCGGGATGAAGAAGAGCAGGATGAAAAAGAATAGCGCAGTTATCATTAAAGTGGAAGCAGACAGACTCAAGACGAGCTGGGATGTAAAAGACAATGGGAATGATTTGAATGGACAGATGGAGTCCTTTAAAATATCTGAGCTCATGTATTGTTTAGTACAATTAATTTATAATGCACATTTTTGTGGACTTCAGCAAACGGGGAAACAATGTCAGGTTGAAACATCTCGGCATTGAAAAGTAACCAAGATTTACTAATAGATGTTATCAAATCAGGTGTACGACCTAGGATGAGCATAAGAGCAGGGTGCAATACACAAGGATTAATGAAACACACATACACACTAATTTATATATATACAGTATATAATCTCAAAATGCGAGATGAATGACCACGGCCGATGGCGAGGTCCCATTCGTGTAGAAGAGAGGAAAAGGAATGGTCACCGATCTACTGAACCCATGTTCAGCGTGGGCGACCAGGTGGTCTTTTCCAACCATTAGGAGCGGGCGTCTTTCAGTATGGCGGTCACCATGGGTAGGAGTATGACTTCCAAGCCAGGCCACATGCCCGTACGGAGCAGTGTGATGATGAGTGATTACGTCAGTGATTGTTGGCAGGCTGGTATGCAAGTTGACAACAGCCGCATTTGTTATAAGGTCAAACCAGCAAATACACAGGATTTGACACTGGAAGCAAATGTGAAATGACTGTAATCTTTTGCCATCTTGCGATTGAAGAGTCCAAGTCTCGGAACCGTACAGGAGGAATGGCAGCACACGTGCAATTGAACCGGAGATTTGTTCGAAGCTGAATCCTCTGCTGACGCCAAATATATATAAAGACTCTATATATATTTGTGTGATGTCTAACCAGCAGAGCATTGGTCCTAACCAGACGTCTCATTAAAACTGTCACCTCAGATGCAAACTCGCTCACATCTCCATCCCTTATTTGTGAGAGCCTGACCTCGATTTCTGAATCTGTAGCTCTCACTTTTCCAACTCTGTGAAGCCCAGAGTTTGATCATTTGGGGACTTGTATCAGGCTGTCTCCTAATCTAATCCTATTAAACTTCCAGGTGCCTTTTTGTCCCTCTACGGACCCGGTCCTTCTTCTCTTTCACTCTCTTTAGTGTCACTAATTGAGAAATGGCCGCTAGCATCCCCTAGGCAAGGGGATGTCCATACATTCTATGGACATGTTCATATAGTCTTATATATATATAGACTATATGGACAGTATATATGGAAGGATTGGGACACACCTCTTAATTATTGAATTCAGGTGTTTCAATCAGACCCATTTGCACATGTGTATAAAATCAAGCACATAGCCCTGCAGTCTGCATTTACAAACATTTGTGGGGAAAAAAATGGAGCTAAATGATTTCAAGTCTGGTACTGTGAAAGGATGGCTTTGCAACAAGTCAGTTCAGGAAATTTCTTCCATGCTAGCTATTCAATGGTCACCTGTACGTGTTATTAGAAAGAGGGGTTGTACGGCCCTACGGTCGACAGCGCCGCATCGCGTCTTTAAAATCTGAACACATTGTTCGCCATCTGTCCGCAGCTACGATGCAGGACCCTGTTCAAAATCCTGACGTGCCACAGAGCGCCACTTACATAGTTTTATATTAAATGTACATGATATTTGTCTCAAATGGACATTAATGTACATACTGAGTTCCCCCTGTGCTGCAAGATACATTTAGTTTTACATTCATAAACAGAAATCAGCTGTGTGGATGAAGATTGCTGATGTTATCGGATTTTCAGGTGAGATTCTCAATTAATTCAGTTAACGTACGCCCTGAGGTAAAGCGTTCAGACTGCAGACTCAGCAACGATTGCATTTAATTATACAGTACAATCATAACATAGTACAGACATTATCTACATTTCATAATGTCCTTAAACATAACAATAAGGCTGGCCATAGAAGCGAGTTGTCCTAGAAGCAACAAAAAAAGTCACCAATGCTCTGCTGATGCCATAGAGTTCCAAACTTCCACCAAAAAATGTCGGGAACTTCATGGAATGAGTTTCCATGGCCGAACAGCTGCAATGCAAGCCACACATTTCCAAGTACAGTGCAAAACGTTTCTGGACTCTCAAGCAGTGGAAAATAAATTCAGATAAATACACATGAATATATGGGTTTCAGGCTAGTGGTGCACTGAGCCTTGGTGCTCATGTGGGCCATGTAAGTTCAAATCCAGCTATTTTTTTCTCAATCATGTTCCAGGCTCTTCTCCCCATCATATCATGCAATCTATCTATTATCTGTATCATTAAAATATGAGACAAAAGACCAAAAAGCATAATTAAAAACTTAAAAACCAAAAGACTGAAAGCTCTCTTTCACTTCTGCAGTGTCCCTTAATCAAGATGGAACGTTCTAGACCTTCAGTACGCTTGCCTAGGGGATGCTAGTGGCCATTTCTCAATTAGTGACACTAAAGAGAGTGAAAGAGAAGAAGGACAGGGTCCGTAGAGGGACAAAAAGGCACCTGGAAGTTTAATAGGATTAGATTAGGAGACAGCGAGACACGAGTTCCCAAATGATCAAACGCTGGGCTTTACAGAGTTGGAAAAGTGAGAGCTACAGATTCAGAAATCGAGGTCAGGCTCTCAGAAAGAAGGGATGGAGATGCGAGCGAGTTTGCATCTGAGGTGACAGTTTTAATGAGACGTCTGGTTAGGAGAAACCTCTGTAGCAGAGCTGAAAGGTAGAGCGTACTCAATCCCAATGGTGACACAAGTCGATTAATAAAATCTCAATGAGCCCTAGTGGAGTAAAAAAATCATGCAATGTCTATGTAGGAAAGATTGCAATTATCATTGTTCATTTTGTATAACATAATGTATCTTTTTCCCTGATACCAACTACAACACATTGTTAACATTGTCAGAACTTCAAATGGTAAATTGCACCTTCCTATGTAAATTGATCAGATTTGTGTGACTAAAACCAGGATGTTTGTAGTTAAGCAGTTTATTTTTAAATTGTTATCTATGAATTAAAAATGAACAGAAAGTCCCAGTTTGTTAATGGAAATGTAATCGCAAGCAATTAGTAGAATATGAATGATAATGCGACTAGAAGCTATTATATCATATAGAGCCCTCTATATGGTCAAGCCAAACACAACACGATTGTGACTGTAACCTGTACAATCTGCTGCAATGGGGGTAAGCAATGAAAGTTACAAAAGTACAAAAGGCTTTCTAAATTAAAAAAAAAAAAAAAGTCAAAGAAAGCGGGATTGCTTATGATATGAAACTACTGTTGAATAGACACATTTCAGTCTCACTCTTGAAAAATGCATAGAAAACGTGTAGCAGATAAAAGTAGAAAATAATGCACTAGAAAAAAATGATTTCTGAAAGATGCATTTATGGCATTGAACCTTTCATCTTTTCACGTTCTGGAACATACTGACAAGAAATACATCCACTTACAATGCAAAATAACATCCAGCCCTTATAACCAGTTGGTCAGCCACTCATGTACATCCCCTCTATTTTTACATTAAGATGTATTTTCTCTCACCGCTGGATTTACATTTATGGCTTAATTATGTGGGAGAAGCACTTTTATGACAGCCACCCATTGCAGCACTAAAAATATGTATTGTGACACCATGACATCTTGAATGCAGATTCCAAGTCTGTTTGACATTATTCTCAAATGCTTTTTAAAGTCGAAAGATGTACAGCTCAAATTAGAATTAATGGGACATGCATATTAATAGAAAATAAGTGACACTTGCAGATAAAACGACTTCAAATCCTCCTAATATTTCCAACAAATCTGTAAGAATCATCATGAACAGGGCACTGAGTACCAACAGCACACAGGCTCCGTTCCAAACCTGCCAACAGCAGTTTTTAGCCATCACATGTGCATTCCCAATGTGGATGCTGTTCTGAAACCGTATCAGACAAAATTCTGCTACCTTAAAGCCTTGTTTTAGGCCAGATTCTAAACAGCATCACATTAAATTTTAACCTTCACGAATAAAGCAATCTCTGAATACATTGCGAGTCAACAAATCCTAACCCTATGATGATCTTTATAGGTGTCATGGGGCACTCTTGTAAACACAATCAAATTAAATGTTGCGCAAGATACTTAGGCGGCAACATGTAGGGAAAGTGATATTAACCAGGATACATTTTAATTGGTACTAGAAATTAGTAAATAAATAGTTTTGTGCCTTGTTGAAAAATATAGTTTTTCTAAAACGTTATTATTTTTTTGATCAGATTTCTACACTCTACCGATCTAAAGGTTTAGCGAAATCTTTAGCGGGAGAGAGAAGCAGGAGCCGAGCCGTAAGTAAGTAGGTCAAGTGCAGATGACGAACACCTGTGTCTGATTGCAGTGATTGGCATGGAGTGACCGCATATAAGCCGGAGGGAACGAGAGAGTTGCTGATAGACTGGTGACTCGAGTACTGCCGACCGAGAGCGATCCTCCCGAAACAACCACTATTGCTGCTGTGTGTGTGTGTGGACTGTTTGTGCTGTGCCGACCAGTGGCACGGTGAATGCACTCTGTGCGCGCCTTTTCTTTGTTTTATTTAGTGGTGGGCAGATTGAGGCTTCGTGAAACACTGAAACAGTTGAATCAAATGTGCCATATTGTGCCGAGGCTTCAAAACAATCCGACACCCGTCTCCACTGTGAGTCAGAACAGTATAAATGCAACAAAACCCCAGGCCAAACATGCATAAAAACACCTTTTACAAATCTATTGCAAATTTTTTACTGAAAGTAAAATCTTTCAAACGCAATGAAGCGTTATTCAAAACACCCATGTCACGTGACTATGGCTAAATGAAGCTTCGGAGTGTTTCGACCATAGACTGTGGTTTCTCAACAGGTGGCATGTTTACTGGAAATAGAGAGCAGTAATCTTTCCTCGTTTGTAAGTCCTTGCTAAAAAGCAACAAGTGTCCCTTGTGAGAGGATTTTTTCAAAGGCTGGAGAAATTATCTGTAAAAAAAAAAAGTAGGCTAAGTCCTTCGACAGCAGAGAAATTAATATTTTTGAATAAAAATCTATAAAAAAGTGAGACATTGTGGCTTGATTTCTTTTATTAATATTCATTTTTCTTGACCAAAATAACATTATGCACAGTGAGGATCCTACAGGTTACAAGCTTCACATATTAGAAAAATACAATAATAAAAAAACTAGTTTTTTAATGGCTCGTTGTCAAGGTTGTTTCAGATCAAAAACTGCAAGTGACCACTAGGTGTCAGTGGAGACGGGTGTCGGATTGTTTCGAAGCCTCGACACAATATGGCACATATGCTTCAACTGTTTCATTGTTTCACGAAGCCTCGATCTGCCCACCACCAATGTAAAGTAATGCGTTACATTTATTGTTTCTCACCTGGGCTGGGATTGCTTGTTTTTTTTTACAAATCGTAAAAAAAATTACAAAAATTTTGCTCCGGTCTGCCTCGCTGTCTTGCTGCCGTGTGGTTTGCGTCCGTATAGCTTTCCATGTCTATTATTTCTTGTTTATATCGCTAAATATATCGTACTCATCAACCAGATATCTGATTTTATCTAATTTTGTTGGTAACATTGATCTGACTTAACTAGCTTTAATTTAAATCACTATCGCTCGCACAACACAAAAAGTGGTGGGGACAATATCGACCCTGGAAAAAGGTGGTGGGGACATGTCCCACCAGCAAATTACACCTATGCTCGATATATTGAAGGAACAAGTGCTTTATTTGTAATTTAAAATAATGGTGTTGATGATTTTTAGAGATGTATGATTTTACTGCTTTCATGGGAGCCAATCCTCTCTCTATGGGAGCTCAGCTCCCACTGGCTTCAACGTAATTCGAACCATGGTTCTGGCTGCAGATAAAGTCCTAAATTTTAGTTATTCTAATATCCATGTAGATAATGAAAAAGAAGATTTGGGATTAGCATTTACAGACATTATAAACTCTATTGGAGTTAGACAACACGTGTCAGGACCTACTCATTGTCGTAATCATACTTGAAATCACTTCTGCCACTAAAGAAGAGAACTCGATGTTGCAATGGAAATGATTGACTCTCTCTTTTCTAACACTTTAGACACAGTTGTTCCATTGCGCTTAAAGAAGATTAAAGGAAATAGTCCAACGCTGTGGTACGACGAGAACACTCTGGCCCTTAAGAGAGCAGCCAGAAAAATGGAGCGTAACTGGAAGAAAACAAAATGAAAATTTTTTCGCATTTCGTGGAGAGAGAGCACGATTGCGTATAGAAAGGCCTTAAAATTGCTAGATGAAAATGAAAAATAAAGCTCAAACACTGTACGTGTCCAAACAGCACAGCAGTATTGACTTTATGAACTTCTTTACTTACAAGATTGATCATATTAGGGAGAAAATTATAACTATGCAATCATCTACTACAGTATCGCAACAGACAGTGCATTGTAGTCTCCCTGAGGAAAATTTTCATTCATTCATTGCTATAGGAGAGGAAGAATCGTCTAAACGTTAAATCTAAATCAACATGTATGTTAGACCCTATACCGACTAAGCTATTGAAAGAGATGCTTACAGAGGTCATAGATCCTCTTCTTAATACCATTAATTCATCTCTGTCATATGTACCGAAAACTTTTAAGCTATTATTAGACCTCTTATTAAAAATACGCAACTTGATTCTAGAGAATTAGTCAATTACAGGCCGATCTCAAATCTACCCTTTCTGTCAAAATGAATAGAAAAGGCAGTATCCTCACAACTATGTTCCTTTTTAGAAAGAAATGGTATCTGCAAGGATTTCCAGTCAGGATTTAGACCATATCATAGTACTGAGACTGCTCTCATTAGAGTTACAAATGATTTGCTCTAATCATCCGATCGTGGTTGTATCTCTATTACTGTTACTGGATCTTAGTGCTGCATTTGATACCATCGACCAGAACATTGTTTTGAATAGACTCGAAAATGATTGGCATTAGTGGAATTGCACTTGCATGGTTCAAATCATACTTACAGTGAAGAAAATACGTATTTGAACACCCTGCTATTTTGCAAGTTCTCCCACTTAGAAATCATGTAGGGGTCTGAAATTGTCATCGTAGGTGCATGTCCACTGTGAGAGACATAATCTAAAAAAAAAAAAAATCCAGAAATCACAATGTATGATTTTTTCAGAAAAACACCCCCAAAGCATGATGCTACCACCCCCATGCTTCACAGTAGGGATGGTGTTCTTGGGATGGTACTCATCATTCTTCTTCCTCCAAACACGGTTAGTGGAATTATGACCAAAAAGTTATATTTTGGTCTCATCTGACCACATGACTTTCTCCCATGACTCCTCTGGATCATCCAAATGGTCATTGGCAAACTTAAGACGGGCCTTGACATGTGCTGGTTTAAGCAGGGGAACCTTCCGTGCCATGCATGATTTCAAACCATGACGTCTTACCAACCTTGTATTACCAACAGTAACCTTGGAAACGGTGGTTCCAGCTTTTTTCAGGTCATTGACCGGCTCCTCCCGTGTAGTTCTGGGCTGATTTCTCACCTTTCTTAGGATCATTGAGACCCCACGAGGTGAGATCTTGCATGGAGCCCCAGTCCGAGGGAGATTGACAGTCATGTTTAGCTTCTTCCATTTTCTAATGATTGCTCCAACAGTGGATCTTTTTTCACCAAGCTGCTTGGCAATTTCCCCGTAGCCCTTTCCAGCCTTGTGGAGGTGTACAATTTTGTCTCTAGTGTCTTTGGACAGCTCTTTGGTCTTGGCCATGTTAGTAGTTGGATTCTTACTGATTGTATGGGATGGACAGGGGTCTTTATGCAGCTAACAACCTCAAACAGGTGCATTTCTAATTTAGGATAATAAATGGAGTGGAGGTGGACATTTTAAAGGCAGACTAACAGGTCTTTGAGGGTCAGAATTCTAGCTGATAGACAGGTGTTCAAATACTTATTTGCAGCTGTATCTTACAAATAAATAGTTAAAAAATCATACATTGTGATTCCTGGATTTTTTTTTTTTAGATTATGTCTCTCACAGTGGATATGCACCTACGATGACAATTTCAGACCCCTCCATGATTTCTAAGTGGGAGAACTTGCACAATAGCAGGGTGTTCAAATACTTATTTTCTTCACTGTATCTGACCGTTATCAGTTTGTAGCAGTAAATTAAGAGATGTCATATCGATCAAAAGTTCAGTATGGAGTACCACAAGGCTTATTACTAGGACCGTTGCTGTGAAACCGCATTTTTCCATCTTAAAAATATATCTAAATACGACATATGCTTTCAAAGAAAAATGCGGAACAGTTAATTCACGCTTTCATGACCTCAAGGCTAGATTATTGTAATGCTCTACTGGGTGGTTGCCCTGCATGCTTCATAAACTCCAGTTGGTCCAAAACGCAGCAGCCAGAGTTCTCACTAGAACCAGAAAGTATGACCACATTAGCCCCGTTCTGTCAACACTGCATTGGCTCCCTTTTAAACATTGTATACATTTTAACAAAGCACTAAATGGTTTAGCTCCCCAGTACTTGAGCAAACTCCTAAAGGATTAGTTCACTTTTAAAAAAAACTTTTGCTGATAATTTACTCACCCCCATGCCATCCAAGATGTCCATGTCTTTCTTTCTTCAGTCGAAAAGAAATTAAGGTTTTTGATAAAAACATTCCAGGATTTTTCTCCATATAATGGACTTCAATGGACCCCAAACGGTTCAAGGTCCAAATGACAGTTTCAGTGCAGCTTCAAAGGGCTTTAAACGATACCAAACGATGAATAAGGGTCTTATCTAGCGAAACGATCGGTCACTTCAAAAATAAAGAAAAAAGTTTACGTTTTATAAGCACAAATGCTCGCCTTGCTCGTACCGAGTCAGTGTTTACAAATGTGAGGAAGGCGGACCATATACACATATTCAAATGTCTTTGTGTCAGTTTATCGTTTAAAATGCCCATTTCGTGTGCGTATCTTGGGTGTTTTAATATTAAAAAGGCTAAAAGAAAATTTTCGTCAGGACAGAAGCGTGACTTTTTCAATGTAATTGCGTATTACGTGACATCACGAACGCGCATCAATGAACAGAGCAAGGCGAGCATTTGTGCTTATAAAACTTTAACTTTTTTTTTTTTTTTTTTAAATGACCGATCTAAGCTACTTTGATACAATCTGTATTGTAAAAAGCGCTATATAAATAAAGGTGACTTGACTTGACTTTCAAGCCAAATGTGAAGTGAATAAGCTTCAGGCTGATGGAAATGAAAACTCTTATGTGATGTCTATCTAAAGTCATTTTTGCTTATTAGTTGAACTAGATCAGCAAAGGTCAGCAGCAAAGACTGGTTAATAAAGTGAGATTAAAGGAGCTGTATGTAAGAAATTTATTTCAATTAATCATAAATTTTCCCTGATATGTCACTAGACATTAAGAAATCATGTTCATTTCAAATACTTATATCACTGACAACAGTAGTCCGGCCAGGATATTGTCATTTAAAAAGTGAAGTTGCAGCCCTCAACTGATGTTGATGTTGTCATGTTGTGTTTTGGTCTGAGTGCCACCCTCCACCGATCTACCAATCACGGAGTCTGTAGTGTTGCAGCATTCGGGTTGCCAGCTCTGCTCTAGTTACCACAGCTGCGGCTAATAACGTGTCGTAATCGGATCCTGCAGCATATCTGGCAACCTTGAGTCAGTAATTTGAAAGTGATTGCAGTACCAGTTTTGGCCACAATCTTACATACTGCTCCTTTAAATATATAACGTAAAATGCATAACTTGCGTTACTTGTAATGCATCAGGAGTAGAGTACCTTGATTCACCTGTAAAAAAAGTGAATTCAAACATTAACTGAGCGGCGATATGGAATGAACACTCAATCATAGGTGTGAGAGACTGAACCCAATCTTCCTTTTAACTCACACCACTTCCCTTCACACCAGCATGGACTCAGGTCATGCTCAAAACAGACCCGTGGGCCAGACTGCCATCACAGGAGAATAGAACACAATCTCACTCAGTAATAGTGTCACCCTGCCTGCCCCAAGGGTGGCCATCTTAACTGCACCTCTCCTCACCAAACCTGAACAATGTGAACCACAATCATTGCATACACATACACACAGAGTGAAAGACTGATATAAAAGAGATTTCCATTCTAATCTCCTATATAGAAGCCCACGGGAGCTGCAGTCGGAAGGGTTTTCCTTGGCTCTCTTTCAGGATTCATGCATTTCTGGGATTTATGGATATTTCTTAGAATGCAAGCAATATCAGAAGTAGTGCAGGAGAGGACAAATATCGGTCAGTGCCAATGGTGTTAAGTTTCTTTTCTTAATCTTTATTGATCCCAAATTCCAGCCCTTCAGATGTTATAGACAGCACCAAATCTTCTTGGTTTGCTCTGAGGCTAAGGTGAGAGAAAGAAAAAATAAAATAAAATCACCTAAGAGATTTAGAGAGCGATATTGAAATATGAGATAAATAAAATGGATTAATTTGGCCGTAAAGTGCTGTAATATACATTTCATAATTTGCTGCCTGATAAACGTTCATCTTTAGTATGTAATTTAACTCTGTGTGTGTTTGTGATTACTAAATTGCTAAATATTTACATTATCGTCCAACATATTTCAAAGAATACATTGCATCTGCAATATTCCTATGGTATCAAAAAAACATATAGTAAAACAAATGAGGAGTTATTCTTTAGTGTAGAGATTCACTCTAAAAGGTGATTCAAACTTGCTTTTACCATGTGACCAAAGCTACTTTAAATTCTAAATGACTCAAGACCAGAAATCTCTTGAACGCGCTTTATCACACAGCAGTTGAGGTATATGCGTTTCTAAAATGTATTCCTCAGTATCGATTCACACTCTCTTACTGTCTTCACTGTGACATTAGCCTCACCTCTGAGAAATCTCAGAAAAAGGAAAAACCGTAGGGTAGTCAGACAGATAGACAGACAGAGAAAGGTCAGACAGAGAGAGAAAACAGGATGACAGAGAGGGAGGTAGAAGAGTGGAAGAAAAGTACTTCACTTCTAGTCGGATTTGTGTGCAGATCTGAAGCTGAGCCAGAGGAAATCTGTGTAAAATTATGCTAATCCGTCTATATAATATGCAGGGAGCTGCTACAAAACAGTTTTATTTTTTCCATAGAAGAGGAGGGGATTTATCTCACAAAAGGAGGCGGGTTACACCGGTGCTTAAAAAAAATAATGTAACAGAATGATAAGGAGATGTAGGATGTAGGTGTTGTGAAGATTGAGATTTGTTGGACATGTGAACAGACCAGGCAGGACAGTGTGACGCTTCACTGAAACCACAAAACCAAAAGACAAACTGAAGTCTTTGAGCAATCAGACGTCTTGCAGAATCAGTTGAACAGGCACAAAGACACCCATGCATGCTCAAGCACTAGGACAAGCACTCTGGAATAAACTTGAATCTGAAACACCATAAATCTGGTCATACTCAGACACTTAGCACAAATATTGAAGATCAATTTGTATTTCAAAGATGACACTTTTCTCAACACAGTTACTATATTTATCTAATTTCACGCAGTAACTGACAGAGAAAAAAAACCTTCTTTGATGACTAATTTGTATTGATGTCAAATCCAGATGAGGCATTTAACTAAGGTAATTTGTAACGTGGAATTTAATCATTGAAGCTCAGGCATGAATTCACCTACTGCATGAGCAAACTGTCATTTTTACAAGCATTACTGAGTGGACCACACAACCACTGCCTTAAACAGGCTCTTGTAATTTACTACGAGAGCAATCTAAAAAAGATATATATATTTTTCTACAAAACGAGTTTCTTTTTATCAATCCATAAATGTGCTTTAAAAAAATCACTGATAAATTATTTGAAAAAAAAAGGAAAAAACAACAAAAGGAAAAAGGCCAGAGAATATACAACAATTTACACAAACCTATAATCATTTACAAAAAAAAACATTTTAGTATATACAAAGAAAAAAAAGTTAATTGTTTCACATCACATTACAGTAATGTTACTTAGTAAATACTGTCAAATTTCTGGGAAGTTCGTGTGTGGCACATTATTATTTTCAATTTAAATAGTTTTGTTTCTTAGGATGTTTTGTGTTACATTTTAAGTTATTTAGTTAATGTTTATTGCATTATTTTAGAGTCATGTGTTTTGTCTTTGTATGAATTACCCTGTGCATGTCTATGCAACATAATGCGAGTACCTGTGATGTTTTATGGACAGGCCAATTATTTCCGTTTTACCACCTGTTTTATCATGGTGGTTATCAATATATTTTAAGGTAAAAATCAGATTTTAGTAGTACATGTAGTTTGGTATATTAACATTACATCACTTAATGAAATATTTATGGTTATAAGATGTTAAATAAACAGGCACTAATATGGCATCCTGTAATACCTGAAACATTGTCACAGTATTTTTACAGTGGATTGCTGGAAACCACAGCGGCCTTTTTTTTTTTTTTACCGTAAATTCAACAGGATATTTGTTACAGTGTTTCTAAAAGAATAAAGACATAAATCATTTATCCAATAACACAAATAGAAAGTGGAAAGACAGATCCACTGAAGTGCGCTGCAAAACAAATAAGAATTACAACACTAATTCACTTAGAAAGTTTTAAGACCTTATCCCTGCTTTAGTATAAAGTACAAAATCTTCTGAAGTGAAAGCAGGGGAGTGTTCTTCAAGCCTTAAAAGATTATTAAAAACGGACTCAACTGAAATGGATTTGCTCTTTTGTTATTATTAAAAACAAACAACAACAACCACATGTCCTCTCATATCACTCTTCGAAATCTTTCCGCTGTACATCCAGAGTAAACTTTTTGTTTTTCTCCTTAGCAGACTGCTCAGCGCTCTGCCTGAGTTATATAATTTTACAGCCAGAGTTATTAATAAAACAATACACTAATACAGCCCCGCTTTATTACCAGCAAGCGTTGTTATGGTGCTGCAGTGACCTCAATTAAATTTAAAGGCCATTTTACTGGCTTAGGATTTCTCTGGAGGTTTAATCTCTCAAGACCTGAATAACCCAAAGGCAGTGTGACTTTTAAGCTCTCTTTCTCTCTCAAAATGAAATAATTCACTTTCGTTATTATGTATATTATTACGTGTCATTTTTACTGTATATAGTGGATTAATATAATAATAATAATAAAATTATTCATTCTGAATGCTTTAAGAATTGCTGCAATAATTGTCTCTTCCTTAGTTTTTATTGTTTCATAGTAGCACAAAGATAATGTTAAAACAATCCTTTTTCTAAAGATAGTAGTCAGATTATAGGTCCTATTTAGGAGGATTGTTGTCTAAAGCCAAAATGATTAACACAAATGGGATTATGATTGAAAACAGGTTTTAAACCAAGAAATCACTGAGCTGAAAACAACAGATCATCAAAAACAGACTATAAAAAAAAACAATGTTCAAGAGCTCAACCAACCAATCAGAGATTCCAACATTAATGACATCACAATGGGATCATTCTAATGCTCTTCAGATCCTCAACACAGGTTACAATGACTTCACTGATAATCAACATGAACATCTGTTCATATTAGTACACTCCACAATGGAATTCATAAAACGGTGTGCACAAACAACGGGGCATTAAACAAATAAAGGAATGTGATACCACCGCACAATGAGTTTCATCAGATCACTAACACTTCGCTCAATGCCGTAAGGAATGTAATAAGCACTTAAATTAAACCAGCATATACCATATCATAAACAACAGCTTTGGAGGAAATGAATAAAAAAATAAGATCAGGCACTGGTCAAAACCGATGTTTTTCAGGATTAAATGTCTCTAAAATAAGAAAACACATTTCAGTTATTGAAATTAATATATGATATGTATTGGATTAATAGCTCATAACATGGATCACTAAGGGAGGTCATGATTTGAACTCCAAACACACGAATGAGCAGATCCAGCTGTGATTCCTGTACATACAGACATGATGCATCTTCGTCTTTGTTTAAAGGAGAACTCCAGCGCAAAATGAACCTTTGGTCTAATTACACATTGTTACCTAGTCAACCGTTATCTGAGATTTGTTTTCATGATTATCGAATGTAAATAGTTTTATCTCTAAAAACAGTTTAGACTATAACGCTAGTATAACGCTAGTATATAGGGCACAGAGTAATGACAAATAAAAATCGCTTGTTAATACCACTAACAAGGCTCAAAATAGCCCCACACTAACACGGTAGCATAATAAGGGTCCCTACCTTCAAACCGAAGCATTGAGAACTTTGTCAGTGTCCAGACAGTTTAATAAGAAGATATTTTAAACATAGAGTCAGCTTCGCGAATACAGGCAGAAGCCATCTTTGAAAAACAGTCTCTACCAGTCGATCTACGAACGCCGATCCAAGAGTCTTACTAGTTTTTAAAAACATATTTTAACATCCAAAATGGTGCATTGAAAAGGCTTGCTATTAAATTATAAAACATTAAAATTGACTGACAATATTGTTTTAGACCGATTGGTTAAATAAAGTGGCCCAAATAGCTCTGCAACGTGCAATGCAGAGATGAGATGCCTGTCAACTGAATGAGAGTTGCATTACGTGCTTCCAGTGTAGGCAGCTTCATTGATAATAAAGTGCTCTAGTTTTGTGCAATCTACGTTTGTGTCTAGCCTTGAGTTGTTGTTATGAATACTATATCAGGACATTTTCCCTCCTCCAGACTCCTAAGTTGTTCTTTGCTATAGACCAGCAAGGTTATGAGGCCTCAAACCACCTTTTCTTTGGTGGAAACTTGCAACACAGGTCTAGATTGAACACTGTTGTGAAAAATTGGGTTCTCCCTCAAAACCGGGTCTCCATTAGGATCCAGAGTGATCCCATTGGGTCAAAGTACTTTTGATGGAAACTCTTTTTACTGTCTGATTAGAATTCCAACAAAACCACATTATATACAGTGCTTAACAAATGTATTATATCGCCTCCCAATGTAAGGTTTGTGCCACAGCTGGCCAAAACTAACAGTATTGGTGATTACCAAAATCATTTTTTTATGTTTCTGTAATGGTTAACCCACCAGTATGCAAGGTCTTTAGTCACAGTTAACCAAGTCAAAGTCCAGATTTGAATCCTATTGAAAAAAAAACAGGGGGGGTTAGTGGATTCAAAGATAGATCGCACAAAAGTTTAATCAAAAGCAAGTCTTTGGGAACAACAATAAACTATTTGGAAGTCAAGTAAATAACAGAGACTGTGGAAAAGTGCTGTATATAAAAACAACGCAAGCAAGAAAGAATGCATGCAAGCTGTTATCAAGGCCAAAGGACGCCATTCAAAATATTAAGTTTTTTGGGTATTATGTGTGAATAAAGACATAAAGGAAAGAAAATAAAGAAAAAGTTAGTTATTTAAGTTTGTTCTTTACCTAATTTTCTCTTTATTATGACAGGTGGTCTAATACATTTGTTAAGCACTGTATGTCATTTGAACTACGTTATAACAACCATTAATATGATTTAGTTATCTTACGTACTAGCTTATCATACAGATACCAAAAAAGCCTGTTTATATATAGACATACTTAACTTACACACTACGAATTTGCAATTACTTTGCATGCATTTACAACAGTCTTTAATGTACTTATAAAAGTGTTAAATATCCAATATTTCAGTTACTAAAAGAATTATGTAAATATTGTTATTATTTATTTAGTTTATCAAGTGAAAGAAAAGGCATTGTCCAATGAGTTTTATGAAACACTATAGTAAGTAATTATATTCATGTTTAAATTAAAATAATTTGATAACTGATAACCTATTTCAAGGAGGATCCGATTTGTCACGACACCAACACTGTGTTAGTATAAAAGCGGTCTGAGTGATAGACCCCAGATGTCATGTGAACAACTCTTTTTCTTTTTTTTTTTGAATTAGAATTAACTCATTCATTTGATATTTTTAGTTGGGAATTTTTATTCTTTTTAAAACGGGCCTGCAGAAATGCTGGAGTTTGAGCATGAACTTAGTGGTGGACAGCTGTCTACAACAATTACTGCAGTATGTCACAGCTTCAAGAATGTGTGATGCATCAGCTGTCAATCAAAGCCCTGTCTCATCATTTTAAGACCATCATCCTAATGAACCAGGTTTGTAAATTTCCTCTGTGACTGACTGATGTTAACATGCAGGTAGACATTAAAATTGAAAAGCAATCAAATGAAGTCCTAAAAAAAGCACAATTTCCTTTGAGCACATAGCCTTTTCCAATTATCCATCTCCTGTGCACGTTCCGCTCGGTTCTGTCAAAGCGTCCAAGATGCATCCCCTCCACCCCCAACCTCACGTCCCAGAGGGTCATGCCGTATTTACCCAGGGACTGATTGAGCTAATATTGAAATGTAATTTAGCGGGAGCCAAGACCTGCGAGCGCGTCTATCACAAGGCCCATTTAAACTAATGAAAGAGGAGGAAGGTTCCCTGCAGGAGGGGGACATGATTCAAAGCGACACTGCTGACAGTCAGCAAACAGACTATAGGGGTGATGATGATTAATCTTCACAAATTAAAGTTGATCTGAAATAAATAAAAAGTGTCAGAGGGTGAGAGGAGATGAGATAATGAGAAGGGGTGGAGACGTTCACAGTAGGGTGAAACAGGCCCATCTGCACTGACTTTACCTGTGTGAAGTGTCACTCAGAGAAAACACTTCCACAATGCAACACAGACTAAAGTGTCAGTCATTTCTTACCCAGAACAAGTAAAAGCAGTAAAAGCTCTTTTTTTTTTTTTTTTTTTAAGTACTTAAAGTTGTACAAAAACGTCCAAACGTTGTTTGTTTTTATGTTTTTTATGTATGGTTTGCTGAATATCCTGTCTGCACAAAAAAAGTACCCTCGGGTACTAATAAAGACACCTTGACCTTTTTAAAACTTATAGGTACAAAAACTTCTGGTTATGTGTTGCGTACATTTATTTATTTTTTTGGTTGGAGTTTGTTTCATGTAAACATAGGCTTTAGCCCTTTAGTTTATGGCGGAAGTAGCAATGTGTGATTCATGAATGATTCATTTAGATAGGTCAAAACTTTAAATGATTTGTTTGATCCAAATTCACAAAAATAGTCTAAATGTTTGATGATGATGAATGGAACTGATCCGCTTCTCAAGCTCAACTCACTAACTTAAAACCGGATGCAACTTTTAACAGCTCATTGGAGTGGACAATTTTGAACGACTTAAATTTAGCCTTTCAATCACACAAAGTCTCTTTCCGGTATGCTTGTGTTTCTTGCAAAACTTATGGTCTTGAAAATCACCTACAAATCATCTAGAAAGACACCTTTGCACAGATGCGATCAGTAAGCGATTCCATCACACAAGTCTCAAACCAACATGAATAATGCATTATGGCTATACCTTTAAAACAGTGTGAATAGTAATGTTATTTTGCCACAAATGCTGCCAAAAGAGCTTATTTCGCATTGAACCTGGATCCTTCCTTAAAGTCTGCCGTAGCATCCAGCACTAACTCCACTGAACTCCGTAAAGCTGCCTCAGAAATGAATCCTGTGCATTTGCCGATTACATCTCCTGCAACTAGCGGCATTGTAAGAATATTATATCTGTGTGGGTGGGCTTACTCGAATCGAATGAAATGAAAAGCAAAGCTCTCATATTAAAGCCAAGATGTGGCTTCCTCTGTTGAGAGGGATCATTTTCGGCATCTCTCATCCGGATGTTTGGTTTATTTTTTGACCTAGCAAAGACCTTGCAGTGTCTCCTGTGCTTACGGAGGAAGAGGAAAAGTAATAGACCGAACGAGAGAAGGGGGAATGCTAGTTTATTCTTGTCTGTATGGACGTTTATAGAGTGTCACGCAGCCAGCGTGTGACAGGAAATGCAAGGAATCGTGGCAGGCTTTTGGGGGTGATTGGGGCAGCTATTGCAGGTGCTGGAACAGAGTGAAATTATTGCTTATGATGGACTGATGTTTCCATCTCCATTTCAACATCAGCACGCTTCACTCTCACTCTCTCTCTCCTTTTCCTGTTATACACTGAAGCCCACAGGAGCCATATATTACGGTGGGCTTAAAAGCAGTCCACTCTCTCTGAACATTCTGCTTAAAATACTAAAAGCAATTAGCGATTCAGCACCCTGCATTATGCAATGAAACTATTTGATTCCGCCTTGTTTCCTGTGCCTATCCTAACTCGTTCACACTCTCTAGCTTGAAGGACAAAGCGGACGAGAGCAGGGCTCCTCATTAGAGCAATATGTGTGACACCTTTTACAGTTGTCAATTCTGAGGGGAGGGAGCCAGTTTCTGATTGGCCCCCGGCGGTTGACATGTCACATCAATGAAAAACAGCACTCTGATTGGTCCCAGCCTGCGGAGAGAGACACTCACAGATCTGCATCAACTTCCCCCTAAAAGACAAGTTAGACAAATAAATTAAAAATAAGAACCAGTCAGAAGACAATAATGTATGAATTTGTTATTTGCTGTGAAAGCAATAGCAGCTGTATTGACATGTTTTCATTTATATTTGTTTTGTGCGTCTGAACCGAATGCCGTTTTGCTGTTATTTCAGGAATTGGCTCGTTGTGGCATGTCTACGCAAAAAAATAAAGGAGACAAACAAAGGAGACGGAGACAAAGAGAGTGAGAGAATGAGAAAAAAGGGGGTTCAAAGTCTGCACGGTGAAGGTGTAGTGAAGGTTGAGGTAATTTCAAAGACTTTTTGATGTTTTTACATACCATAGCAAAAGGAAATAGAAACGTATAGGGATAGTTTACCCAAAAACTGAAATTATGTCCTTTTTACTTAACCTTTTTTTGTGGAATATCACGTTCTTCCTTTTGTGAACACACACACAAAACTGATCCAGTTCACAGAAATGTCTCATTCACTAAATACAGGTACACTTCTTGAGTTCACCTCTCTTATTCTATTATATGAATAAGATAAATTCTATACAAGTTCTATTTGGAATATAACATACAAGTAGTCTGAACTATTTTAAAAGTACCTGTACGGTTCTTTTTTTGAAGACAAACAGCTTCTTATAATAAAAAGTGAGGCTTGTATATTTCTTAAAAAAAATTTGTTTTGTGTTCCACAAAAAAAAAAAGTAGACCAGAAATACACAGACTGTGCCAACAAAACCCTGTCTGTGTTAAAAAAATATATAAATAAATAAAAGGAAAAGACAAACAAACTGTTCCATCACTACTGATCCCTCCTGCACGCCACATTTAGTTCAGACCACTTCCTGAAAATCACCATGAAATTGTAAAAATGCTCCCTTCTTCCAAAAAGTATGCAACCATTCACAACACAGGCTATCTCCAAACACAAAGCATGTAATGATCAATTCGGTCCCAAACTATATGATACTGAACAGTGTTTGCTTTGTTTGCAACATATGCATCAAGATCCTTTCAGAAATAAGACCAACAAGCCGAGATGAGAGTTACGTATTTGTGGGCTGCTGCATCAAAAGCATTTTCAACTTTTTTTAAAATAAGCCTGAGAAGATTTTCGTTTCCCTCCGAAGTTGAGAGTGACGAGGAGGAGAAAAAGAATATGAACTCAAGGTGAGAGACTAGAGGAGAATTGTCATGGGAGTGCAAGATTATCAGAAGGGTAAGAGAGACGAGCTGTAACAGGCATTATAAAGCAGATATTTGTTCAGGGGAGGCCACAGAAAGAAAAACTGTGCCCTTGAGAGCGAAAATACAAGAGATAGGAGGAGAAAAAGAAGAGGGGAGAGAGGGTGAACTGAGAGAAAAGGAAAGATGCACAGGTCATGAAGGAACAGGGTAAATTGGAGGGCTTAGAAAAACAAGTGTCATGGGTTCAAAATCCTCAGCACTTAAGAGAGATGGTTACCAAACAATGCCAGCGAGTGGAGTGACAAACACAACACTCAAAAACTTACCTCAAAAATGAATTCTTCAATAATAAAAACACAATGCTAATATATCTAAAGTAAATCTCAACTGAATTAGTAATCATACCCGAGAGATGTCTGCCAGTCACTGATAACATAAGAAAATATAAATGTAAAAAATACAACATGTTCCTGTCAACACGTCAGAAAAATAAACTCAATTTAAAAAAAAAATGAATAATTAAATGTATAGTTTATTTTCAACACCTTGTTCGTCATATTGGGTTAATTTTTCACTGACCTTGTTCATTGGGACACGTGAAATGCTGACTTTTTTAACAGGCAGTATAATAATGTTCACTGTATTGATGCCTTAAATGTAGCTTATGGAAAGAAACAAAAAAATAGAAAGCTCAGAGTTTGAAAGCTTGCAAACAAGAAATAAAGAAAGCAAGCAAGAAAGAAAAGAAAAGAAAAGAGTACTCATTCACTGCTGCAAACCTTACCAGCTCTCTTACAAACCATTTTAGCCTCGACAACGTCCATCTTTCTTCAATCTTGATTTCTCAACACTTCAACCATTCTTACCCTCCCACTGCCTCTCTATAGACCTGTTTCACCTCCTATGGATGAGTAATCAGAGGAACGTTCTATTAAGAGGCAATCTTGTCAAGCAGATACCAAAAGGTCAACCTGACGAAATAGAAAGGTGGATTGCTCTCTATCATACACACTCAGGGGTCTGCTGTAATCTCTATCATCTGCCGTATAGGATTAGAGGACAGTGTGTAAAAATCATATTCTGATAGCCTGAGTGCACTGCGTAGTGATCCAATTCAAAGATTCACACAGACCAAATCACGAAGTAGACCACCTGTATGCCATATTGGTAACAATTCCGGGAAAAAAAATAAATGGCCATGAATTAATTTTCATTTTAGATGCCTGGTATATTATAAAATGAGAAACATGATCTGTATTAAACATGAAATTGCCTCTAGTTTTTACTATAACACTAGATGGTTCTGTTTAAAGGGCACCTATTATGGCATTTAAAATGTTCCTAATATTGTTTTGGGAGTCCCCAACAACAGTTTTACAAGCATGCGATGACAAAAAAACACTTTTGTTGTTTTATAATATGCATTTATTTTTACCTGATTTGCTCAGTGACTCCCATATGAATCGTTCAACGACTCATTTTTCCAAACCCCGCCTTTGCGTGACGCTAATCTGCGGTGATTGGTCAGATGACCCAGTCAGTTGGTTAACACGGAGTCAACAACCAGTCAGTTGGTTAACACGGAGTACAGTGTACAATGCTTTTATCAATTACATTGTGTTATAATAATGATTATAGTGCACCGCTTTGAAGTAAAACATTCAAAATAAGAGAATGAATTTAAGTTGAGTTATGTTAGTGACCATAGGCCAAAGTTCAGTGGTAAAAGCACATTCAGTCTTTGTTTGCGTTAGCCCAACGCATAAACATATTGATAATGCAGTACTACAAGGTATTGCTCTATTCTTTATGACAACTCCAATAACAATGACAAACACTTCACATAATTCTATACAATTGACATTGAAATAGAAGCTGCGCTGGGCGTACACACAAAATAATTATTGAGCATGCTACATAAAACATAAAAGCAACAATTATTAATATTAATAATACTTACAGGTTGTGATTCGGAGGAGGAAGCTAGTCCAAATAAACACTGAACCTTCCTTCAATATCAGCCGGCTTGCGAATCCATATTTGATAGCATTTATGTTTGTGAAGCAATCATCTTCAAAATGGCGCGAACAAGGCAAGGTCCGGGCTAACGTATACTTCTGTGGTATAGTTTGAAAAAAGTTTGCTTTTGCGTCGCACTTCAGAACACAGCGTCTCATCGACATAATGTTTTCAAGTTTTCCCTGGCGTCTACGAGCGCAGTAAGTGGGCGTATCTTATTCAAATAACTTGTCAAGTTGACGTCATCTAGACAGAGAAAAAGCATAGTTCGTCTATCGATTCATATCAGCGACTCTGTCTCGACTCTTACTTTTGAGAGACAATAACTTTGTATACGGTGAACTTTCATATTTAAAACTTTGCAGGATGTTTTTGTTCACTTAGATCTACGTTACACACTACATGAAAGGTAATTTTCAAAATTCCATAATAGGTGCCCTTTAATTCTGGAAACCTAGACAATTCTGAAAATACAAACTAAACTATGAAGATTGACAAATGCTAAATTAACTACATTGACAATTAATAGAACTAAACAACTTAATACAAAATACAAAACCATAAATAACCCTACACTCAACAATTATTACAGCATTTATTTTTTCAGGTTAATGTTAATTATAAATATGAATAATTGCAAATTTCAAAAATTTTACTTTCATAATACATTAAGTGTTAATGTACACAACTTACAATTATATACATGTATAAGCAGAAATTAACATTAACCAAGAGAAATAAATGGCGTAAAAGTACTGTCATTTGTCCTATAAAAATATGACCAAAAATGTGGTATAGTTTAGGCTAACGCATGTTCTAGAGTAGTCAAACAGGCCCCTGTTTATTTTATCTGTAGGGCAGGACTATAAACACCATATTTTACACATTTTCAAATCTTAGTAGAGTCAAGTGCAGTCTACATAGACATTTTCAGTTTAATCAGAACCAGAAAGAGCTTTATTGCCAAGAGTGTCCTTACACACACAAGGATTTTTTCTTTGTATACTGAAGCTTCCAGTGCACACATACCAACATGAACATAGTAGTAAACCATTAAGAATAAATGTAAAAAATAAATAAAAGTACAAAGACAGTTAGGTGTCTAATAAACATTTACAGATTATGAACATATTTACAGAATTATGAATAATGTGAATAAATATCAACTGAGTTTACAAAGATATTGCCGATTTTGAACATGTGCTTTGTTTAAAAGTTTTGTAATCTTTTATTTTGCAGTGTGTTGTTGATACTGCATGTGGGTGGAAAAAGGAATGAGATAAATGTATTTTTTTTTGTTACTGCACACACAAACAGTGCAAACGCCCTCCAGTGCATGGTTTGAATAGCAGCGTTCTAAATCAAACTAGAAATCGCAGTCTCTGTGGTCCACGCACCAAAGCTTTCACGGAGAACTCATAGATTATACGCTATTGGCATGAACACTGGTGCCAAAACCACTCCATTGGCATAATCAAGCAATACTATAGCCTACATCTTCAAGGGCCTTGGGCCCAGTGGATTGATCTATTCCACACTGGCAGCAAACAGACTGACATCAATATAAATCCACCAAGTATGAATGACCTGCTGATTCCATCTGATTCCAACATTTCCAGTCTTATTGCAGTGCTGCTCTCATTAATTCATACTCAATACAGCTGTGTCAAGTTTACTGACATTAAACTCTCGTTAAATGGCTGATAAATGTCAGCATTGTAAAACCAAGAAATAGTTTTGATTAGAAAATCAATCACAATCCATAAGGTTATGGAGGGATCCTAACACAAGGCCCAGGAGTGATGAGTGAGAGAAGCAATGCTGTGATGCTTATAAAAGAGCTGTCAGGGATAGGTCAAACAGTTTAACATTACAATTGCATTAGTGTTGTCTTTACAATCCATGAATTATTGAAGGCTGTGAAAAATACAAGGTCGCGTAGATTATCAACTTATTGTGCAAGCAAATGTAACCTTCAGGAAGAAATCTAATTGTGCTGGACAATGATGCATTGTGGACACAAGGACAAAAGCGTCCACAAATTGCTTATTGTAAGGATTAGTCATAATTTTACTGGTTCTCAATGATCTTTCTGAGTAATTTGAAGGCTGTTCCATAAAAAAAAAAAACTTGCAAATGAAGCAAGACCTCCAGTAAAGTGTGCTTCTAAGGACCTTGGAATGCTTGGGACAGGTGGAAATGGATGGACAAAAGAGCCTTCAGTCCTTCAGAGACATGAAGGATTAGCACTAGAGGCCTCTGTCTGAAGGGAGAGATTTTCGGGTGAAAGAGTATGTTAATGTGAGAGGTTAAATGCGCAGAAGATGACAGGAAGCACTTGACTTCTGAACCGACAATCGCTCAACCATCACATAGCACCAGGATTCACCATTCATTGGCCGAAGCTCTCTTGTCTGTCAAAAGTTGTGCTCTGTGAGATTGGGCGGATTAAGCGTATGCTGATTAGGATTAATTAACATTTAAATGCTTGTAAGAATGTCCTGTTTTAGACTCGATTGGAGAGGCCTGGTTTATGCTAATTCACTCTGAGGAGAGAGTTTATGGGTCTTTGGTTTTGAGAAAGGGATTAACGGACACCTGATAATGACCAATGAAAGGTCAAGTGAGGCTCTGATGAATGGCAGGCATTGGTATGAATTTATATTCCTTACCCTAGTTTGAAACTTTCAACTCAAAGAACTTGCCAAAGAGGCAGTTAGAGGAAAAAAAAAGCATATAATCCTTTTATCTGGATTTCAGTATAACTTCATCATACATTTAAAACAGACTAGACTTCTTAGGTAAATAATACACAAACAAATAAACACTTCCATGCCTTAACTGAATGTAAACTTTCACAGTGCATAGTGTAAAAAGTATGTGAACTCTTTAATAACTGATTGACCCTCCTTTTACAGCATTAACCTTTACCAAACATTTCCTTCAACTGCAGATCAGACCTGTGCAACAGTCAGGGGAAATTTTTCAGCATTCCTCTTCAAACAAATGCTTCAGTTCAGCAATATTATTGGGATCTTTGGGGCAAATCATTTTCTTGAGGTCATGCCAAAGTATCTCAATTGAGTTGAGGTCAAATCTCTAATTGGGCCACTGAAGAAGGCCTTTTTTTGTCTTCTGTTGTTGATTTACTTTCATCCTTTGGGTTGCAACACAGGAGTAAATCAACTTCATTTGAGCTTAAACTGGCAGAACCTTTCCTTTTCCTGCTAAATGTCCTCATAAGCTTGGAAATTCATTGAAACTATCCAGACCCTAGGGCAACAAAGATGCCACACATTTTGATTGCCCCATCCACCTCAATTTACAGTTCAGAGGAAAAGTGTTGTGTGTTTTCCAAATAAATAAACTTTGGTAAATTCTGTCCACAGAACATTCTGCTAAAGTTTCTCTACAGGGCCTGACCAAAACTTTCAGCTTTGTCTTTGGCTCGATTCTTGACTCAGTTAGCTTTTGAAGAAAACATTAGCTTGAGGCAGTGTTGGACCACTGGACCACAGGCAGTGTTGAACTCCATTCCTAAACAAACATTTATGCATTTGACAGACACTTTTATCCAAAGTGACCTACATTAAATTCAAGGTACACATTTTATCAGTTCTTGTTTTGCTCAACTTTTTGAGCTACAGGAAAGCATACTGCATGCCTTTAAGTTTTATAGATAATATAAATTGTGATGTCCTCAAAATGTGTCTGTGAAGTTTCAGCTCAAAATACCACCCAGATTTGTTATTATAGCTTGTCAAAGTTGCCCCTTTTTGGGTGTGAGGGAAATCGCTTCTGCTCCCCGCCCCGTTCAGAAGACGGCCGATCCTTAACATGTGCTTTGGATAAAGGAACAACATAACAGCCCAATTTCTCTCAGGCAAAATGTCAATAACCAGTAGCATAGTGCGGCATTACATGTTTGAACTGGAGTCAGACACAGATGGAGAGACTCAGGAAGAGGCAGCAACTGTTAGACTGCACATGGACATTTCTGAATGGTTAGTGGATACATTTACGTAACTTAATTGTTTTGGAGTCACGTGTATTTATCTCATCGACTAGTCTGTACCGTCATTTTAATCTATAAACTGTTATGTGCTTGTGAGTGAACTGTATTAAGATGCTCACAGAGCCAGACAATATATGCTGCATGGAGATAGAGCAAGTATCGTTTAGTTTACGGTTATAATGTCGTTTCCATACTCTTACGTAGAAGTAGGGGGGAATTTGAAACAGCTTGTTGTGAGAGATTGATATGGTGATTATACAAAAAAGTATTGGGTGGATTTTTACCATCATAAGCAGGTTGTTAACAAACATTGTGGACATCTGTGTTCAAACACCTTATAAAAGTGAATATTGCATAATAGGTCCCCTTTAAGTTCTTTAAATTTTTTGAGTCATGTTTGATTAGGGATTGAACTAAACTCTGCAGGACAGTTGCCCTCCAGGAGTGGAATTGTTCATGCCTGGCATACGGATTCACATATTTTTACCACCCATGACTGTGAATGTTTATCCCATGCATGCTGGTCAATAAATTAAAATATGACTTACTGAATTTAAGAAACAGATAAACATCCCACACAATAAAAAATACGACAATAAACAAATGCTAATGGTCTATCAGCAGTAGTATTTAGACAAAAAAACTGATCGACTCAAAAGAACTGGACTCAAACCGGGCCTTTTTAACACAAGTCTATATTTACTCCATGCTACAAATGGCATGGTCTACTCATTAAAAGCCCTTAAACTGAATCAGTTCTCACTAAAACTCGATGACATTGCATCACTGTCCAACCTACAGCCTGTGTTTTGAGTTGTTTTATAAAGTGTGGTATGTAGTTTAATGAGCATGTTACACTAGCCTTCAACTACACTAACAGCACAGGATGACAAGACCAAGAGCGTTCTGATGAAAGAGCCGTGGAGAGCATTTCTGCAGCCTGTGACAGAACCGGATGACACTTCAATCTGATCACACACATTAACTCCTCATGTCTGAAGTAGCAGGGAGAGAGAAAGAGAGAGATACAGTACACCAGCCCGCCTCATACGTCTGATCAATCTATAAGCAGCCTCATCACAGATCTCTGTTTATTTATTTATTTTTTTCAAACGAGGAGTGCAGAAAACAGAAAGGTCCATTTTCAAAGTAACAAAAGATTACAAAAAAACGAATGCTTTCTAACTAATTCCCCTGCAATTTGTCTCGAGCACCAAGGCCTGAAAACTTAACAGTTTGATCAACAAGCATTCTGTGTAATGTGAAGAGGGAAAAAAAGCCTTTTTGACCTCATGCAAATTGCAAGCTTCCACTTCTATCACTGATGACCCTAAATACATTTCAATTCATTATGAAAGAACTCAGTTTCCCTCCTTTACTCCCACTTCCATCCAAGACTCTATCTCTCCAAGTCCTTCAATAATTAACATTGCTGCAAACTCAGTCGTCTCACAAAGCTGTGAATAATAGGAGACATTTGCATTCCCTTTCACTCACGCACATACCCGAGCGTGTTCACTCAGGAGAACTAAAGGTTGATTAATTCAGCAGGCCTGAGTGTCTAGAGCAGATGCTCAGGTGGCTAACGAAGGCAGGCTCATTCATATGGAAGACGGGACTGCTCACAAAGAAATAACGGGAGAAGTGTTCCACTTTAGAGAGATCCTTGGTTTTTCCCAGTTCCTCAAAATGTTCACCATTAACTAGAAGAAAAGGTAAATTGAAGGTATTTCACTTCTTGAAAAAAAAGACCAGCGAGAAAATGTTAAAGGTTTATAACCTTAAAGAACACTTGTGGGATGTGAAAAGCCAGAATGATCCTAATTGTGAGGTCTTTATACTGCAATTTGAGGCAAATCTTACAAAATTGACTGTTCACGAGTTCACACTTGCATATAATCAAATAGAGTAAAGAGTATACACATTTGGTCTGCTGTCTGGGGGGAGGGCTCCAAGCTCGGAATATGGCCGGGACCCAGAGTACACCCCCGGGGCAGAGCAAAAAAATAGATTTATCAATTAATAGTTTTTTTTTAAATGTGGTCGATTTGATATCGATTCTCAAAAGCCATGAATCATTATTTTTTTCCGTATTTATTTCTGCAAACATTGTACATAATATCTGATTGACGTTAATCGTATTAGTCTTCTCCACTATGTCATCCTCTTATTTACCTAGCACAATGTTACAGCGGGGACCCTGTCATTCATTCAGTGCTTAACATGGCAGATGCAGGTGTACCTTTCAGTGTGAAAGATGTTCCATACAGCTAAAGGAACTGTCGCGGCTGCATGGTCACGAAAGTTGATCATTTGCACACATTTTCAAACCTTTCCAATTAAAGAATTCAAGCGCACGGAGATGCAAAAGAGAACTTGCGAGCGCTGTGTGAGAAGTTGTGTGTCCGCACACACAGAAAGCTGCACATCTCAGTCAGACAACGTTCAAATAGTAAAATGAATAATCGTTCACGTCTCCTTGCGCTTGAATGGACAAATTCACACAGATTTATCTCAAAATTCCTGCCTTAGTGAGTATCCTAGTCGGTTATGGCTTAAGTCAACATTAACAGTAGAGAAAGACAACATGTGTATCATTATATTGGATCCGTGCATTTGTCTTAAAGTGGTGGGGCCAGTGAAAATGTAATTATTGAATCAAAAATGTAATGGAATTGAGATCTTGTGGATGGGAATCGAATCGGGACATCCTTGGCTGGGATAGGAACAGATAAGACTGAGGAGTTGGGGTGAAGGAGGGATACTGGAAAACTGTTGTGGGAGTGGGACAGAGGCGAGTCAGCTAATAATATACTGATTGGGTAGATGATCTGAACGTGCTCATCCCAGGCTTTGTTAATAAAACACATGTTGGAAAGTGCTCATGTATTATGCTTTGATAATCTTTTTAAACATTCCCAGTCCCACAATGCCAACAGCAAACTTCACATGCAGAGTGTTTCTTTACTTATCACTCGCATCTTCAAAGTCTAACACACACCCGGCGGTTCTTAAAATGACTCGCTCCTAAAAACCATAAAGCATAGAAATGACACACCCACGCTCTCCATCAAGAACACAAGGATTTTTATGGCAAGTGAGGTGACAAATGAAACATTATTTGTACTATTTTAGTGTCAGAGGCAAGCGAGAATTCCTTTCTCCTCTAACCTATAACTAGGACCACAATCGGCTTATAAATCAATCAAAAACCGTCCAGGCGCATTTATGATGGTTGCCGCACTGACACTCCGGCACGCGCTCTACATCACGTGCCATGAGGAAAAATGCATGATGTGTCCAGGCAAGAAATATGTAGCCGGACTGCTTTCCGGCCTAGCAGCTGCTCCCACTCCTGACAGCGCATCAGTCATGGAGTTTGACTGGCTCACCGGCAGTAGAGATTACATTTGAAGGGGTCGGGAAGGCTGAAAGATGGCTCGACTGTCAGCGTTTCAATCTGCACACGCAAGTATAATTTGTTCACAGAATTTAAGAGTGGTCCCAGGGAGAGGTGGGGTAGCAATGCATTGGGAAGGACCGAACGAATGGCTCTAATTTATCTGCAATAGACTGCCCTGACCAGGAACTGAGAGAGTGGTGATGCCGATATGGTAAGGTCACCTCCTCAATGAATGTCTCACAGGTTGTGCCAATGTAAGCGAGTAGAGAAAGGAAGATATCCTCGTGATCTGTTTAAAGGTGCTAAAAAAAAAAAGAAGCTATCACAACTGCCTTGTGTGACTAATTCATCCGCAAAAGATGATATTGAGATTTCAATACGAGTTGCATGACGAGACGTCGCAGAAATAGAAACCAAAGAACCGATAAAATGTAGTATAGCGAATGGTTAGGGAAAAACACTGATTAACATGGAAGATTTTTCCTTTTAAAATCGCTTATGACGGGGCACTCAAATTACTATTAATGGGAGAAAGTGCAACACGAAATATTGTATAATAGGTCCCGCCTTCAAAATAAAAGAGCCAGTCACCTATTGACAAAGTCATCATGTCATCAGTAATCATCATCTACTGGCAACAAAGCTCTGGTTTCCATAGAAACAATCAGTGTCCTGAAACATACGTTAAGGACTGCGACTGCGCATTAGCTTTTTTAACACTATTTAGCATAAGAAACAACATTTAGGTGCAGTACTGCGGTACATGTTCGATTTTGTTTTATGATTTGAGCTATGATATTTAAAGTGTGGCAAGCAATTTTTGAGATTCCAGGAGATCCCCATTCCTTGGTCTTGGACACCCCAAAAAGCTGCCAAGAGGCATTGCGAATACTGCCACTAACTGATGATGTCCTGTTCAAGGAAAGTCAGTTCACTCAGTGTCATCCCGTCTGGCTACAAAAGTTTTGTTTAATACTTTTCTGTGCATCATGTGACTTGCACCAGAAGCCTCTGAAGAAAAATATTCAATTTTACTCCCAAAGGACAGAACTGACTTAAAAGCAAAATGGCATAAGTGTTAAATATGTATAATTAGGTGTACAAGTCTTTGAATGCGTTTGATCGCCGCTTACAGCAGATGGTGCGCAGACATACCTATAACACTATGTTCTCAGCAGACACAATCTGTCTCAGAAACAGGTGTTTCACCTCTTTTTGTCTCCTTTCCTCTTTTTACAGACAGACATCCCCAGCCGAAGAGCTGTCTCCATTGACTCTGCATGCTGCCGTTTCACGCTCGTTTCATTCCTGGTTCTTAAGAGGCCATTTCAAGCAGTCCTCGAAGACTGAGCGACATATCTCCCCTTTTGCAAAGCCAATAAGTGCTATTTGTTTATTTTTAGGCTGTATCCTGCTGACCCAGGAGAGGCTTTTAGCACATTTCCTTGCTTTTCCACCCCCTCCCTTGCGCTTTTTTCCCTGTATTGTTTTGAGCATTTTTCCCCCACTCGTCTTTTGTATTGAACGAGTTTGCTGGAGGGAGAGAGAGTTGGCAGGAGAACAAACGAATCTGTCGGTGACTCTCTCACTTTCACTCAATGTGTTGCTCTCTCTCCCACTTCCTTCCACCGCTCGTTCTCTCTCTAAGCAGCACAGGTGTTGCTGTGGCAATGATGGCAGCCTTTGTCTGGCACCGTGAACTTTGTTATTGCATCTACACACTCGAACATCCCAGATCAGACAGTCACACACACAAACGCATGTACACACACACACACGCAACGATCAGTTGTATCAGTGTCCTCGACGTTTCATCATCAAAGCAGCGTGTGGCCGGCGGTTTGAGGAGCAGAATATGAAACGGATAAAACAAATCGTTTGATGTCGGAGAGACAGGCATGCCGTCAGAAAGTACTTAAGCTCTTCCTCCCGACGGAGCGCACAAATTCCTCTTTTTCTT
Organism: Semotilus atromaculatus; assembly: GCA_031834385.1. Lineage (NCBI taxonomy): Eukaryota > Metazoa > Chordata > Actinopteri > Cypriniformes > Leuciscidae > Semotilus > Semotilus atromaculatus. The sequence goes on along the minus strand of JAULUF010000023.1, from coordinate 14,836,669 downwards.
TCCTCATTAAGTTTCCTCCGTCTTCACGCTTCTTTTGTCTCCCCCGTCAGGGCAGTTTCAGAAAGCTTGCATCATTGTTTATGATGCTTTATTGTCAGGAGATTAATGAAATAATAAATATTGACTTATTTGAACATTCTGTCAAAGGATAAGGTGCGTGATCTTTGCGTGTGCGTCAGCAACCGTGCATTTCAAACTAGATCTTTACCCGAGGAAACCGGTTACTGTGACTTCAATGCAGGCATATTTTTCCACAAAACTCTATAGAAGAAAATAATTTTTTGATACCCGTTCATTGATTTAGAGAGCCTAGTGGTTTATTTACTTTCCTTTTGACAAATATGGTTTATTCTAGCAGTGTTTACATGTGGTCTGGTCGAGCAGTGGCGTGTGGAGATCTTCTGAAGTAAGGCGGCGTGCTCTGTGTCTGCATTTTTATTTTCCCAATTCCATCTGATCTTTAGACCTTTTCCTGGTTAAAGACGACACCATTTTACCTTAAACTTGGGACAATCATCAAGCATCCAATATTATAATCTAGCAGCTACACTGAAGTTTAGATGTCACAATAAGAGCAAATAACTTCTGATACTATTTGCACCAAGTAATAGCAACTCTCAACCTGTCACATTTTGCCGTTTCCATCCTTGACAATGACATTTGACTAACATTTACCGTGCTCTAGGACGAAATCACTTTAAACAAATATTGCTTTACACTGTTTGATCTCTAGTGTTTGGATCTTTTTGCCAGTTATTTTCCAATCCTTTTTTGTTTTTTTGCTGAAGCCACCCAAAAAGGCACTCCCACATCTCCTCAGATAAAACAGCCCAGATGAAATCGTATTTCAAAGAGATCACACTCATCACCACCGATATGCCACACATACAAGGCAAAGAGGAGTCAAGCAGCCTTTAAAGTGTAAATATATCAGAACGACCTTTGTTTAGTAATATATGAATATGCATTCATATATTTTGAAGATGAAAGGGTCGATATCTAACATGTGTCCGACCTCATCCCTTTGAGTCTTTGATGTGCTTCTGAGAACTATGTTTTGAAGACATTCTTATGTTAACCATTTGATTGATCACTTGATGATATGACACGGATGAAAGAATGTTTGCAATTTAAAAATAAGGTCAAAGCAAGTGTAAATAGGGTGATTTTTTGTTTTGTTTCCGGGACATTTTGGTTCTTTGTTATGATCTCCAGGTCTTTCATTAATTTACTTTTACTAATCGCTGGACTCGCATTAGATCATCAGACTAAATAACAGCATGTCTTTGAAATTGTCGGTCTGAAAAAAAGTCAAAACACAATTATAGGTGAAACTACATCCTAACACAATAGATGGCAAAGTGTCTAAAGAGACTTTGGGACATATCCTCCTACATTTAAAAGAATAAAGAAACATTGTATATAGGCAATTCAGTATCGAAAAAATATTAGTCCTGTAAAAACGATTAATTGCATCTAACATAAAAGTTTGTGAATATATAAAATATATGAGTGTGTGTGTATATACTGTAAATGGTGTGCGTGTGTGTACATTGCGCTTAATCAATTTGACACCACTAAAAGGTATACATCCACATGTCACAGATTTTCGAGACACAGAGTGGCCCAGACCCACAACCATAACACTATGACGTCATCAGTTAAATCAATAGTACATCTTTGACACTGTGAACAATGGAACACAACAGATTTTTTTTCCTCTACTTTGGAATGGAAGGATGAAACAAATTGCTCGGATGTCAACTGAACGAGAGAGTTAATAATTCATTTGTCGGGGGGGGGGGGACGGAAAGAGAGAGAGTCTTTGAAGAAGGGGTACAGATGGTCATCAGATGGGGCTGAGAGTCAAAGTGTGGCACGGTGCTTTGACATCACCTGGGTGCACACACACCATATGCCACTAGACTTGACAACCTGCCCCTGCCCCTGCCCCTGCCCCTGCCCCCTCCCCACACGTTTGTGAACTCACTCATGTTTAACATCTCTCAATGCATACTAATCCAGCCTAAAATGAGCAAGTTGAACCACCATGTTGTTTTATCTGCCACATTCTTGTAATTCAGACGCACAAAACAAGAGATAAGATGTCGCTGCAAGAGGGAGAAGTTATTTTGATTAAATATTATGATGGCAAAAAAAAAAAAAAAAAAAAGAATGAGCACAGATTATGTCATGACATTACATTACCATCGGTAAATGGAAGCTAAACCGTACTTGCTTGATGCACAAGAACAAACCTCAAAACGTGCTGGCATGACACGCCACAATGAACCTCATAGGTTCTCACATGTCAAGCAAGCAATCTGAGTGCTCAAAGTGCATTCATTGATCAATGTTTATATGTGAATAAAAGCCTAAATTAAATCTGTTTATCATATAAAGTGATCATGTCTCTTCAGAAGACTTTTAATGGAGTGACTTGATTCTTGATCACTCAGATTTCATTAAAATATCTTCATTTGTGTTCTGAAGATGAAGGAACAGGGTGAGTAATTGATGACAATTTTCATTTTTGTGTGAACTAATATGATAGATGTCAGTTTTATTAAATATGCATTTGCATAATGATGTGGAAATATTTAGCTGTTATTAGAATGTATCCTTTTAACGCATTATAAACATTACCCCATCCAATCTGGTACTACTGTATATTCAGCATCACTAAAATGTTTTCACCACATTTATTTTTTAAAGTGTTTATGAATAACCCAAAAATGGAGAGCAAAAGAGAGAGAGAGATAGACAAAAGACAACACTGAAAATTTGCTCTTCTGAATGTTGAAAGCTACGTAATTAATGTAAATATGAATAAGTTCACATTACCAGAATGGTTTTGTGTACAATTTTGTACTAAATCTAGTCTGTCTGAACACTAAATATTAAAATCTATTTCCAAATAACATGGCATAATCCTGCATTCCCACAGAGTTAGCTTGAAAACTAGATAATCTCAGATGGCATACTTCATGTATGAATTCAGTAGAGCGTGAACGCAAAATGAGAGAGTCCTCTTTATACACACAAACACACACAAACATTCAGGAAAGAGGTTATTGATGACACAGTCTGCGAGAGATAAGCATCATTACCCCAGTGCAAAAGTGAAGGCGAGAGAGAGAGAGAGAGAGAGAGAGAGAAACCTAAAACTTAGTTTTGAGCTTTTTTTTTTAAGTCATGATGTGTAACATGCGCCTTAATTAAATTGCGAGTACCATGGCCATGAACCAAACACTTGCACACAAACCACCATGAAAAAAACATTTCCACCACAGCTAGCATGCAATACATCACAAAATAGTGAGATAAAACTAGATTTGAAATTTTCTGAAGAAAAGATGAGTTGTACTTGACAGTGTTGCAATTCCATCGCAAAGAATGCAGTAATTACCTGCAGTAATAAAATTCTTGCCAAAACCAATAAACTGATAATTATATTCATGTTATGGCCTATCAATGAATGACAAGATTAAAATTATGCACTATTTTGTCCAAATTAATAAAAAAAATAAAAAGGAAACACTAAAAAAAATTTGCTGCACATTTTAAATGCTAGATGCAAATTTAGGCATCACAATATTATAATGTAAAGTATGAAAGAATAATATTAATACATATTAACTATTTTCTTTAATTGTTTTTAAGAGGGTTAATTAAGAGTTAGATGAAGGCAAAGGTAATTTAAATATATAGGTTAAATTTACATGCACAATTAAATATCCAATCAGCTGATAGCACTTTATAAACAAATAAAATAAGCTCTTTAAATATGTATTAGCCCAATCCAAAAACAATACGGAAGAGATATATCATGCAACCCTATCCATGATACACGCACGTGCCCTAATGTCAATGTTGGAATTGGAAATTCGATTCATATCTTATTTTCTATCCAGCAATTTGTTAATGAAATCATTTTAATGATCTTTTTTTTTTCAATTAAGTTTACACAAGATTTTTTTGACTCATCCACAAAGTGAAAACTCCAATCTCTTAGAAAGCAATATCACACCTCTTCTCAAGACAAACGATTTGAGGTACCATTCAGTGTGGGACGAGTTATGTGTCCAAGGTTTATACTTAGGGTTAGGGGATTTGAAGACAGTATGAGCAATAGTAATATTGATGTTTTCTTTAGCAAAAACCACTAATGATCTCTCACACTCTGACACACACACAAAACTACACCCATCCCCGCCTACCAACTTCCCTCAAGGGAGAAACTAACAATGGGAGTCAATACTACAGTTTGACATCTCAGACTTTAAAAAATGACCTGACAGGTGAGTGTGTCCATGGGCGAACAGTGAGGATACTGTGTGTGCGTGTTGTTTCCTCTGAGATGAAATGCTGAGCATGCACAGATCATAAGATGTGAATTGTGCAGCACAAAACAGGGAGAGAATAAATAATGAGTGAATAGAATAAAACAGGAAGGAAGCGAGTCTCAAAAAAAAAGGAAGCGCTAGAGTGCCAAAAAGGCAACTGGGAATAAAACTCTCTTAGATCACTACATCAATGTTTATCCTATATGTGAACATAGGCTGCGTGTGAAAAATCGACTAGCAAAAGGAATGACAAAAGGTGCTAAAAGCGCCTCCTCTTAAGAAGTAAAAAAGAGAGCACAATGATTCCCTGTAAAACAGGAAGTTGAAGACTGTCTGACATGTCCATCCTGCAGCATCTATGAGAGCCGTAGATCACTCATCAAGCCGGAGTGCTGCGTGACACCATCTGAAATATGAAGAGCCGTATCTTTTGACATCTGGAGTAAATCTGCGGCTCAGCGCTCAATTCTGACACACTAAAGCCACAGAGCCATTTTATGATGACAACAGAATATTAAATTTATATCTCCCACCCTCCCCTTCCACCCTTCTTCGCTCTGTCTGTTCATCCACCTCTTCTCCCTCTCGGCCTCCCTCATTTGCTTGTGCGGAGGAGGTTTAATACACTGCAGCTTTGCGGTTGTCCTGAGGTTAAATGGATATTAGAAAATGAGAACAATGTAGAAATGGTTGCTAGAAGTGTGAGTTTGAGGTAAAACGTTTCCATTGGTTTTAGACAGGTTATGAGATACATTTTATTACTTATACTTATTGTACTTGGTCCATTATAGAGGCAGGGGTAAAATTGTAGATTTAGCCTGGATTATTATCAATCACCTATCCTTTAACAATAAGGATTATATTACACTGCATTAATGCGGAAAGCTGTTAGTATTTAATTGAAATTTAATTGATTTATCAAGCTCATAATCTCATTAAATGCCACTAAATCTCAGTTTATTAACAGCAGAGGCGTTACATGTCTCTCATGTGTGCAGAATAAGGCAGAGTGAATTATGAGGTGGTTAAATACAGGCTAGCTGAGTCAGGGTAGCTGTAATAGACAAGGCCCCTCAGCGACAGAATCTACAGCTATAGAGGAATACCAAAATGGAAAACATTATGAATGGAAAGAATGAGAAAAAGAAACACCTCTAGTTGTTAAAGAAGAGAGGGAGGGGGAGAAAGGAAAGTATTATTTATGTGAAAAGTTTTTCAACCCGTATTGATTGGTTTCAGGATCACCCGTTAAGCTGATAATAATTGAAAAAAGCTCACGGTGCTCTGCTGGGATGTTGGAGGAAGAGAGGGGGGAGATGGAGAGAGAGAGTTTTTGATTTGAGGCTGTTCACCAGACTGAAGAAATGGGCCCTTGGAGTCCACAGACCTGACTGAAGAACACAAACACACTAAAACACAGACAGACAAAGCGTCACACTTCAGACATGCTTTAACACACTCTTTCTCTCTGCTGAAATGTAGCTGCTGCTTTCCTTAATGGAAGACTTCACCCAAAAAAGGAAAACTTCTTCCCTTCAGAAGATTTGGAATGTTGTGCATGAGTCGTATGGATCACTTTTTTTGATACTTTGAGCATAACAGCCCTTGTTTAGTTTTTATACATGCACAACATTGCACAAAGTGACTTACAAATAAGAAAAACAAAAGTGCCGAAAGTTTCAAGACTGTTCAAAGAAGTGCAGATTGTAACAGAAGAAATTGAGAATCAGTGCATTTTTGCTGATAATTTACTCACCCCCATGTCATCCAAGATGTCCATGTCTGTCTTTCTTCAGTTGAAAAGAAAATAAGGTTTTTGATGAAAACATTCCTGGATTTTTCTCCATATAATGAACTTCAATGGACCCCAAACGGTTCAAGGTCCAAATGACAGTTTCAGTGCAGCTTCAAAGGGCTTTAAACGATACCAGACGATGAATAAGGGTCTTATCTAGAGAAACGATCGATCATTTCAAAAATCAATTACAAAGTTTAAGTTTTATAAGCACAAATGCTCGCCTTGCTCTGTTCCGTGATGTGCGTTCGTGACTCACGTAATTCGCAATTTGAACTGATTATTGTTTTTTTAAAGAAATGTATTTATTCAGCAAGGATTCATTAAATTGATAAAAGTCACAGAAGGCTTTTTACATTGTTAGAAAAAATCTATTTCAAACAAATGCTGTTCTTTTGAACTTTAATAATCAAGTAATGATGGTTTCATGGTTTCCATACACACACACACACACACAAAAGCAGCACAACCATTTTTGACATTGATAAGAATGATTACTTGATATCAAATCAGCATATTAAAATAATTTCTGTAGGATCATATGACACTTGTAATGGCTGCTAGAAATTCAACTCTGCCATCACAGGAATAAATTGCATTTTAAAATGTATCACAAGAGAAAACAATTATTCAAATTGTAATATTAAATTAAATTACTTTGTTCATTTCTAAAATAAACAAGACTTCCTGAGCACAAGACACTTTTTTCAAAAACAAAACAAAAAAAATCTTTAGACCAGTAGTGCATATTAGTTTCAATACTGTTCCACATTTAATATAATTATCCACACTTCTTAAAAAATCTAGGATTTGTCATGAGGTGTGAATCTGTGGTGAAAATATTTTTTAAAGTTATCACTTCACCACTACTCATTTACTTTGTACCAGCCTAACACATCGGTTTTGCCACCTTTATTTATAGGAGAACAAGAAAAGACTGGAACATGAGGGGGATCGGGACAAGGTGACAGCTAGATTTGATCCTTCAATGCCCACATAACCACTAGAGTGCAACATGAATTGAGGTGAAAATAAAAGGAATCTGATCGCAAAACTGTGATGACTACTAGACAGACACGTTGACTAAAATCAGAATTAGTAAAGTAGTAATTATTGGAATACGTAGTTGGAGGATGTTCTCTATCTGCTAGCAGGTCCAACTTTATTCAGCAGCATTTGTGCATTCAGAAAAAGAACGATCAAATGAGAAAATAAATTACAGAATACATTAATAGATCAAGTGGCTGAATCCAGCTCATTTTTAACGAGAGACTAGAAAACTTAAGAATCTGCATTCATGTCCAATATTGCACAATGTTCTTCCACACGGAGAGTGTCTGTCCTCTGGTGAGATGGGGCTAATCCAGTTCAGAGTTCTGAGAAAGAGCATGACTCTTCCATAGAGAGGATTTGATTTGCATCAATTCATTTTCACATCCTCTCTTTCCTGAGCACACGTGCATGAAGGCACGTGCACGGCCCGTAAAATCGTCACATCTGAGCAGTAAACTGACAGCTCAGAGCAGGATTGAGGATCGATGGAGCTATATTTCAGTGACGTCATCATGCTTCAACACCATCCTCATATTTATCCCTCTCTCTTTATGGATTTTTTAATCCATTGGAGGTCGCCGATTGTTGTTAATATAATCTGGCATGTTTTTAATAAGACAAAATCTGCACCCACCATTTAGAGGTATTAAAAATAATAATAATTATGAACACCACATGTATACACACATTTATACCTGTAATGGGCTGAATAAATAATTTTGGTTTTAGTTGCTGACCAAGTGTTTATTCTTACAGTAAAAACAGTATTAGTATAACATTTTATAACAACAATAAAAAATATATATATATTAGCATATAAGCATATATAGCATATATTTGTAAGCATATAAATTAAATTTTCAAAAAATAAATATACACACATACATATATATATATATATATATATATATATATATTTATTTATTTATCTTTTATTTTATTTTTTGAAAATGTAATTTATTCCTGTGATTCAAAGCCAAATTTTCAGCAGCCATCCAGTGTCAGTGTCACATGATCCTTCCAAAATCAATCTAGAAAGCTGATTTTTTTTTTTCCTTTCATAATGTAAAAGCCTTTAATGCCAATTTCGATAAATGTAATATATCCTTGCTGAACCAAACTCAAGCCACCATTGGTTGGAGATAATGTTGCAATGTTGGAAAGCTCACAAATTACACACTTCACCTTCAAAAAATATCCAGTAATTAAAATTTCACATTTAAATTTCTGTGGACAGAACCTGTCATTCATAGATGGCCATTGTATATTGCTGAAAGTCAAAAAAGCATGCATTGTGTTTGTGTGTGTGTGTAAGGCTCACTATAAAATGCTTTAGGGCTTTGACAGACAGAGAATTTGCCCTGCTCTCTGAGCCTGACTAGTGGTCATCACTCTTGTGGACTAAGGCTTATACAGACAGAGAGAGAGAGAGAGAGACAGAGGGAGAAAGAGAGGGAGTGTGACCTTGATGACAGCAGTAAATTCGGACAGGAATGTCAACAGCCACAAGACATATTAGTGTCACGCCAGTATGCCCATAAGTTTACCTCTGCCAATTACACAGCGGCCATAAGATCACAGGAGCCAATCAGAGAGCCTGACCCTTCCTTAAATCATGGCTGCCGAAACCGTTTTACCCATCGGATGCCTGAAGAAATCTATGCTGGATATAGTATGCTTCTCATATCTCTTTTCCGCACCGATCTGGTGAAAGTGTGAGTACTAGACAAAATACCCTATTCGGCCCTATTCTGTGTTTGTATCGAAGAAAATGTGGTTCTATGTCAAAAAATGGCTCCGCACCAGCTCTTTAAACCTGCTGTCAAAATGGACAGCACAAACCATCAACAAAGCGGTGAATACTGGAAGTGATGAATATTCAGTTGACTAAAACCCGTTTCTATTTTTGATGCACTGCAAAGTTACTCCAGCCACTTTATTTTCCCTGCCTATCAAAAATTATTTCATGTGTGAATTGACTGCTGTGATTTTTATTTTGTCATATTAAAACAACTTCTTACGGTTACATCAGAGTCAGTGTGCGTACTGGCATAAATATGCTGAATTTAATTATATAATAATGTCAAAATATACACAGTGACAGCAACTTGCAAAGCCAAAGCAATTGAAAGTTGTTGATTCTTTGATGAGAGTTGGCGATGTGAGGCTACATGAGATACAGCAACCATAGGTGATCGACTGGCAGCACATCATGATAAAAAACATCAGACTGATGGTGTTCAACAAGTGCAAATTTAGACTTAATATTTAGAATGATTAGATTTAGAGAAGATTCATGAGTTCGTCTGCCCATTCAGACTCAGTTAATGGTAAACAAAGTTAGTGTTTTCATGTCACATTTTAGTATCGGTGCGGTACGCTTGAAACCTCAACAGAGGTGGTACCATTTAAAGCGAGCCGTACCATTCAGTGGAAAAGCGCCACAAAGTGCAGCCGAGCCGTACCGTATAGTGGAAAGGCCCCAAAGTGTGCCGTACCAAACCGTACCATGCAGTGGAAAAGCGCCATTTGTTTTAATTTGAATATTATATTTATTCTACACTGTAAAAATTAATTTTGATAATTTGTTTTCACAACTTTTTATATTTTGTCAAATCAACTTAGATAATTAATGTAGTTCAGATAGCATAATATTTTGAGTTTCTATTTATTAAACCAATCTCCTTTGTTGTATTAACTCACATTTTTAATTTCAATGAACTCAAAATTAAGGCAACCAGGTAACTTTAAGTTAATCCAACAAATTTTTTTTACAGTGTACTTATTGAACAGCATAAATCCATTTTAAAAACTGTAAAACTAGGTTTGCAGTTCACAGTGGTTCTATGGATCTTTTTATACTGTACCTTATCACTCAAAAGTTTGTGGTCAGTAAAAGCGACAGTAAATTCCAATCAATTTAAAATAAATGCTGTTCATTTAAAACTATCAAGAAATCCTGAAAAAAAAAAAAAAGAGCACAACTGTTTTCAACATTGATAATAGGACATGATAATTAAATAAGCCTATACAATGAGAATTGTGACATTGAAGAGTAATGGCTGCTGAAAATTCAGCTTTGCCATAACAAAATTACTACTGTTTTACTGTATCTTTCTAAAAGATTTTTAAAAATCTTTCTGAACAACTAACTTTTGAACGTGAGTTTATATTTTCATGTTATATTTTTACACCATTCCACGCTTAGTTTCATTATCTTGCCATTATCTGGAAATGCAGGCCAGATCTGAACTTTGGTAGAAGCAATAAAACAACTTCTGTCAAACAGGGACAAACAATGTTCACCTTTGAAACAGAACGCCACCTTTAGTCACTTTGAATTGCTCTAGAGCTTTTGTAAGCATGTACAGTAACTCTTCAGGTTCCTGGAAGCATTGGTGTGGGGTACTATGTGATCTTTGATTTCATGGTCAGTGTGTGGCAGAGAGGAAGACATTCACAATCAATGAAGCTCTGAGAACTTCAACATGTTGAAATCCCAGCCCTCATCCCTGAATGCTCTTTATCAAACAGACTTCCATTCACTCGTTCACTCCATCCTTTCCTCTCAGTGCTCTGCACTCACCATCCTGTTGTCTCTGAGGGAATTCTTTCATTTAATTCTTTGCTGCAGTAGTCCTGGGCTGAGTTTAAAGGGCTGGGATAACTGTTAGGACTGATCAATACAGCCTGGCACCAACATCAGCTCTATGGAGACAACACACACACAGACACACACACACACACCACAGAAAGGACACGGCAATCTTTCATCAATACTACAGTATCTGACTCAAGACTCAAGGCAATTCAACCACAACCTCGGTCACTAATTATGCCCTTCACCCTGGCTTATCCTTGGGGGGGATTTGTTGTTCCATTGCTGAACATTAAAAATTGTTTTTGGCTCAACTTGAATAGATGTCCTGCTTGAAAATGTAAAAAAAATAAAATAAAAAAAATTACAGTTTTAACACCTCTCTTCCCAGTTTGTCACTAACTATTGCTGACAATAAAACTATTATCTCAATTCGCCTACTTATACTATGCCCTAAACCTATGTACTCTTTTTGTAAATTTAAAGTACATACTTTTTAGTGTGTAGCAGAAGAGTGGACATACTATCGCGTCATAAAATAGCATCTTTACCGGTTGCTCTGCTGCTTAGTTACACGCACCTTTCAAATCATCTGGTCAAAGATAAAATCCTCCACATTTAATTTCTTTTAATTTCCTAATGTATCGGAGAGAAAGCACGTTGATCGGTCAGTCTTTCATGCAGAGAGACTCCTCACACATGCATAATGATGCATTTAAAAGTTAATCAAACAAATCCAAAACAAATCTAACTAACCCTAACCCTAACCCAAGTCCACATGGATAACATTACATAAATATTTTAATCAGCTTAAATGTTGATTATTAGTCACTCAAACCCCTTTATTATAACCTCTCTTTTCTTAACCAACGGTCGAGGAACATCCGCCATGTTGTGTAGTTTTCTGAACACTTAACTCGATTGTGTAGTTCTGAACTGAATCCTCTTCCAAAGAGCAATGGGTTGTGGGCAATATTAGCCGTTATAAAGAGCACAGATCCACACTTCGGAAAATCGACCAGAAATAGTAGACCATCCGGGGACTTCTGGCATTTTCAACATAGTATGCTTTGGGACACACTTATTTCAATATCACATACGCTTTAGGATGGATAGTATGCACATTGAGATGCAGGGTGTATTTAGTTCCTGTCTCTATGAAGCCCCTCGTTCTGAAGTGCAATCTCTGATTGGTCATGGTCAACTGGACCAGTGTGTTATAATTGGTCAGCAGTTTTGAGCAAATTTCAGAAATGTCACAGCCCTTTAACATAACTGCAAGTTTCAACACACTACTAACGCAACTCCAACCAGGCACATTTTTTTGTGTATGCCTTGGGTGGTAATTATTTAAATGAAGAATATTGTGACATGTACGTTAAATGGAAGAAAGTTACAATCAAAGCATTACTGAGAGTTTAGAAACAGTGCTTATTGATAAAGATAATGACTCCCTTTAGATTGGACGTTGTGCTTTGTAAATTTGCAGACACTGTTCATGCTCAAACAGTAACATTAAAAACTAACGAAAGTTGAAAAAGTAAAAAAAACCATAACTTAAATATCTGAGCATTTCAGGGGTTGATCGGAGGGGGTTAATAAAGGTCTTCTGAAGTGAATCGATGTTCGTGTAAGAAAAATATCCATATTTAAAACTTTATCGACTAAAAAAACTAGCTTCCGGCAGACAGGCGGATGACGTCATATAATTATTATTTTATTTATTATTTTTCTTATTCTCTAAGAAAAAGATTTTGTGTGGTATTGATGTGTAGTACAGGCACTGACGGGTAGTACCCTTCAGAGCAAATACTCAATTTTTCCCTCTTGAATTCATGTGGTGAAGAGCAACAGGATGAGCTTTACACACATGCCACAAACAGCGTGTGTGTAGGAGTGAAACTAAAACAGCCAAATGGCTTCATCAATAGCGCTGATGGGCACAGGGAAATCGAGAGCACTACCGTCCATAAGCGTAGCGCACAAACCTATTAATAACCCGCCACACACAAACCACAAATGCAACACACGACTCAAATCACTCTCGCTGATAACGGCACCGCTTCGAATGACAAGCCAGAGAGCCACCTCATATCTCAGAACACACCGAAAGATCCATGGCACTTAACGTGAAGTGTGTCATTGTGAGTGTGTCTTAGCCCATCTGGTTGGATTTCTTTACAAGGGTTTCCCCTCCCTCCCACTCACAGGAGGTTGTTTTCCCGTTGAGCTGCAAGTGTTTAGAGAAATGAAGGGGACGGGAGAACAGAACAAGTGCGCTAATGGATTCATGAGGTCAGGCCGAAACAGCGGATCAGGACAAACACACGCAGACACAAAGCAACCCTCTGAGGAACAACCGGACAAAACGGGCAGCTCCGCAACGACAGCATTTCACTCTGGGCGTCTGTCTAACAGAGCGAATGAATTTGATAGAGCGTTTGCTCTCAGAGACAGCAAGAGTTTCAACTGAAAGCTTCTATCTGTGAGTGTACATCCGTGACAAACAGACTGTTAGATGACAGCATCACTAACAATTTGCAGAGTGCCTATTATGAGGCGTGATGCTCTGTTGTTGTTTATTGCAACGGAGAAGTCCCTTTTTGTTTTGTGCCATTGTTTTTTGCACTGTGTAATATTACTGTTGTGAACGTCTAAACTTAAAAAAAAAAAAAAAAAAGCAACCTACCATTCTGCTGATGTCTTTTAAACGTTGCAGGCTATTGGATAATGTTAAAGGGTTAGTTCGTTGCGTAAACAGTGCAGCGCTTCTGGTTTCTACGTCAGAACGTCGGCTCACTATTGGCCAGCAATACACACACGCATCACCACATGACCAGCGTTGGCCAATAATGAGCCTACGTTCTAATGTAGAACCCAGAGGCACTGCACTGTTTACACTATGTCATTCTCATACACTGTTGACATGGAAGAGAAGAGAGATTGTTAAATAAAGTCTTTATTTGTGTTCTTTTTTTGCGCACAAAAAATATTCTCATCGCTTCATAACATTAAGGTTGAACTATTTTAACAATGTTTTACCACCTTTCTGGGCCTTGACAGTTGCAATGACATTGCTGTCAATGGATCCACAGAAAGCTCTCATATTTCATCAAACATATCTTCATTTGTGTTCTGAAGATTTGGAAAGACATGAGGGTGAGTAATTAATTACAGAATTTAAATTTTTGGGTGAACTAACCCTTTAACTGTGGCAAACAGGGCAGGGCTGAGAGCCACGGGAATGGAGCGAGGCCGGTGGCACGAATGCTACGGACAAACTCGCTACCGGCCGCCAGGGTTCTGGAGGTGCTGCTGCCATCCGAGATGGAGCAGAGTTCGCCAGACGTCGAAGGAGTTAGAGGCTCGTCCACCAAGCGCTATCCAGCCCCACCACTAGGCATCGTAGAGGAGGTCACCCAGTTGGTGGAGGACCAGATGGCAATGCGTTTTGGGAACCGGACCAAGATTTTTTTTTTCTCTCTCATCTCGATCTGTCCTCATCCTTGAATCTCCTTTTCTCTCGCCTCGTCTGTCCTTACCCCCAGGAGCTGCGGCCTCTGTGACTAGCTCCCTGGATGGGTGAGGGTGGGGGTGGGGGGGGGGGGTACAACAAGGGTACCCCTCCGCCTGCAGGGGGTGATGGGGGTATGTGGCAAGCAGGGTGGGGCCAAGAACCATGGCAACGGAGCAAGGCCGGTGGCACGAATACCAATGAGTGTCACCTGTGCGGTAGAGATGCGCGGATGGGCTATTATTTCATCCGCAACCGCATCACAAAACTCATCATCCGTCCGCCATCCATCCGCACCAACGTTTTTGACCAATTTTCAAAACCGCACCCGCCCGCCATCCGCTGATTGGGCGATACAAGGCGCTGCTGATAACAGCCGCGAGACTAGAAAGCTCTCAGAATATCAGCAGTGAACTCCGTCTCCGATCGGCACGCAGGGACAAAAATAAATAAATTAAACGCACTTCGGCAAACCTGACTGTGGCGAGGGGGGCGTGATTTTGCGAAGTCTGTAGCGGGAGAGAAAGGACGGAGCCGCGCGGTGAGTAAGTAGGTCAAGTGCAGATGATGAACACCTGTGTCTGATTGCAGTAATTGCCGTAGAGAGACCGCATATAACTGGCGGGAATGAGAGAGCGAGAGAGAGTTGGACTGGGGACTTTGTACGCGGCTACTGCAACCGAGAAGCAAGTGTTGGATCGCGTGTTTATGGCGGCGAATGCGCTACTGTGCGCCTCGTTTCTTTTTGTTTTTCTGAATAAACGCGAGTCTCAGTTACGCCGACCCTGTCTTCTTCCTTCCACACACACTGAACCTCTTCACACTGACCTTATCTGATAGGCTACTGTACAATATTTTCATTGTAGCCTAATAGAAAACGCATTTTGGCACATAATTTGGTTCAACCGCCCGCTAAACCCGCCCGAAGTTAATTAACATATTTTTTTAGTCACGTCATCCGCCACGTTCCGCGGTTTATCCGCGGAGTCCGCGGCTGTAACCGCCAACCGCGCATCTCTACTGTGCGGCACACCGGCCTCGAGTCTCGCGGAGAGGCTCCGGAAGGAAAAAAGGAGGTGTGACGACAGTGAAGGACGAGAGAGGACCAGGCCTGAGCTATTTATGTTGCGTTTTGTTTTAGTTTAAGCGGCAGTAGTCCGTGAGGTTTACTTTTGTTTTGTTGTTTGTTTATTTTATGATTAAAACTATGTTTAATGTTCGCCAGTTCCCAACCCCTTTTTCATGAGCCTTTAACCATGTTACATTAACCAACAGCAAAAAGAAATTAAGTGTTATCACCCAAAAATTTAAATTGTCATCATTTACTCATCCCCATGTTGTCCAAACCTGCATGACTTAGTTTATTCTGTAAAGTCAAGTTTTGTTTTTACTAGCATTACTCAAAATACCTTCTTTTGGGTTCAACTTCCACAGAAGAAAGAAAATCATACAGATTTGGAACAATATATGGGTGAGTGAATGATGACAGAAATTTAATTTCAAACTATCCCTTTAAGCACTTTTTAAACAAACTTGCATTCCTATTCTGGTATGTTACACCCATTTTTTCCATTTCAATCATTTCCCAGTGGACAAAGTCAGGTCTTACCCTACACTTTTTCCCATTTGACATGGAAATACATCACAAGTAAAATGAGTTATGAACCCATCGTCCCTTCACATTGTGTTTAGAATAATCTAACTGGATCATCTCATTTTAAATGTTTCTTGTACATTAACCTAAGTCTGAGAAAAGGATTATTTGAAAACATTAATATATTATAATTTCCGGCAGGTGTACAGTAATTACATTTTGGATTATAACACACTACATTTGCAGCAAGCCAAGTGGAATTTCATTGCAATCAACAAAACTAATATTTTTATATATAATTTTCTATACCCTCCCTCCACTTTTCTTACCACGGTATCATGAAGACTCACTACGTAGACCCTCTACCTCATTTCTCCTCCTTTTCTCTTCCTTTTTTCCTTCCCGATTTAATGATCTGACCAATTAGGGCTGTAGTATCTCATGGATGCTTGGCAGGGTCATAATTGGAAGAGCTCTGAGTTTCTTTTTAATCATTAGCTTTAAGAAACTGTCTGTGCATTCACAATTAATCCTTTCAGAGAGGAAGAGAGCAGCAGAGGTAGAGAGGGAAAGGTCGGACGGTGCTACATGCACTGAATGTATTTCACAGAAGGGTCTCCGGTGTTCATGTAGTATAGTCCATACTAACGTACTAGCTCATCTGAGTTCAAATGTAGGACATTACTGCCACCTACTGCCAAGGAGCGGAACTAAGACCATGGGGAGCAAGGAGACCTTGTATAAGTATCAAGTAGCCAAAGAATTAAAAGAAAAATTTGCCTTTTTCATGCACATTGTTAAAAGTGGTCAATCATTTTACAAGAATGAATTAAATTAGCAACAGATGACAAATGCAATGTAGCGTTATTATTATAATGTCATTTAGAATGACACCATAGAGCCATATAAAGCCTATGCTTTTGTATTACTGAAAGCAGGAACACGTGGCACTGAAGCTTTGGACATAATATAATATATATTATAATTACACTAGTAGAGATACTGCAGCCCACAATGAATGAGACTTCGGAAGGAAGCAGACCAGATGAGAAGGTAACTTACCTAACCAAAGCAGAATCAGAGATCATGATGAGATCTGGGAGCGTCTGAACAGGTTGAGGATGACTAAATGTAATTTAGCTTGTGCTTATATAAAAAATAACTTCTAGTGCCTGGAGCAACCTGGTATTAATTAACTGGTGCAATGGTGGTAACCCTCCAGCCTTTCAGGTTAGTAATTCGGATATTTAACCACTAGACCACACAAACCCCACAATCACAAACATCACACCACCAAAATGACAGGTGACTTCGGACACCTCACTCTATAGTCCACTAGATCATTGCGTCTCATGCGGATGGTCATTGTATAACACTGAAGAAGGTGAAGGGAACATACAGGTCACACCAGTCAATGTGTTGATATCACAAAGTTCTCAACCAGAAAATGAAGACCGCAGTCTAATGGACGAATAAAGGAACCAAATACAAATCAAAACCACATGAAATCGCTTTCCTATTAAAGGGTTAGGTCATTTAAAGACATTTTTTAATTACTCACCATAATGTTGTTCCAAACACTAAGTAAGACTTTCACTCATCTTTGAAACACAAATGAAGATATTTTAAAATGGAATCAGAGATTTCTGCCCCTCCATTGACAGTCCATGCAACTTCCATTTTGTCGCTTCAAAAGGTTCACAAAGAGATCATAAAACGTATAAATATGAATTAAATCGGTTCAAAGAGATGATGTAAATTTGGACTAAACCGATCAATTCATTTGGATTAGTTTTACGTTCTCTATATAAACTTTCTGAAGCGTCAAAGTGGTAGAAAAAAAAGGTTATATAGGACTCACTTAAAGTGGACTTCCTTACTGTCTGTGAAGTATACAAGACTGCCGGGTGTCCCATTTATCATTTTATTCTTCAGATGGATGCTCAGTGCATCGGTGTGGACTTCACAGTGGACTAGTGCCAAACAGTTTATGCAACATTACGCCAAGTGTAGACCGGGACAAGGGCCACAACAAAGGCTGAGGATGGAATTTAGGACAGAGCCTTTACCTGTCACAGTCAAAGAGACTTACTACAGAAAAACAAGACAGCACATGACATGGTGGGGAAAATCACTTAATGTCCTACGTCTTAGAACTTCAGCAAAGGTGAGCACTACAGCTCTGCCAAAAATAGCACGCCTCCGTTTACAAGCTTTTACAGTTGGCTTTTTGTTTTCAGGCTGTTTTTGGAAGAAGCAATCTCTGATAACGATCCACACTTGGAAAATCATTTCAGTACAAAAAGAAATGACAAGCCCCTGGCATTTCTCAAAAAACAAAACCATTTGTACTAAATGCATTCTGAAAGCTACATTCATTAGTTTCTGCCCTTATTTTACTTGCAAATGAGCTTCCAGTCTAAATCTAAATGGCAATGTCATTATTTGACTGTTTGTTCAATTTAATATTTTTTCTCTTTTTGACATCCTAAGTAGCCACGTCGGTTGTGAGCCAGCAACGTAAACACATAATGATTATTAGCATACTGTGAGCAGTGCTTTCCCCCATCCAGACTCCCCAGGTCCATCTGCCCAGCGCTGTCCATCATCACGCTGCTGCCTGAAGCCACAATTATGACTATTGTGGTTAATAAACTCAACCACTGCATAAGAAATGTACAATTAGACGAGACATATGCAATCCTGTGTGGCATGTTGTATTCATGAGCTTGATGACCTCTGATGAGCGTCAGCTAAAATACTGCATGAAAATTCTTTATGAAACGGGGGTTATAGACTGAAGTTGTTTTTTAGCAGCTGACTATAGACAGAATTTGTTTTCCAACTAACAAGCGGAAACCAAACTACACTTTTTACTGTAGATACAATTTTGAGAATTATTCAATTGATCGTAGATTATATTGATTTTCAGATTGATTATAATACTTATTTTACCAAAAAAAAAAAAATATAATAATAATAATATTATATATATATATATATATATATATATATATATATATATATATATATATATATATATATATATATATATATTTACACTCACCTAAAGGATTATTAGGAACACCTGTTCAATTTCTCATTAATGCAATTATCTAATCAACCAATCACATGGCAGTTGCTTCAATGCATTTAGGGGTGTGGTCCTGGTCAAGACAATCTCCTGAACTCCAAACTGAATGTCAGAATGGGAAAGAAAGGTGATATAAGCTATTTTGAGTGTGGCATGGTTGTTGGTGCCAGACGGGCCGGTCTGAGTGTTTCACAATCTGCTCAGTTACTGGGATTTTTAGGGTTTACAAAAAATGGTGTGAAAAGGGAAAAACATCCAGTATGCGGCAGTCCTGTGGGTGAAAATGCCTTGTTGATGCTAGAGGTCAGAGGAGAATGGGCCGACTGATTCAAGCTGATAGAAGAGCAACTTTGACTGAAATAACCACTCGTTACAACCGAGGTATGCAGCAAAGCATTTGTGAAGCCACAACACGCACAACCTTGAGGCGGACGGGCTACAACAGCAGAAGACCCCACCGGGTACCACTCATCTCCACTACAAATAGGAAAAAGAGGCTACAATTTGCAAGAGCTCACCAAAATTGGACAGTTGAAGACTGGAAAAATGTTGCCTGGTCTGATGAGTCTCGATTTCTGTTGAGACATTCAGATGGTAGAGTCAGAATTTGGCGTAAACAGAATGAGAACATGGATCCATCATGCCTTGTTACCATTGTGCAGGCTGGTGGTGGTGGTGTAATGGTGTGGGGGATGTTTTCTTGGCACACTTTAGGCCCCTTAGTGCCAATTGGGCATTGTTTAAATGCCACGGCCTACCTGAGCATTGTTTCTGACCATGTCCATCCCTTTATGGCCACCATGTACCCATCCTCTGATGGCTACTTCCAGCAGGATAATGCACCATGTCACAAAGCTCGAATCATATCAAATTGGTTTCTTGAACATGACAATGAGTTCACTGTACTAAAATGGCTCCCAGTCACCAGATCTCAACCCAATAGATCATCTTTGGGATGTGGTGGAACGGGAGCTTTGTGCCCTGGATGTGCATCCCACAAATCTCCATCAACTGCAAGATGCTATCCTATCAATATGGGCCAACATTTCTAAAGAATGCTTTCAGCACCTTGTTGAATCAATGCCACGTAGAATTAAGGCAGTTCTGAAGGCGAAAGAGGGTCAAACACAGTATTAGTATGGTGTTCCTAATAATCCTTTAGGTGAGTGTATATATATATTATATATATCACAGTGTGACCAATTGCATAAAACAGCAACTTTACGATTGAAAAAGAAGCATCTGCCAACCAGTTTCATCAAATGGACACCTACACGTGGAAAACCCCCATGAGTGGTCATTGCACTTAACTTTAATGAGATATTTCATGTTTTTGTCCCCAGTGTTCAAGTGGTGTGAAGACAACAGATATGTGTAGAACCTTTGATTACTTGATGGGATGCACGACAGTGTCGTTAAAATGCAAGTTAACTTTTTACAGAGCTTTATTTACATATTTTGGTTTTCAATACTTTGCACTTTAAAGTGAGCTTCTAAATGTATGTTCAGTAGACCTTATGTAAGAAACACCCATTTAATTGTGATGCTTCCAAGTGACAAAAAAGCAGTTGCAAATCTTTGGAAATTGTCAAACATGGGACAGTCATGTGAACTTTTTTTTTCCCCGTAGCATACATGCACTCTCAAATAGCCAAGGTCACAATGTGGGTATAATTTGAGACAGGCCCTAAGACTAGCACCCACTTACCCAAACAGTAGATGACTGCCCGGTTGAAAAGATCAGCTTAAACCAACACAATTTATCGGGCAGGTCTACATTGGTTGGTGGAAGTCTAGTTTGACCAGTGGACGAGCCAGACTTAGCAAGTTGGTCAACCAGCATGGTCTTTCTGATGAAGCTGGTTGACCCAGGATACTCTAGTCAAGCTATTTAAAAAGTTACATAGGGACACAAGCATCAAAAACATAATATCTACTGGGATCATCGCTACTCTTTTCAGCAGGATGAACACCACATAATTAATATTAATGAGTCAAACTTACAACATTTATAATGCACTCACAGCACACAAACAGACATTTCAGATCATTCCTACAATTCTGCCAGACATTTTAATGACGAAATCAGTGAACAGGCCGATGTATCCATTAAAATTTATTTTGGTCAATTAGAGACACGTTATCTCTGTTAGCGGTGCATATTGATCAGAGGAAGTCCAATATGACTTTAGGTTAATTAGCAACAAAGCTTCAAACATGACTGGAAATGCTCTCTACACATTAAGTAGTACACACACTTTCCCTCACATACACAACCCAAGAGATAACCACAGCTCTTCTTTCACACTCTAATCAACAAAATAGTCCTCGATTTTTATCTCTCGCTCTCAGGGAGCAATCTTTTCGACTTTCAGTGGGTAGTCTATCTAAATACCACCCTATTGTCTTTAATTCCATTTTGATCCTATTATAGAGAGGGACGTGTCTTAAATAAGCTCTTTCAACCCTAAAAGGCCCTGTCTGGTGGACAATTAGTAGGGCACAACAGCCCACATTACAGAGAGACAGGAATTGAATCTCATGACACAAAATGAAGCTAAACTCTTAGGCGTTGAGTTCAGTACGGAGACAGCAGATGTCCTAATTAAACTGACACCCCGTCTAAATTACCCGTGTGGGGACGGATTGAGTCATTGTAACAGCGCACACAAACTAGCACGTCTCCACAGGTGCTGAGGGACTACACGAGCAGGCGACGTCTCTGCGGACCAAACATACAGAGAACATGAAGTCAGAATTCAAATGTGGATTTGCTAATGAGGGTTTTAGGTCTCAGGTGTGCAGACCACCTATACCCATATAAGACACAGACTACAGAGATACAGAGAGTCCGACGCATTCAGATCAGAACTCCTACGAACTAAAAAACAAACAGCTTTAAAACATCAGGGAGATATTTTCGGGGTAAAAAAAAATAAAAAATCAAACAAACTCAAGGCAGATAACACAATTAGAAATACAGAACAGAACATCTCATGCCTCTCATGTAATCACTGTCAGATATTCAGCCTAGCTAACATATTCCTGTTTAGAAGCTTTACAAATAGCAAGTGCTCTACATTGCATTCCAATACAGAGACTACGGCTTACAGTACAATATTCACCAGTGGTCCTTGACTGGTGGGCTGCAACCCAAAACAAACAAGTCTGGGACTAAAAACGAACTAAAAAACAAAGATAAAATTAATGAATGAGTCACTGCATATAGGGTCAAGTGTAGTGAATTGCAATATGTGCATATGGTATACTGAACATTTTCACCAATTCAGTAGGTCAATCTGGTATTCCATCCATCAGTATTATTTTCATATAATTTATTGAGTATAATTTTTATTATCTATATTTTTATCTATTATTATCTATATCTAAGTTTTTTGTTTTTTTAAATACGTCAATATTATTTTTTTATTTATTAGTTATATTAGTACTTCAAGTTAAACTACACAAAAATGAGAAATTCTGCCTTGGCAACAAGCTGAAATAAAATAAGGTATAAAAAACCCAAATATTTATTTTGTTTTAAGTAAAAAATTATTTATGGTTTTATTTTTAATTAATATAGATATAATACAGAAAAGTTATATACACTGCACAAAATATACTTATTGTTACGTAATACTTAGTGGTATAAGTAGTATGGTCGTATGCCGTTCCTTATTATTTTCTTTTTGTACAGATAAGCTACAGATGCTTTGTCCTTACAAATACTATTAATTACCCTGCTAATAAAGGAAATTAAATTGAAACAGAAAGTACTTTTCCTTAAGCTGTGAGGTAGAACCCTTCTCTCTTTCTGTTTATAGTATCTTTAGATGAAGTATTGCTGAGTGTGAACGGCAGAGAGAGGACTGTTATTAAGACCTGTCTGCTTTTATTACAGTGGCTCAGGAGGCACACGTGGGACAGGTTACAGCCAACCTGAATGGCTGTGATAAATTCATGCCTGAGCACAGGAGACAGATTAAATTCAGTCTGGGCCCAGTCGATGGCTCTGTATTAAACGACAGCGGAAGAGAAGGATAAAACAGAATGTCACCAATATGGTTATTAACTTGAATCAGTCTCTGTGAACGACTCAGACAGTTAGCATATACTGATAATGGGACATAGGAGAGAGAGAGAGAGAGAGAGAGAGAGAGAGAGAGAGAGAGAAGGGGAGAGAAAGAGAGAGAGAGAGAGAGAGAGAGAGAGAGAGAGATGATGGGGGCAAGCGGGTGAGACGAGCAGAGAAAGGGATGAGAAGTTAAATGTAACAGGGAAAGGAAAGAGGAGATGGTTTGGAAGCTAATAATAATGTGAGAGCCATGACGCAGTCGTTAGTACTCATGCTCTTGACATGTTGGACGAAGCAGAAGTCTGACCTGCAATTTGTTTCGATTCCACACCCCCTCTGTCATAGTGTACCATTCCCACAGTGATTTCCTGACAACACTTATGCTGGGCTTGTTGTGAACAATTCATATTGTGCGTTGCAAAGGGGCACCTGCTTCAGCATCCTGTTACATTCATGTTGAAAATAGTCTAAATAATCACATAAATGGGGAAAAAACAACAAGAGGTTTCAATAAAGAGCAGTGAAATTAATAATTAGGGGCCAAGCAATGAAAGTGCGTAGGCATCTCATGAAATCGTTGGCGTTCTTATTATTATTCCGGCTTCTTCTTCTGCCATGCAAGTCTATTGCAGCCCATAGAACTGCTTGCAAGAAAGTTATGAAATTTGGCACAATCATAGAGTACAGTCTGAACTGTCACCATAGCAAATTTGGAGTCTCAAACCCAATCCCTCTAGCGCCACCAACTGTCCAAATTTGCACTCATGTTTATGCCAATAACTTTTGGACCATAAGGGCTAGAAACATTTTTTTTCCCTCTGATTCCTTAGCTCAAGTCGATTCGATTGCACCCTATTACGTCAATTTCCGTCATGAAAATGTCCGCCATTTTGAATTCTCTGAAAAAATACTTTTTCTAGCTCCTCCTAGGCCGTTGCTCGGATTTGAGCTTGCAAAAACAGATGTAAGGCTGTATCTCCGCAACACTTCATTCTAATCAGACCAAACTTGGTACATGTCATCACAAGCATGACTTGAGGCTACGTGTTTCGATGCAGTGCCCCCTAAAATTGCTATTTTTGGTTATAACTTCTGAACGGTTTGTCCAAAAATCATAAACGTGGTCTCGTTAGATTCAAGGTCGTCATGCCGAGTCGAATGATATAGATAATTTTTCCATATCGGCCATTTTGGGTGTCAGCCATTTTGAATTTTGTATAAAAATGCTCTATTTTATGAACACATGAACGTATCGTTACAAAACTTGGTATGGGTCATCGACACGATGCTCTGAAAAAGTCTGAGAAGTTTTGGACCAGCGCCACCTAGTGGTGAAAACATCTATTTACATACTTATAACTTGATTTGGTTGACTTATTTTCATCTCCTTACATTCCTGAATCCTTGCAGAGTCTAACGATACCAGACATTCTAGGTTTTGCCTTATGGTTAGTGTAATGTTGTAAATGAGCGTTTTAAAAACATTTGCCAATATCTTCGAAACCGTTAGACCGATCGAGATGAAACCACCGTAGGAGGTTTGGAAACAAATAACGTGTAAAATTATGCAGACACACACAACTTCCTTTAGCATGTGTGATCATGTCAGACAACAGTTGTGAGGTTAAAAGATTAAAAATTAAATCTGTCCTTAGGGCATTTTAAGACCTGTAGGTTGTTTGCTTTGTTCCTAACAGGGACTTAATTTCTTACAATGTTGCATATTCTTCTTGGTTCGGTTCGCATTTTACAAGGCAACATTTCAAAGAGAACTAAAATGTTTTTATCCAAGTCACATGTGAGCAGGACTGGGACGAAAAATCGGCCCTGGCAATTTGGCCCAGACTGGCTCACTACATATGAAAATAAACAACCAATCTTTGCACGCCCTTGAATATGTACACCAACTCCTATTCCTTAAAACCACTAATGCCATGTAATGAGTGAGTAGGAATGAGTAAGAGTTAACAGATGAAATAACTACTAATTGTAAAAGAATTGAGGTACACTCCACAGTGATGAATCCTACAACAAGCTACAGTATAAGTTGCATTGGCATAGCAATACTAGTGTTTCACACAGGATTTTTGGTAAATCTGTGGTGGATGTACCTTGATCCGTCTAGGGGGGTTCAGGTGCATGCTCCCCCGAAAGAAAATGTTGTGCTTTTTAATGTTAAATTCAGCCATCTGGTGCACTTTGAGTTCAAAATTAAGAGCTCCAACCCATATTCAGTGTGCAAATTGAACAAAGAAAAACTCAAACCTCTTTTAGTTGTGATATAGTCTCTGTCTATTACACTACTACATAATAATAATAGTTATAATATTAATCCCATGACAGTAATATACATTATTCTAAAACAAATGCACCTGAAAAATAAAATAAACTTTCATAATTAGTTTGTACTAATTTCTATACTTGAAAAAGAGATAAACACATGATCTTTTATTTGGGCGGAAAACATGGTTTCCAAACGTGTCTCATTACAATTCTAGTAAAATGCGTAATCATCAACTATGCAGATGTGGAAATAATACCTGGGTAATGGGTTCTACACTCATAGCCTATAAGTGTTGCCTGTTAAAGTAGCTTAGTTCTGCTTACCACAGTTCTCTACACTCACTAATTTCTCTCCTGATCCTCCTCACTATCCTCATCAGCCACTTGAAGGGCCTGTTTCTTTTTTCACGCTATTTCTCTGCACATTCCTTGCGTTTCTTCTCTATCGCTCTGACTACTTAAACAGATACACACTAATACTGCCGGCTCGCTCAGAGGCACCCCAAAGGGTGAGGTGTTTCAAGATGTGATTGGACCAGCCCAGTGTCAATCAAGAAAAACCAATGGGCCGCTGATCTATGTGTTTCATGAGCCGGTCTGAGAGAAAAAAAAACCTACGCTGACTTTTTTTGTCCAATGCATTACACCAGTACAAAGATCCCAGCTCCGCCTATTAAGCAAAACTAAACGAATGGGCCGCTGATGTACGAGTTTTATGGGCCGGTCAGATAATTTTTTTACGTTTGAGATGTATCGGCCCACATAGCACGTCGGCCCTCAGGGAAAGAGCCGGTATGCCCGATGGCCAGTCCAGCCCTGCATGTGAGTCAAACTGACCTCTTATTGGTCATTTTCCTTTGCGTCATCCAAGATAGATTGACAAGTTCACTCCGCAAGCTTATTGTGGTTTCTCTGTAGCTGCAAAGACGCATGCCCAAACTTATACGAATGTAGCCATCATTCCCACTCTAACTGATAAATTATAAACATTTAATCTATAATGCAGTTAAAGTGGAAATCAAGGCTTCACTGGGACAGCATTCTTGCAATGCACAGAGAAGATCAATTACACAACATTTTAAGATGAAGAGGCGCTCTTTGGTTTTCAACTGCAGTAACTTACGCGCTCACTCACAGAATCAGACACTGCTGCTTTTTATAACACATTTTCCATTATGAGTTATGATACCGCTTGGTTCATTGAATGAGCCAGGTGTGAAAACGTCCTTAGTGACGAGTTAAAAACACAAAAGAGAAGTAGAAACAGATCCTGTATTGTAACATACATTCCAGTGAAGTGGGAAAAATAAATATAAAAAAAAAAAATACAATAAAAAAATAGGATGAGGACTTGGTTGTAACCATCTTTAGCTGTGTTTACATGGACCCTAATAATCCGTCTATAATCAGACTAGTTGCACAGTCGCAGTAAGAAGGTCACGCGTCATTTTGAATGAATTGGCCAAATCCAAGTAAGGTGTGGTTCAAATCTATTCTAATCCGTTCGATAGGACATGTAAACACTTTATTGAATTGAAAACTAAACTGGAAAGTTCTGCGCATGTGCACTGACGTGTGACATACAGAATGAGTTGTTGTTGAATAGAGCGTCAAATGACTGTCAATCTAAAAATCTCCTTCAACTCAAAGTTGTCCCTCTAGTCCTTGCTTCGGACTTTCATCTATAGACGCCTATTTTGGGCGCGGGAAAGGTGTGTTTTTACTGCTTGATAAACATGATTGTCCTCTCCTAATTGGACCCGAAATTGTTAAATATTACGCTTTTTTTTTTTTTTTTTTAAACAAAGGGGGCATGGTTAGTACGCGACAACAACGGGAAAGTATTTATATATTTGCGCAGTGTGCACATATCAAAAGATCAAATCCGATATGAAGCTTGAACATAAAAACAAGCTTAATGTGAGGTGTACATCAACTAGATCACTTTATTTAGCATTCATGTAAACAATGTGTTCAGATTCATCACTAGGAATGATTTCTTTCTGATTAAATGTAATAGCTTTCATGTAAACAAAGCTATTGGTTGGCTGGAGGGAGATCTGAATGTGAGCATGCAGCTGATGTTTAAGTGGACTTAGAGAAGTTCAGAACATGTCAACTGAAAAAAGTCGTTTCACCGAAAGATCGAGTTAAAAAAAATTACTGACCAATTTCTAAGGCAATTAATAATGTTGTCAAAAATATAGATATTTCGATATGTAACGATACTGAAATATCTGGAACGGTTCCAATAAAGTTTTCCTGCAGTATCTATACACCGATACCAGCTGCGTGCTCTCGCTATCTTTTCTCTTCGACAGTGACACACACACACCCGCCTCAATTTAATTTTTACAAGACTATCCAGTGTCATTTTCCATTTGATTACTTTAATTTCTACAGTATTTCTTACCTGAATACGTTAGACCAGGTTAGACCAACCTGAAAAACTTAAAGCTATGTTTATTTCATGTTTCTTTATTCTATTTATTTGAGCTATCGTTTGCAATTTGTTCTCATATTATTACTGACTGTTTACTTTTCATTTTTTTTGTAAATTTAGTTTAACAATTTAAATAAAACCCTGTTGTGTGTGTGAGCTATTGCAAAAAAACGATGAAAATTATAAAGTTTTTCCCGTGGTATTGGAAATGGTATCGAATATTGATATTTTTCAAGGTATCGGATCAAAGTTGGAAGTTCCAGTATCGTGACAACAGTAGCAATTAGGTATCAAGATTGTATGCTAATTAGCCAGTTTCATGTATATTTGCTGATTGTGTGGATTCCAGACCATACTAAATTTGTGCTAGGAAATATAAGACCAAGCATCAGGCCAGCTCTTCTCATTTATGAAACTGCTATATTTGCTAGCTTGGACATCGGGTTACATTGGTTATGACTTGTGGTGCCAATTATAACTTCCTTTTTCTGATGCTATCAATAGCATCAACTTAAAATTGCCAGGAAGACAACATTAAGTACTACATAAACCTAATAAGCAATAAACATTCACTAAATTGACCTGTAAAACCCCATTATGGAAACTGTCATTGAATTATTATGGTGAAGTGTTGTAACCTGAACTAGAAAAAAAATAAAAATAAAATTGTGTTCACAGTGGCTACTTTCCCTAATCCCATTCTCCTCATCTCTCTTTCCTTCACTCACTATGTCTTTCGCTCTCTCACTCTGTTGATATCAGGTCCACAAGGTGATGATCCGTTTCCAGTTCTTGCCAGACAGGAGTCTCCAGGAGGATATCCCTCTCATTACACACACGCTGCAGATCCAGACACACAACACTCGACATCACTAGAACTCCCCCCAGGAGAACCTGATGAAAAAGAGGAGACGCTAACTGCTATACTGAGACAAATGAGGGACGGGTAGCAAGGACAACAGAAAGGGTGAGTAGAAAAAAAAACAAAGAGAAAAAATAAGTTTAAAATATGAGCTTTTTTAATGAAAAAACTTTCACTTCCTTACTTTTTTGTAGATTTAAAAAAGGAAACATTTTAATCACGTACTGGTCGCTTATTTTGTTGTGCTTGTTTCCATGGTTCAAAAAAGCTTTTAAAAAAAACAAGTTACATAAAAGTCTATACAACTCTTGCGCTATATCATATTTATATTTAGTCATATTATAGTATATTTCAAGTCATCTGAACTCAATTCAAAAGGTTTGTGTGATGAACAGACTGATTTGTTTTTATGGATAATCTATGCCTCCAGTAAACTGAATTGCTACAACCAGAGTCATTAAATTGAACCAGAGAACCTGAAAGGTAAGATTCATGATCGAATCATTGGATCCGACATAATAATAATGTATAATTATTCATTACATTTACTCGGCACTCAAAGTGCACTACATATAGAAGGGGAATCTCCTCAACCACCAGCAATGTGCAGCATCCACCTGGATGATGTGGCGACAGCCATATTGCGTCAGAACGCCGGACACACACCAGCTTTATTGGTGGAGACATCTGAATATGACATCTCTATGTCTCTCATGAAAAGAAGTATTAGTGTTTAAAGACAATTTCTGCTGGTTTATGTAGACCTTATGTAGCCCCGCCCCTTTTCAGCGCTGCGCTCGTTGTCTGTATTTTCACAACGATCTTGCATAGATGAATGAACGGCTCGTTCAAAAAAGTTCCCGGTCGACATTTGTTAAGACATCTGCTTTACGATGCTTATGATAAACATTACAATGCTCGTGATAACTTTCGTTAACTCTACAATAAGTAAATCCACTTCACCAGCTAATTACTCCTGGACAGCGATGCCATAGAAATATACAGAGCGACCGCAAAAACGGAAGTTCAAAGACAATTTTCTAAAGATGGCGGCGCCCTCCTTTCTCTCGTGCATAAGGTCTATACGATAGCAATTGTATGGAATATGTTTATGATCATTGAGCTTTTACATGCATTTTTTTTAACCTTAGAAGTGCTGGTCCCCTCTGTATTTGCATTGAAAAAATATATATACTTTTAGGGGAACTATCCCTCTAAAAGGAGAGAATATTCATAAATCAGGTTGAGAGGGTACTGGATAGACAATGAAATGGAGAGGATGTGTGTGTGAGAGAGAGCGAGAGAGAGAGAGAGAGAGAGAGAGAGAGAGAGAAAGAGAGAGAATTGTCCTCATCGTTCAGTTCTTGGCAGAACATTCCCTCAGGTTACGAGAGAGCCAGAAAAGAGAGGGAAACAGAGACTCACAGACACTAAAGCTAATATAATGTTTTGCTTCCTTTTGTTTTTATTGTCTGGCATTTTCCCCTCCCCCCTTGTCTTTTCCTACTCTGAACAGGAGCTGCACCTTTGACAGACATTGATTTTTGGAAGAACAGACAGATGAGACCCACTGTAGGAATGCAGCCAGGAAAGAGAGAGAGGAAAGGGATATGGGAGACAAGAGGGAGAGAGACGATTTCATTTGGTGAAAGCAAGACGGATCATCCAGAAGCAGAGGATCGTTAATGCTAGGCACCAGCGTATAAACACAAGGATAAGGAATAGGTCAACACTGAGGTGAAAGGTCAAACAAGGTCACCTCTGTTTATTCTTAAGTGACTATAAAGGGCATTTTGGACTTCAAAATTGATGCATCAGCTAGAAAGGGGTCTTCAGGGCCAAGAACCTTTGGAGGATAGAGACTACACAAGGACCCTGTTATAAACTGGATTGTAGTCAGGCCTATAGTGTATAGTATCACATGCATAAACATTACATCAAATGCTAACAATGATTTTTAATTGTATTACGAATGTATGACTTTAATACAATATTTTAAAGTTATTAATGTCATGTATATTTGAATGTGGGAGCTAAACAGAGAGAAGTAGCTTCGGCTACAATTTTCTATTAGTTTATTAACCGCTAGAGTGCCAAAAGTTACGGACTGGAGCTTTAATGTTACTTGTCATTAAACTTTATTTTCATTATCTTACATCTTTAATCTTGTAAAGATGCAACAATAATCTCATAATTTTGAAAAATTATTCTACGGTGATTACTACTTGTACAATGTTAGTTTTATTCACATTTATGATTCTCACAAAAAGATGGCCTTTTAGTTTTTATTTTTACATAACTCAAAATGTTGTTGTATGCTCGTGTAAAGCTCACAGCTGGCATGTTCTCTGTGGTTGTTTTGTACGTCCTTAGGACGAGTGTTGGGAAAACTTACTTTTAAAAGTAATGCGCTACATAACTTATTACGTTAGTTGATTTTTATGGAAAGTAATGCATTGTGTTACATTTGCTTTACTTTTCCTAACCTGGGCTGAGCTTGCTTGTTTTTTAATAACACAAAATAACAAAAATTTAATTTTGGGCAAATATAAAGGTCCTTTCACACATAATTTGAAATGAATAAGCCTCAGGCAGAAGGAAACACAAATTCAAACCTGCACAGTAGAGGGCACAGCTCAAACTAATCTTTCAACTGCTGCCATGGATTGTAGAAGAATAGGATGCATTGGTTAATGCATTACTTTACTAGTTACTTGTATGTAACTTGCAATGTGTTACCCCCAACACTTAGGACATCACTAATTTACTTTGCTTACTGCTCAGGGGTATCAGCTACCTCCTTCAATGTAAGTCTAGCGACATTACTACACAAATCTAGTCTAAGCAGTGATGCTTGCCTTACAGCATAAAAAAATAAAAAAATAAATCTGGAGTCATATCATAAACACATTATTGTCTGATGTAAAAGTGACCTGCATAAGTCAAACACACGCACATCCTTCGTATAAACACTAATATGGATAAATAATTGTTCTGTTATCAAGTGCTGATTTTATCGGTTTATTTTCTCTACTTGTGATGTTAACCAACCAGGATAGGGGCCAAACATTTTTCAACAGCCCTTCTTTTGGCTTCACATTATGTTTTGAATTACTGCAAGCATCTGATTATTGTCCAATTTTCTCATCTCTAAAGACCCGTTTAACCTCATCTCTTTTTCTGCTCAAGTCCACCACTTACTTTCGGAACTAAAATTAAAATTCAACTCTATACAATTGAGCTTGCCTTACCTGACAGCGTCTGTCATCTTAGGATCGATTAGTCATATGGCAATTTTCCATTAGCCTCTTCCTCTGATCTGCACACGCCTGACCTGACACACAAAGAACACAAATGTACCATTTCTGTTTATGCTCAATTGTCTTTTTTACACAAAAGTAGAGCAAGCACCTTACAGCTGTGAAGAAATCATAGTAATGAGTCCATCTGGATAGCAGACACAAGGCTGCAGGGTGAACAAGGACTGTGAAGTGTGTTCGAAAACACACACGATCAAGCGTGTACACACAAACAGCTATCAAACACTAGTAGGTCTGCTTGAGAGCACACACACTCAGATATCAATCACAAACACGTCTGTAATAGTCCAGACAAACAAATGTCAGAGCAGACAGCAGCATGGTCAGGTTACTCATCCATCAGACAAATAATGCACTGCTTCACAGATCAGATACCTGAACGAGAACGCTTCAATGGTTCCTGAAACTGGAAAACTACAGTATTTGAGGTGTCTGATGGATTCCTGATGTTTAAGGAAGTTTGATCCACATTTTGGTGCACGTATCACAGCTCTATAAACATACAGTTGCCTCCTAAATGTAGACACACACATAACCATTCAAAACTTTGGCTGCATAAAATTTTCAAAAAAAATACATAATAATATATATATACAGTTAAAAAAACGTTTTCTATTTAATCCAACTTAATAAATATAACACCAAAGCTATTACTTTCAAATGCTGTTTATTTCCATATAATATCTTTATGTTATTATAAAATTTACAAAAAATAAAAGCTGAAATGTTTGTTTTTAGGCCTACAACACAGTTGTACATGAGGTAGTTTTCATAAACACTTCAAGGCAAATGTATTCAAACATAAATATATAATTAACAGTACATAAGCTGTTATCTAGTGTTTTTATAGCTAACAAACTGTGAGGTAAATCCAACATTTACCTGATTATTGTTTACCGTTTTATTAACGTCTTTCCGCAATTGAAACACTGTTTTGATGATTACATGATGATACGGATTTCGGTAAGTTATACTGTATCTTTCAACATACCTTCTGATATTCATGCATGTTTTTCTAGATGTAATTTGTAAAGTGACATGCGCTCCACCCTGCTGCTTGAACAGAGGCGCCGATATGTCACGTATAGGGTTGGGAATCGTAAGAAATTTTCCGGTTCCGGTTCCGGTTCCCATTCAATAAAAATTATTAAAACAACTAATACAAATAGTACAGGGAAAATATACAATCCTTTTTGTGTTTTATTTCTGATACTTGTCAAATGAGTTTAACAGACTGGCAATGTCAACAAATTCAACATATTATTTAGCAACACATTTTTCTGAAGGAAAATAAACATTTTTGCATTCTCAAGGATAATTTGGGACCTCTCCTATAGCTTATTGTATCTCCAGCAGTGGAATAACCTCTCAGAAGGGGTAGAATATGCTTGAACACACATGTAAGATCCAGACAAGTGAAACATAATATTTTAAAAATCGGTTTGAATGATTGATTCATAAAGACTTCACTTGTTTCATTACTGGATTAAACTGCTCTAGCAGTTAATAAACAGAAATGCATGCGTCTTGCGGAAGGACATTATAGCCGGAGCTACTTCTCTATGTTTATGTGTATGACGCGGGTGAGTCACGCAGGCACTGGGCTACTCCGCAGCGGTGCCGAACCAACCAGTGTAAAGTAGTCCGAGTCTAAACGCTTATATTACAGCCTTACCGTGGTGATTCAGGATAAGACAAAAACACGGTTTGAAAAAAGGCATTCATGATGTAATCGCTCATTATATAGCTACATTTTGTAAATTCGGAAGCGAATTTTCGTTATTTGAAGCGACTTTCAAAAGGTGATTAACTCTTTTAGTTGCTGCCGTAGACATCAGTGTTTATTCTCGAACTATAAACTTTTATCTCAGTACTTCTGTGATCATTTGAATATTTTTAACACAGAAATATCGATAACTTACTGTGTTGTTGAAAAGACTGAAAGTAAGCTGTTTCGTGTAGAACTGCTCTCTCTGGGTCAGTGACAGCGCAAACAGATTTGAATGTCCCGGTGTGAAGTTTTTGTCATTTAGGAATAAGATCGCGTGGGCGTTTGAATCGAGATCGTTTAAAGATTAATGGTGCAGCTCTACTGTCTTTATTCTCTCTCTCGCGCGCGTTGTGTGCGTTGATATCTGACGCAAAAAAAACGTATACGAATAGCGCGAGGGACAGTGCATTCATTACAATTTTAATATTCACGTGGTGAGACGTCGCTATTACAGGATAAGCTCCCAGCACTTCGTCCACACATCACACCAGAACCGTTTTCGGAACCGAAACTCAGGAATTTCGCACGGTTCCGGTATTTTTGAAAAAACACTACCGGTTCTGGATAAGAACCGGTTCTCGGTGCCCAACCCTAGTCACGTAACATTTAAAAGTGTCAACATGCCATTTATTGTTTGAATTTCGAGATAAAATGTACAGAGTTTGAAAGCTGAGACACTGTATCTTCTCAGAAGTAACAGAGCACAAAGCTCTGTGCGATTATTGGGCAGGAGGCACTGTTTGTAGGCAAAAACCGTAGATCTGTCATGAACTACAGTTGATTAAGAGAGTCAAATAAAGCCTGCATTAGCGTCACTAATTATTTTATTTTATTTTATTTATTTTTTGTCACGTTAACTTGCCCTAAATTCAACACAAGAGATTTTCTTCACACACAGTATGAGTTGCGGTATGACATGTTTTTCCGCACCCTTTTGATTGACAGGGTGCACTGATCATCAACTGTTTTTAAAAAAGCGCAAAAATAATGTAATAGGCCGATATCGATTATTAGCCAATATATGGGTGCATCTCTAATAGCCTATATATTAAAGTTTAAAAAATGATATTATATAAAATTGTACATTTTTTATCCTATATATAGGCCTATATATATACACATATACATAGCCTATACATATATACACATACACACACACAAACACATATAAACACACACACTTTATATAATATAGAATGACTCAATTATATAAAATTGTATAGGCCTATAATCTATATCATTGCATAGAAATCAAATTTGAATATAAATGACAAAATACAAAATTATAAAATTGTATACACAGACACACATTTTCTATGTGTGTGTGTGTGTGTGTGTGTGTACAATTTTATAATTTATTCAGTTTAAGCATTTTATATTTTTTTTCCTGGAAAAAAGTAATGGGTATAGTTTATCTATAGCAGTCTTTAAACCTCCAAAACAGCCAATGATGACTAGTTTAATAACAGATTGATACAAAAGAAAAAAGATCTGACATGCATAGCTATACAATATGAGTTTAACTGACTGAGCTCTGTACAAGC
Organism: Semotilus atromaculatus; assembly: GCA_031834385.1. Classification (NCBI taxonomy): domain Eukaryota; kingdom Metazoa; phylum Chordata; class Actinopteri; order Cypriniformes; family Leuciscidae; genus Semotilus; species Semotilus atromaculatus. Next base: position 14,801,377 of record JAULUF010000023.1, on the reverse strand, counting down.
AGATACAAGACACAAACCCTTCTTCACACAGACCCAGAGGGAACAGACAGTTTTGCATAAGAAAGCAGAGCCACAGCTCCCATGTGGCATTGACAGAGCGCCATCTGCTGGTGACAGCAAACAGCTATGACCTCCATCAGTCACAGCAGGTCCCATCTGCCACGATTGATAGTTAGCGAGCGACTGGTAAAAAAAATATTACAAAGGCTGATCAATTGATTACATTTGTTTAATTTAATGTCTCCAATAAACTATTTTCATTATTTATATTGAAATAATAATAGATCATAACATTTATTTATTCTAGTTGTAGGCTGCATCATAATATCGTAAATATTATTATCGTAAATAAACATTATCCTTAAGACAAGTTCTTGAGAGTTTACTTATACATGCCTGACCCAGGTGTGCTGGCAGGTGAATGAATCCATACTCATTACCACTCTCAGCCCTCGCTGATTCCACGTTTATATGTGTACCTTCGTTTTTAATGTTGAATGAATGGATTTAAATGAGGGAGCGCGTGACCGCCGTTTTACTTGCAAAACATAGGCATTCACAGGCCTCGAGCTGTGCATGATTTTGGAAACTGACGATTAGTTAAATGTGTTGTGAGAGTTACCTGGGTACATGTTGGTGAATGTTGCGCAGTCCTTGTCTGGAAGGAGGCTGGGTTGTTGGTTTGATCATTCAATGCCTTTTTCACACACGCGAAGGTTCGCGTTATTTAAAGTTTGTGTAGAGAGTACTTAAGTTGTCTGTTAAAACGGTGTCGTGTTACCTGGCCCTAACTAATGATCTTTGCCACGGAAGTGAATCAATTCAAACTAACTTTAGCTGGAAAAATACCTTTATTCTAGAGCTGCCATAAAGCCAAAACAATCTCTGCTACTTTAATTTCCTATTATCACTGAAAAGCAGCTTTGGAACAATCTACACTGTTAAAAGCGCTATATAGGCTAAATGAAGATGACTTGACTTGACGTAGTCAGAAACAGCCCTTCGGTTTAGGCGGAGCTAAGAGATGGCCCCTAGCTAAATTCTGATTGGCCTAGTACACTAATATTGGAAAATCGTTGTTTAAGAGAATCCAAGTAATGCTGCATTCACGTGCTATCGGAATTATTGCAAATATGAGTTTCCTACTTAAAAATTGGACATGAACGCCTTCTCCAGTCGTATACATTGGGAAGCTCGGAGAAGTCCCCTAGTTGGACAATCCATAAACCTTAGAGCATAGAAGAGGAGAGAACCATTGCTGCTCTGACTCATATTCTCTATAGTTGTTGTTTTTTCACAACAGCTACATAATCTTGTTTTGTAATTAAAGTGAATAAATATGAATAATCATTTGAAGTGTAGCTATTGTACAGCTAAAATAGCCTAATTTGACAAATTCCAGAATTGTTTGTCAGCAAGCTATCTAGCGCGGTGATTAGGCTATATTGTTGTTAATGAATGGAACGCTAAATATCATTTTGGTTTAATAAGGTTTTCCCAATAAATAGGCAAAAATAAACCTGTTGTCCTCCATGAATTCTGTTCTTTCCGCCAACAAGGCACTTGAATGCAAGCTGAATGCATCACTTTAGTAGGCCTAGAAGTAGGAAATCTACAACATCACATGAAAGCAACATTTCTTGGTCAAAGTGTTAGTGAGTTTTGGTTCTTTTGTTTTTGGCGAAGTGATCTATAATGCAGTCAAAACCGGTCTGGATCTACTTTAGCTTTGCCTTTTGACAAAAATAATTGCACAACTTAAAACATTCGTCAACCAATCAGATTGAAGTATTCAACAGCAGCTGCGTAGTATAATTATAATGTATGTACCAAATAGAAAAAATATGTAAAATAATCTACATTATTTATTATTATTTTATTTATTAACAATAATAAGTTACATGATTTATATATTTTTATTATGTATTTTGTTAAGAATATTATTTCACAATATCATATTGATTACAAAACTTTGTCACCTTGTCTTTTTCATCTTGCTTGAACAGATAAGGAAAGGACAACTGGCCTTCCTTCAGTGAAGTCCAATTAGTCGATGCATCGAGACACATGTTAAAACTAGGTGTAAACAGAAATCTATTTCGGCTGACATCAAGACAGATGTTAATACCAGGTGTAAACAGGGCCTGTCGGCCTCTCACTGTCCCTGTATTTGTTTCCATCCTCTCACTATCCCTGTCTGGCTCTGTTCTCACACCATCTCAAGGGAGGCCATGTATGTGTGGAGTGTTTTGATATGAGAACTTATTTCCCTAGTTCCAGTCAGCACAGGGAGACACATCCTCCCTAATATGTGCTGTGTGTTATCCTCCACGGGCCCCCCGTAGGCCTCCATGGTAATTTCCATAGTGAATTCATCAAACACGACAGAGAAAAGAAAAGGATAAAGTAAATTCATTAGCGAGATATGGTGACAAATACCTCTTCTCTGAAAGAACGGGAAATTCTCATGAAAGTTCAGGTCTGTTGTTATTTGCTGATTGTGGTTACATGATGCTGTGTACACTACTGGTTAAAAGTTTGGGATAATTAAGATTTCATTCCTGTTCAAAAACATATTAATGGTTTTAACAGAAGTCTCTTATGCTCGCCAAAGTTGCATTTACTTGATCAAAATTACAGTTAAAGACAATAATATTGTGTAATATTATTACAATTTAAAGTTTCCGAAATGTGGGTTTTTTTTAATGGAATAATAATTATTATAAATGATTTATGCATGCACATTTTATTTATTTAAAAAAAAATCATGTGCTCTCATAATCTTTAATCAAAATCACTTCCCCCTCCCTCTTGAAACAACATCTCTTCTCTGATGATGCGTTTTTCGACGTGAGGGCGGGACAACCTATCACTCACATGAGATCACAGCAATAGCAAACCACAACAATCCAATTAATTCCAAAGGACAAAATCAAGTTCTGTCTTACATTTTTGTTATGTTCGAGGAGTCGTTTTTGTCACATTATGCCTGAGCGTGGTGTAGGCAGGACTCGAAGATGAAGATTAAAATGAACAGACTTTATAGCAGAAAGAGAACTACACCAAACTTAACATAAACGAGAACCGACAAAGGAGCATTGACGCAAGGGAACCTATATATACTGACAAACACAGAGAACTAATTAGACCACAGCTGAACAGAATGACTAATAATCTGTAACCATAGAAACTAAAGAGTGGCGGTAAACTAGAACAAAGGAGTGGCCTCAGAGCACAGCCAGAATGGCAGTCTGCAGTGGAGTGGATGGAGGGAGGAGCCATGAGGGTGACTTGGCGGACAGCATCCGGGGGACGACTGACAGAGATTAAGCTGATAGAAGAGGAGCCCTAGGCGCAGACATAGAGCAGATGGAACGGAGCGACACTGGAGGCACTGGAGACCTAGACGGAGCCGTAGCAACGAGAGTCCAAAGCGAGACCAGAATGCCCGAGGACTGAGGCAGAGCCGGTGCGACCGAGGAAGGGCGGATCCTGAAGCTGAAGGGGTGGAGAGACGGAGTGCAGCGAATTGGTCGGAAGTCAGCGGCACAGGCAGGGTGACAGCAGACCGAGGTGAAGCCGGAGGGACGAGGGTCTCTGGTGGAGCCAAGGGGTGGAGGAGCCAAGTCACAGGCTCCTTTGTCACAGCGGGCAGAAGCTCTCTGTCTGTGGGGGGCTCTGGCATAATCTCCGTGGTGCAGGGTGATAGTGGGCTGATCTCTGGGTTATGCTGCATGAATGATGCTGTCATCTGGGAGTAGACACTCTCCAGACATCTAAGGATCGCCTCCCTCCATGTGTATCCTTCGATGTTTTGGTGGTCTACTGGGTGGTGGTAGTGGGCTCCTATCCAATTATTTTTTAGTTTTGTCACCATAGTTGGTATAGTGGGCGAGTTGACTGAAAAGCCACGGGTAATTTATTACAAAAAAGGCCTTCTCAGGCTTGCACAGGGAATTTATGCGTATTCCATGTAGTGGTCGGTTCTTCTGTCACGTTATGGCTGAGTATGGACTAGGCAGGATTCGAAGATGAAGATTAAAATGAACAGACTTTATTATCAGAAAGATAACAACACCAAACGTAAAGGTTAACAAGAACTGACAAAGGAGCATTGAAACGGGGAACTTGCAGTATATTGACAAACAAGAATAACTAAAGAGCGGTGGGAAACTAGACAAAGGAAACATGTGACTGAAGATAAACAAACTAAAAGTCCATGAAACTGAAAGTCCAAATAACGGTTTTCTTTTTTTATATTTTTAAATGTCATTTATTGCTGTGATTGCAAAGCTGAATTTTCAGCAGCCATTACTCTGGTCTTCAGTGCCTCATTTACCTTCAGAAATCATTGTATATTACTGAATGTGCTCAATTATGATCAATTATTATTGGTGCTAAATCATTAATAATGGATCTTTTTATTGTTTCTTGAACACCAAATCAACATATTAGAATAATTTCTGAAGGATCATGTGATACTGAAGACTGGAGTAATGAAAATTCAGCTTTGCCATCATTTCATTTTAAACTAGCCTATATTTAAATAGAAAACAGTTATTACAATATTACTGTTTCTACTGTTTTTATCTAATAATTGCAGCATTGGTGAGCATTAAAAACTTCTTTCAAAAACATCCCTGTAATCTTCTAAGTCTGTTTTTTTGGGGTTTTTTTTTAATACACTGATGCGTAAATCTAACACTGGAAATGTTATGTATTGATTACAGAATTTAATTTCTTGAAGAAAATTATATTGGTGCTTGCACTGCCCCAATGCTAAAGTGTTGTGGTTGTTTGCCGTGGTGTTGCTAAGGTGTTCCGAGTTCTGAGGCATTTCCTTAGAAAGCCCCACTAATAATCTTCACTTTAATTATAACTACTATAACATCAAATATATTATGAATAATATGAGCTGCACAATTCTGAAAATATTTATGCATCATACCAACATAATCAAATAAAATCTCACAAACTCAATTCCAACCAAAGTCCGGATTTTGTGATGCATCACATCATTTAGTGAAGAATTGAATCTGTATTGAATTGTTGTAAAAGCAAATATTTACATTGGATTGTGAACAGATGAGTATAACGACATCTGACTGTAATCCCACGCTGCAAGAAAAGCACAAATACTTACCGTTTCTGAAGTTTATGAAATTATAGTGCACGTAAAAATTCCATTACACACTCCATTATGCAAATAGTGCTTCAGTAAATATGATTCAGTAATGTGCCATTAATCTCTTTTATGCATGCCCATGAAGCAAATTACCAAACATTAATAGCACCAATTCAAGATTCACAACATGTGACCTCTCTCTCTTTTTCTGTCACAGTTTGTTCCCCCTCCCTCTCTGTCTTTCTCGGTGAATTGTGGAATTGTCTCAGGTTATGAATACCGATTCTTGCAGAGAGGTCACGGTTTCTCACAGACCAATGTAATTTTATCTAGCAACAATTCTTCCTGCAGTAATGTGCATGAATAATGCATATGCTACCTGTGTAAGCTAGTTGTAGGGCGACATTAATGTGTGCTAATGGCTGCTTGTGGCATTTACGGAGATGCTGCATCTTTGACATTCTTAAGTCTGGTACGATGGTGACACTTTTATATTAATTCAAAATAATACTGTTTCATTTGACATTTTTAGTAATTTTGCATAGGCTTGCCACAATACATGTTAGTGACTCAGACAATGGGCGAAAACAGTTTTAAATTTTATAACATCAACAGTTCTATTTAAATTTGGTAATTTGAACAGATACATTTTCTAATAGCCTACACCTAGAAAAATATGGGAAAATTACTTTTTATGTCTGACTTTAAATAACTATGACACAAAGGTCAGTGGGTTACACACATCCTAAGTGTGAATTAATAGAGTGAATCAAACACTGCTAAGTTATCCATATAGCTGCATTTAAGCCACATTTGAAATCAAATTTCCTTGCATATAACAGGATCTTGCGCAATAAAATATGCGCTAGGCTAGACCATAGCTCCAACCAACGGTATTACCAGTAAGTTTGACAATGGACACCGCACTGGTGTGAAAATGACATTGTAGCATGTCTAGTGTTGCATTGATATTCATGTAAAATAATACTTTCTTGTAGCTTTACACAAAGAGTGTGCTTATCAGTAGAGCAACTGAGATCCAACACGCTTGACCATTTCCCTTCATTTTCTCCGTTGTGTGAATATGAGAAACCAAAGGGTGTTAACAGAACACAGACACTCACCACCCACAGATATAAAAACAAATATTCACTCACACCCTATAAATTTATATTCCCCACACTTGAAGTGTTAATTAATAAGAACGTGACATGACTACAGAATTTACTTGTTGATTTAATTAAGCCATGGTGTGAAAGTATTGGCTATGGTTTATGGCAGCTGTCTGGAAATCATTCCAGAAACAAAATCATTCACACTGACTGAATCCACAATATCTTTATCTTTTGTGTGATGAAAAGATAAAAGGTAGGAAGGTAGGAAAAGTAGACCTTGCTGTTGCCTTTGTAACCGTGAATCATAGTAATCAAACAGTTGGGCCTGAGTGTCACGATCACTTGCTAGTCACCAGCTCCTCACTAGATTTCCCATCATCCTCCCTGGTCCTCACCTGCATGCCTTTCCCAATCACAGAGATCGATGTCACCTGTCACCAATCTTCACTGATCATCATCTAACAACTCTTCCCACTGCAGTTCACCATTGGCTGGTTTCGTCGTTCCCTCAAAGAACACTTACCTGACTCCTTACACCAGAGTGATACTTTAGGGATGGGCAAATGAAGCCTCATGAAGCACTTTCCCTTGATTGTTCTGGGAAAAGATTTGAAGCATCAAGACTGTCAAAAACATCGGCATCTTGTGGCAGGTCAAATTTATAGCAGCCATAAACCCGAGTCCTCAGCGCCGTTGTTTTATTTATTAAGCACAAATAAAAGCCAACGCTAAATGTTCAGTTTTCTGATATAATTCACATATTAAAGTGTGGCAATAAATTAAATGTAACAATTATATTAATACTAATTATAAATATACCAAAAGAGTTGCTTGATGCAAGTAAATGGTGGTGTAATTATTTGATGGTTTCTGCTGTTTATAATATGACAGAATATATGATCATGTAACATAGGCTTTAGGCTTATTTATTAAAGAAAAATATTAAATGGACTTACACTTCCAAAAACCTGTAGATAGTGATCTGGGTTCAAACATTTGAACCCGAAGCAAAGTGAAGCATTCACGTGACTCGAAAGAAAGTGAGACATCGTTTTTCGTTGATCACATGTTTCTCTGAAAACAATACGAGCTTCATGAGAAATTTTGCTGCTAACTCGATACGCGTTTTGAAGCTTCGGTGTCATATGTAACATCACTACGATACCTACCAGTACGATACCTACCAGTGCCATTTGCCTTCAGTCATCTGCTTCCTTCATCCGTCTTCAGTCATCTGCCTCGATCTCCATTTCAGAACCTGCAACAGATAAGACCATTACTCATCCAGAGACATACATCCTGAACACTATTCATCAGTTACTCACCTGCCTCCATCATTGCGATCACATTCTTCTGCAAATAAACCTGTTGATTGCTTTAATCCTTCTGTTTCATGACAGAAGACCAGACCCTAAACTTAGGCCCTGTTTACACGAGAACGATTCCGGGTGAAACCGTAAAAATATTTTATCGGATGTGCCTTTCGTTTACACGGCGATGGCGTTTTTGGGGCTTAAAAACGCAAAAAAATTAAACCACCCTCCAAAATGGAAATCTTAATAACGCTCCAGCGTCGCTTTCCCGTGTAAAGGGTAAAAACTGGTAAAAACGCAAATCTGCTCTCGTCGCGTACGCGTTTACGTCACAGGCATTCACCAGTACAGGAAAATAACAACCAACATGTCGGATTATTTCCATACGTCGGACCTGATAAACATACAAGAGTCTTTTCAGCAGTTGTACAATATATTCTCAGATATTGGTGTTGTTGTGTGGCAGTGCTTCACATCGCCACCTAGCGCCTGGAGTGCATACTACATAGAATTTCACACACTTTTGCGTCACCATATGCACGCAGATTTCCCCCTCAACGCTCGTCTAAACGCGGAATAAAAAGTGATAACGCAACGCCACTTTTGCGTTTTCTCTTCTGATCGTTTCTGTGTAAACATAGCCTTAAAGTATGGGCATTTCCCACATCCATCAAAACCCAACTAATCATCTGATACACTGTTTCCAGTATGGCCGCCCGAACGAAGTATATGTGAAAGAGTTCCTAGAAATTTCACACCAGGTCAACTGGACAGCTGACGTTCTAAATAACATTTTAGGGCTTTGACTGGACGATCCTCTGCACCAGCCAGCTTCAGCCGCAAAACCATGTTTATTCGCACAGTACCTGAATCCTCAATCATGTGCTGTTGTTGAGCGGATCAGCCTTCACCATGGGTGAGGCTGATGATTACATCGACACTCAACCACCATCACCAGCCATCTTCCTCGCCACACCGCCCGAATGTCTGCCAAGCCGAAAAGAAAGTGAAACATCGTTTTTCGTTGATCACGTGTTTCTCTTTCGTTGATACCTACCAGTGCCATTTGCCTTCAGTCATCTGCTTCCTTCATCCGTCTTCAGTCATCTGCATCGATATCCATTTCAGAACCTGCAACAGATAAGACCATTACTCATCCAGATATCCATCCTGAACACTATATTCATCAGTTACTCACCTGCTTCCATTGTTGCGATCACATACTTCTGCAAATAAACCTGTTGATTGCTTTACCTGTGTGAATCCTTCTGTTTCATGAAACTGGGGTGCTTCATGGTTCAGTGTTGGGCCCACTAGGATTTTTTTAATGTTTTGCAAAGTTTCTTGCTCACTGAAGCTGCATTTATTTGATTTGAAATTAAGTAATATTGTGAAATATTATTACTATTGAAAATAACTGTTTTCTATTTGAACATATTTCAATATATTAAAAATATATTTAATATTATACACAGTTATTTTGAAATTTCTATTCATCAAAGAATCCAGGGGGGGGGAAAGCATCAAGGTTTCAACAAAAATATCAAACAGCAAAAACTGTTTTTAACATTGATAAAATAAGAATTGTTTCTTGAGCACCAAATCAGAATTTTGAATGACCATGTAAATACTGAAGTAATGGCTTCTGGAAATTCAGCTTTGCCATCACAGGAATAAATTACATTTTAACATATATATACACATAGAAAGCAGTTATTATAAATGGTAATATTTCACAATATTATTGGTTTAACTGTATTTTTTTTTATCAATTAAATGCAGCCTTGGTGAGAATAAGAGACTTATAGAGTCATCATATTTTAAGTGACAGTACAGTTCAATTCTGTAATCATCTTTACCTAAGGGTTACTCAGCAGGAAAACAGGAACCTCACACCATAGGTGACCCTCAGCAGAGAGGAAGCGAATTAAATTAACCCTGAGGTGAATTAACACCCCCCGCTGCATACAGGAACCCAACTTAGCCTAAATGAATAGGGTGCCGCTCACTGGCTGCTATTCATTCCTGATGATTAGTTCTTGTCGGTGCTTCCGACACTTTTATGCAAAACAATTTACTAATTGTGAGGAGCATGTTGAGGTTAACTGCCCTGCACTTACAATCATCACGTTTAAAGCATGGTTTTATGGTCAAAGGTATAAGGAAGAAGAATAACCCAAGTTCAAGGTCGTACAGTCAAAGCAGCTTCCACGATGTGAGACTTCTGTTTTCAAAGTCCAGAGTGCCAGCCATTTACACCATACAATTATACTAACATGCATAGAGGTGATTGTGTGAGAATAGAGCCTGCTCCCCACTGGCTGCAAAGAATAATAAAGTAAAATCAATGTTGAGCGAGTGTGTGTGTGTGGATAATGGCCACTCTATGCTTTGGTCAGGCCAGCGTATGATTCGAAACTGCATCACATCGACTGGCTGCACTCCAGATTACTAATCCTGAACAGCTGCCTGCTGTTAAATTATACACACCGACAGGTGTTAACCACACATACACACAAACACAAGCACACACATTTATAAACATGCATGCATAGATCATACATAAACATATACACATGCATATGCTGGAATATTATATAAATTGATAATGTATGGAAGGTCCAGTTGCCCGTGTCATATAATATAGCCTATGAGCTAATCAGATAACAGCATTTGGGGGGCATGGTGTGTTTTTTAAAGCCAGAATCTTTCTATGAGCTAATTACTCAGGGTTATAGCTAATTACTAGGAGTTATAGCTGGGTAACCAGGGCAGAATTACATCCTTTCTGGGTTTGTAAAAGACAACAAAATGAGGCTTGACAAATCATGCATGTAATCAAAATGTTATTTGTAGATTAAATGTGTATTTTAAGTATTTCTTAAAAGCAGATTTTTATGGTCAAACAGGATTTGATTAGCATTCCTGTTGGACATGTAATAATTTTCTTTTTTTCTTTTTTGTGACTGCAATACCCGCTATGCTCAAAAGGGGGAGCTCTTTGTAAAAGCAGCTGTGACAGAGGTCCATGAAAAGAGATGCATGTTTGTTATAAGAATCACTGGTTAGATTCTGTAGGGAGTTGATCGATTCTGTCTGGTTAATTTCCAAAAAGTTCCAAGGCTAACAGTATAAGATGCTTTCCTAATGAAAGCTTACGAATGCAGATTTGCCAAAGGGTAAACATAATTGCATCTGAGACCAATTGATTTACTACAGAATAAATAATGAAGGAAAAACAGACAGCGCAAAAGAGATATTTCCAAATTTTTTAATGCGACAATATTGTAAAATCGTAACAGAAGGTCTGCTGACAAAGAGAAAAATCCTTTAAAGTTCCCAAGAAACATTTCACAGTCACTCATGGATAAACCATGGAAAGAGAACCATTCTAGTCAAAGTATTTTGGTGTTCACAAGAATGATAACAGACAATCAGACCACCAACAATAGTTTGTATACAATGTGAAATCTGTATTGATTAAAACATTCTTACACACACGCGCACTCACACACGCATACATTTGCAAATATACAAACAAATCTTGGTTTAATTTTAGGTACATGCAGTGAAATACTCTATAAAAATAGACATTTAAATTGCTTTCTGTACAAACACATATATATACACATATATAAATACGGAGTAAAAAAAACATAAAAGGCATTTACAGTCACATTGTGTTCACTTTTGTACAAAAAAAGACCAAAAAGTCATACCAAGTAAACAATATTAACTGAAAAGCTTCCACATGCGACTCAATCAAGGCTACAGCGCTGAACTCTCTCCCTTTCTCCTCCTTTAAATGATTAGTTCACTCTACGAAAATAGAGCGAACGAAAAAGAATGAGATAGGGAAATGTTCTTTAACAGATTGTTGCTTAGCTCTGGCGTACGTCCTGAAGCAGTTTGTTGATTTCGGCAACCAGTTCACTAGCATCGACAACTTCGTGTCTCGTGTCGTTGCGTTTTCCCTGCCGCTGGCTGAGCACACTCTCCAAGTCGTCCTCTTCGTAGTTCTCTGGAATCTCCTCCATCGCCGGCAGCCATTTTAAATGTGCCTGCGATGCCGCATGATTGGTTGAGCCATGTCCGCTAGTCAGCGCACCACCGGGATTCTGAAAGTGAGTATTGGCCGCCCACACGGCAACACCCTGTGGATAAGACGGACCGGTAGATGACGCTTTACCCGGCAGGAAGCCCTTTCTAATCTCCATGCCAGTGGAGGAAGGGGGCAGGCCGGCACATTCTTCGAGCTCACTGACCTCAGTGTAAGAAGTCGGCAGGAGACGTTGGAAGACGTTGTTCATTTCTGACAGCAGCGAGCTGCCGCATTCCTCATCGTTGTCCTTTCCGAAGGTAGAAAAGCTCTTCTTAGCGGAGTCGACTGACTGCTGGTCCTCTTCGAGGACCTGAGGCCTGCTCTCTTCTCCGGGGATGTACATGTTCACACGGTAATCCGAGGACGCCTGAGATGGCATCCAGCACTGGTCAGAGTGACCCAACACACGGCACTCCTCCGTACACAATCTCATGACTGCTGAGAGAAAGACAGAGATACATTTCTCAGGGTTTTTAGACGCTAAATCAATCAAACTTGGTTTTTAAACATTATCCCCCAGTTTCACAGACCAGACTTAAGCCTAGTCCCCGACTAAGATGTCGGGGATGTTTGAGCTGTTTTAACTGAAAGCAACTATCTTAAAATATATCAGTGTCATTGTTTTGTCTCAAGATGCACAACAGTAATGTTTTTTTTTCTTTTTTTTTTTAAGGAACGTTTATAAAAGCTACTTAAATGTTCTAATTGAACTAAGACCTAATCCTGGTTTAGTCTAAGCCCTGTCTGTGAAACAGACACTCATTTTTAAACTGTATTTTTAATACCACTGTCTAATTTGCATCTATTTTAATTACTAGATATTTTAGAAGAAACATCTGAGAGAAAGTTGATACTGTACTTAAATGAAAATAAATCTCCTGAGCTATGAAAGAGCAACCTCTGAGCAATGAAATTTCCTCTGGGCATGTGAAAAATGGCAGAAAGGAAAGTGAGGAAAACAAAGGGATGAAAGAGAATGGGAAAACGAATAGGGATGATAAGGTTAGGAAGTTGGAGAATGAATTTCGGAGGTGGGTGGGGGCGAGCTTGAGAAGCAGAGGAGATTGAGAGTTTGTCATTCTTCCATTCCAGTTTCTCTTGTAGAGGCTGACATCCTTTGTTAAGCTGGATTATTATTCATTACTTTGGCGGTGCTCCCTCGCACAAATCAGATATGACTGAATTTGAATATTAGAGACAAAGCACAGCAAGGGGGAAAAATGAAGAGGACAAACTGGAATTGGGATGGAGAAAAAAGCAACTGAGCGAAAATTACAATAAACTGCTTTGGTGAGGAAAGGGTGGAACTCTAATCGATGCACACAGGTTGCTTCTTTCTCTCTATAAAAGAGGAAGAGCAGGGCTGAAATAGCGGCCCTCTGGGGAGAAAAGAGAGTGTGTGTGTGTGCGGAAGGGGGGTTTAACTGCATTGTGAAAGCAATTACGGTGAATTTTCCTCAGTTCAGATTTTGAAAGCATAGGGCTGTCACTCAGAGGAGAGAATGAATACAGGGAAATAACACTCCAGTCCACGCCTCCACACACACACACATGCACATACACTGTCTTAAGCTACTGATAAAACAGATTGACACTGCAAAAGGTAGTGGTTACCAAAATAACATGATTTCAACCAAGAACCACATAATTCATAGGCTTTTTCCTTAATTTTCTCCTGCATATTGAGCGTAAAAGCACAGCACAGGTCATTTAATTAATTCCTGCACCTGTTTACAACGTAATAAAAGTAAGTCACGGTAGACTGGGATTTAGACTGCATCATAAATGCAATGTGCTCGATATAATCAAGCTGATGAATGTCATAATTCAGGGTGATAAAAGGTGAGAAACCACGTGAGAGACCAATCACACTTAATTTCTCACCTGGGTGGAGACGATGGTGTCCATCGCTGTGGAAGAGGTCTCCGAAGCCGTCGCCTAGCAACCGGTCGATGGGCGAATCGCGGCCCATCTCGCAGTCGCTGTCGCCCGCATCACTGTCGCCACGCCCACTATCTTTCAGACTGAACTTATCCATGTCCTGGAGGGCGTACCTGCACACACATTCATACAAACAGTTATAGGTTGATCATGATCCTCTGGAGTGTATACAATATATACTATTTGCAAAATCACTAAACTCAATCACCCCATTTACAGGTGATTTGTAAGAGAAATCAAACATGTAACACATTTAGAATGGCATTACATGTTTAATTATATAAAATAAGCTAAAATACTCAACTCAAATCATCTCTATGCATTGCATACAGTCTATGAACATGCATATGCAAAGCAGGCAAGCACATGCCCCACCCATCATTTTACCTTTGTACAGACTATAATCTTTATTTAACCATCATTTAAACAGATCTTTTCAGTGATGTCTCTTTAGCACCATGCATTTATCTCACAATCAAAAAATGTCCTTTACATATTTTGATTCACATCAGCAGAGGCGTGCATGACAAAAAAAGTAAAACTACCTAAAGCTAGTGTTTTATAAATCATCAATGTGACATTGAAATGCATCATTTTATGGAACAATGGTTTTAACAATATGCATGGGATAAAATGACATGATCCAAGAACAAAACGCAGATGAGAGGAAAGAAAAAAGGCACAGAAAGCAAGCTATGACCTCATGTGAGGAGCAGTCCAATCAGGATCTGCGAACGTGGGTGACCACGGCAACAGGGAAGTTCTGTCCTATTCTACCACAAACATTTTAGAATACCTATCATCCAATCCGATCGAACCAGCAGCACACAACAGGTTGAGTATCACTACCCATCTACTCTACCATACTATTTAGAGCACATCATGTCCATATAAGGAGTTGGAGCTTGGAGCGTAGTATTTGTTTGTTTGTTTGTAAGTTTACCTGTAGCTGCGAGAGTATTTGTTCCCTCTGAAGCTGGGCCGCGGCTGATACTGACCCTGATGGAGTATTGAGAGGAGCTGTGAGACTTGCTATAGCAAAAACAGATGACATAAATAAAAATAAATACGGATGGAACACGACACTCGTTCACACACGCACACACACGAATGAACAAAATGAAAAGTGTTAGTGCGAGATCAACACACAATGACGTGAATGTTATGTTTACATAGGTGAATGAAAAGATGAGTATAAACAGATGGACAGATTTCACAAGCTCTTTATGAAGATAAGCATCAATTACACTGTTTTAATTGGCATTCAAAGACTTGCTTTTACCTCCACGGGGGGCGTGGCATGTGTAAGTTCCAGGGCGAAGTTCTCAGGGATGTGATTGGAGGAAATAGTGACCAAGCTGTTTAACGAATGGCGGCTGTGCTGGCTCTGCCGGCTGCCCATGTGGGCCCGTTCTGGTCCGGGCGAGGAGGATGGCGAGCGATGGTGCGCCCGGATCGGGAGGGTCCCGTTGACAGTTGGCATCAGGGTGATGTCACCCTTATGGATCTGCCGTGAGGGTTTTTTAGGGTGCTGTTGGTAAGTAGACTCAGCCACCCTGCAGTTGTATGAGCGAGTGTCCTTCTTTTCACGTGAGCAGCGAAGGGCAAAGGCCACCATGATGAGAAGTAGAACAGCACATATCGCTCCAAGGGAGATGATGATGATCATTGACACGTCTAGAGGGCCATCTCCAGTTCCACCACCTGTTAGATGGGGGTTCATGTGGTTCTCAATGTTTTCATAAAGTGAAAGCCTCAATAGGGCTCTGGCACTAAGAGGTTGGGCACCAAGGTCCTGCACTAGGATGGTCAGCTCCACGTGATCCTGTGGAATGTCCTGCATGCTGACATTGGTCCGAATTTCGCATGTTTTAGCATCCATGGCGAAGTAACCTGCCTCGTTGCCTCCTACGACAGAACATGAAAGGTCACCGTTGGTGCCAGCATCACGGTCTATTGCACGGACGACAGTTACAATGTCCCCGACCTCTGCGTATTTGGATACCGGAACATCAGCAGTGTGGTTCCAGAGCTGAGGCATCATGATGACCGGTCTGTTGTCATTCTCATCCAAGATGGTCAACACAACGGTCACGTTACTACGCAGCGGAGGACTTCCAGAATCCCGGGCCTGGACTAAGAACGAGATCTGACTTACGTCTTCGCGATCAAAAGTACGCAGAGCATAAATGTCTCCATTAGAGGGGTCAATGGTGACGTAAGTGGAGATGGAGCTCCCATGGATCATACTTTCAAGTATAGAGTAGCTCACTTGTCCATTCGGGCCCAGGTCTGGATCTGAGGCCTTCACAGATGACACATAAGCTCCTGGTGAGTTGTTTTCTGCCTTGGAAATCTCATACCTGCTCTTCTCAAACCTCGGCGCATTGTCGTTCTCATCCTGGACCTGCACAGTGAAGCGTTTGATGGTAGATAAACTTGGAGAGCCTTTATCTTCACCTATAACGGTCAAGCTGAACTCTGACCTCTTCTCTCTGTCCAGAGTGACATTTGTAACAATCATGTAGTTCTTCTCATATGTCTTCTGCAGCCTGAAATGACCCTGGCCATGGAGACGGCACTCCACCTCTCCATTCAACCCAGAGTCCAGGTCATCTACCCTCACCAGAGCAACAAATGAATCTACAGGAGCCGTCTCTGATATATAAGCTATCTCCTCGTTTCCAGTGGACATTAAATTAATACTAATGTCAGGTTTGTTGTCATTCACGTCCACCACTTTGATTATGACTTTACAGTGTGCTGGCATTGAGTTGGGGCCCATGTCTTGAGCTTGAACATCTATGTCAAACGAATTTGTGCTTTCAAAGTCAACTTTCCTCATCAGTGTCAAATGACCGTTATCAGAATTAATTTTAAAGGTCTCTAAAATTTTAGGTGACACGTGACTACTAAAAGAATATACGATTTTCCCATTGGTCCCTTCATCTGGGTCAGTGGCATTCAGATCAATAAGCAAACTGCCTAAAAGGGAATTTTCAAGCAAATTGATCACATAAGATGGCTTCTCAAATATCGGATTGTTGTCGTTCGAGTCAGCTATGGTGATTTTCAGAAGCGTCGTTCCAAATTTGGGGGGAACGCCCCTGTCTGAGGCGGTGAGCTGGAGTTCATAACTCGCTCGCACCTCTCTATCCAGCTCTTTAAGCACAACGAGCTCCGCGTACTTGGCGCCATCGGTTCTAGTTAGAATATCAATCTTAAAGAAGTCAGATGGGGTCAGAGAGTATGTGTTCAGAGAGTTCTCCCCGACGTCTGGATCGGTGGCGCTGTCAAGGGGAATGCGCGTCCCCACGACGGCGGTTTCGGAGATCTCTATGGGAATGACGGGGCGCGCGAACTGTGGCGCATTATCGTTAATGTCCAAAATCTCCACTTCGATGTGGAACAGCTGTAGGTGCTCCGTGGGGAGGGTGAGGACGTCAAATTCGATAGTGCAGTTAAGATTCTTTTCGCACAGTTTCTCGCGGTCTATTTTGGTCCTGATGCTGATCTCTCCATCCTGGTCGCGCACGGAGAGAAGAGACGCGCTGCCGCGCTGCATGGCTCTGAAGCGTAACGGAATCGAGCTCGGAAGTTTAGACAAAACATCAGCGACATCTTCTCGAAGTCTGGCGATTACTGTACCCACCTTCTGCTCTTCGAAAACTTGGTATTTCAGAGTTTTAGCCGAGGCGTGTTGTGCCAATGTTACGAGCACAGCAAGTTTAAGTAAAGTGACACAGAACACTGTGCCCTTGCTGGTATCCATGTTGGGTTCCGACAGGCACAGAAATAAACTCTCAGAATGATTGTCGCTTCCTTTGTTGTGCTGGCTCAATCCTTCACATGTGTTGTTATGGTCTAAAAAACATCTCCAGATGCGAAAGAAAACGTCTTCTCAAAGGATTCCGACGTCAAAAATAAGTCTTGACAAATAAGCAGAGTGCAGGAGTATAAAACAAGCAATGACATTCAAACCAAAAGCGCATATCCCTCTGCCAATAAGGAGAAATCTGTTGCGCGTATCAAGAGACTGGAAGCGCAACCTCCGTCTGGAGAGCCTGTGTGCGCGCGTATCTGTCTCCCGCTGTCTGAAGACACTCTTTGACTGACTAACCCAAAATAGCAAAGCCTCCTTTAGAGCCACGGCTTCAGACAAAACGCTTCTCTTAAATCAAGGGCTGCCCCTTCTCTCTGCGACTGACCATTCAACACAGAGCCACTATAGATCCCAATTAAATGAAGGGGAGAAAGGAAGTGGATAACTCCGCCCTTTAGGGTCTCTCTCTCCCCCTCTCTCTCCCTCTCCTGAACGCGCTTCAACAAAGGATGAGA
The DNA here is from genome assembly GCA_031834385.1 of Semotilus atromaculatus. Taxonomy (NCBI): domain Eukaryota; kingdom Metazoa; phylum Chordata; class Actinopteri; order Cypriniformes; family Leuciscidae; genus Semotilus; species Semotilus atromaculatus. The sequence continues at coordinate 14,783,443 of JAULUF010000023.1, read as the reverse complement.
GAGCAGAATTTAAGAATAACTCGAGCTGAACTTTCCCTCTGGATAAATGCCAATACAATTTATTCACTTATTATTTACCTCTATCTTAGATTAAGCATCGTAGAATGTTTGTTTGGTGAATTTGTGTAGTTACAGAAAATATGCATTTATAATATGACCTAATTTATTAATCTAAATGTTTTGGGTGAGACCCACTTTGTTTAAACATCTGTAACTCAGTGTTTTTTAAGCACTTAATATAAACATAACAATCCCATTTGTCTGCTATAAAAAAAAAAAAGTAGTTTAGAAAGCGTGCTCATTCACAAACTGTGTTAAATTAACATAAGATAAGAAGAGTGCTGTTTTAAAAAAGAAAAGATACCATTTAGGGTTCATGAGATCATCCCCCTGGACAACTTATATATATGCATCTATAAAAAGAGAGGAACTTGCAAGATGAAGCGCATACATTCCTCCAAGAACTAAAAAAAATACTAATTAGCCTATCCAGAAGTTCCCTAAAAGCTCTACAGAAGGATTCTACGAGTGTGTCAATCTTATAAGAACCACTAATGGCTAATGAAAACATCATTTCACAAAACAGCATTAATTATTATGCACAGAGGGAAGTCTGTTGCTCTGCTTCTCCATCATTCTGTAAAAAAAAGAAGAAAAAATACAGTAATAAATATATATTAAAAAAATAGAAAGACAACAACAAACACAACAAAACCTGTCAAAAAACAAACAAAACCTGGAAGCAAATATAGAACTATAAACAGATCAAAATTTGAAAACCATGACGTGTTTGTGTCTCATGATCATGTCCAATGCCGGTTCAATAGAAGTATGCTGTAAAGTGTTACAATCCCCCCCATATGATCAGCCACAAAAGTTATAATTTAACATTAGCCAACATTCTAATTTAACATAGTGGATGCTATGGATGGTATATCAACAAGACACCCTAGTAGGCCTAACAATTTCTACATTCACCTCATGGGAATTGTGCACATCTGATTTCATCCCGTAAGCTTATAGGCTACTTATTGGCCTTGAAACACCATGTACACTGTTTTTTATTTATTTTTATTTTTTTAAGAAATGGCAAGTAGCTAACACATTGAATTAAACATGAAAATTTGAAGCAGAAAAACTGAAATGGTATTTTCTTGTAAAATGCAGTCAAATAATATTTTTCAAAAAAAAAAAAAAATGTTTAGCCTTATAGCTATACAGAATAAAGTTATTTAGTTTTGCTGGACTAGATTAAACTAGACTTAAAAAAATGCTTAAGTATCTTTCTTAAATCATTTTAGTGTCGCCCGCTTTCCCTGTTTGGGGTTAAAGTATTCTCACGCGATACTGATCATCTGCCATCTAGATTTAAGTTTAAGCTGTGTGTCGAATCACTTGTTCTGATGAATGAGTAAAAAAAAAAAGTAAAAAAAATCACTCACGCGCACAAACAACTTTATGCACGTGAATAATGTGGTTTTACATATTTTGGTGTGATTCCAGCTAAATGTATTAACATAACATCCATGGAAGTGCTTAAGAAGAATGCGCACAATCTGGACCGGGTCGTCTGGACCGGGTCACTTGCATTTATGCTTAGGCCATGGTTACTCTTTGAAAGAAAGCTTTCTCCGAGTCTAAACTATAGAGGGAAATTAGTTCAGTTTGAAACTGTAAAAACGGGGACAATTCAATTGCTCTATCACGCTCACGGGCAAACGGATGAATAAAATACATTAAATGGCCTATTTCCTGACTCTCACTCAAATTCCCATGGTGATATTTTAACCCGTGGAAATGTAGCCAACCATATCAAACGCACAGAAGTTGGGTTTGGATTAATAAAAAGCCCTTTGGCGACAGATTTGACACAAATGCTGCTCCTCTTTTCCCAAGCCTGGAGTTCCATTTGCTTTAACAAACCAAGAGGGCCCATACTGAGACACTGGGGTATTCTGGCGACTGTTTGGGAAAGTGATTACCAGGGATATTTCCGCGTTACCAGAAGGCGCACGTTTGACCCCGCCACTTTCTTTTGTTTAGTTTATTCTTTTCATAAGACACCATGTTTGCGAATCGTCTGCATTTCGCCCGACCAATTTTAGCAGGGCGATTTTAACCAGGTTGGATACGGCCGAGCGCTCTCTTTGGCTTCGAAGCTTTAATGCAATTACCTCTGCTCTAATCACATTGCCTGAACAAAGACGTCAAAGTCTTTGCTGAATTTCGGGGGTTCTGGAATGCCCGCAGTGTTGCATGAAAAATCACACAGTCTAAAAGAAGTGCGATAAGTAAAAACAGATGCACAGGCTAATGCACTTAGACACGGATTGGCTTAAAAAAGAAGAAAAAAAATCCCTCATCTGACATAACCTATTTAAACGCGCGAACAATGTGATAGTAAAACAAATAGGCCTACATTTAAGTTGAAAGGCAACTCGCGAGGCAGGTGCAACTTGACACATATACCCCCGGGTTTAAGTCTTAAACAGTCCCAGACTAAAATGCATGTTTGAGCTGTTTTAACTGAAAGCAACTATCTTAAAAATCAGTGCCATAAATATATGGCAATAATATATATATATATATATATATATATATATATATATATATATATATATATATATATATATATATATATATATATATATATTATTGCCATATATGTATTTATTTAAATTTTTTTCTAAGGCACGTTTATAAAAGTTACTCATAACTGAATGGCCTAATCCTGGCTTAATCTGAGCCCTGTCTGTGAAACCGGGCTGCACAATCATTTCTAATGCTGTTTTTAGCATTCAATGAATGCCTATGACAGATTAGGCTCAAATGGAATAATGAACAAGTCATGGAGCAAAGAAACATCTGCATTTTTGGTGGCAGTACAACTTTATTACACCATACTGGACCACTGCGTCTCAATCTCCCTGACAGAGGTGCAACCCTCTATGTGCCATAAAACCAAAACACAGATTCAACTTTTGTCATTGATATTCTGTCCTTTCCCAGTCCAACAATAGCCCCAGCAGGTGGAACGCAGACCAAATGAGGTTGGCTTCCAAAGTCGCGCGCGAACTTTGCTTTTAGTGTCGCTGGAATGCGCGTGAACGAGCGCGCGCTGCCGTTGTAAAGGCACGCGAGCATCTGTCGCCTCGTCTGTCTCATTATCCCTCATTCGATTAGCGCTCTCTCTTTCAAGGCGGGCAGCGTCTCGCTTTCTCAATAGACCCCTGGTCACAAAGGTTTCTGACAATGCGCATTGTTATTCATACCGGGCCAAAGAGCAAACTTAGACCTCTCCCCCTGGTTGGAACGGTACTTTTACTGCTTTATGAGTCGTTGAACGGGATAACAAGACTCAAGAGCCTGTTTGCTCGCGTGATGCATGTAGTGTTCGTTCTTAAGAGCACTATATTTAGCTTCGTTTCGCGGTGAGGGTGACAAATTTATTGCTGTTCTTTAACAGTAGCCCACTATGGTAACCCAGCCCTGCTATAAAACCACAAGTTAGTGTATGTACAGGCTAATTTGTGGAAATGATATGACAGCTGCACTCGAGGGCCACCCTCAGCTATACTGTGTTGCTAATGTTGCTAGTGAGAGTTTATGCTTACAGTGCAGAGAGAGCTTCATACCAACCATTAATATTTGACTGAAATCAAAGTTTGTATAATTGTATGAATGAAAAGCCTTGGGTACACAGTTCCCAAGTCAAAAATCTCTAGGAAAGTGATTCCTGCTGAAAATCTACCATCATTTGGAATCAGAGCCAAAGTATATTCTAATGGGAATATCTGTATAAACTGATATTCCCACAGGATTTTTGCTCTATTGGATACTGTGAAATCTTTGTCAAAACCCACTTGTATTAGAACAATCTTCTTCTGCTACAAAGACAATTTATTTATATCAGGCACTAAATTAATATATATATATTAACTATATATATATATGTTTTATTTAATACATTTATTATATATATATATATTTTTTTTGCAGTTACACATAAAACGATAAATGTACATTTTATTCCATAATAGTTCTACTGGGAATTTTTCTTGTTTAATACTGTGCACTGCCAGAAAAAAAAGTACATCTTGTCACTGGGACAGATCCATTAATGAACTAATATACTCTTGGGGTTGTAGTAATATCCCATAGGGCTTACAGTAGATAAGGTACACAAATGTATCTTTTGAGTGTACTGCCCCAGTGACAAGCTGTTGTACCACAACAATTTCTTTTATTTTATTCTACAGTGTGCTATGTTGCAATCTGTTAGTATCCTACTAGTGAACTTTAGGACTGAGTCAAGTAAGTATTTCTCCTCTCTATTTTTGCAGAAATAGGTGACCCTTAATTCAGTTTTTTAAAAAATGGAGAGTCAATGTCATATACCTGCGCATGCATGCACGCACACAAACGCACGCACACACACTCACGCTGGCAATGACTAATACCAACCTCTCAGCCCCAGTTCAAGCACCATCACCCAGGACAAATCACACTGACATTGATGTCTGCTGAGGTGGCTCCTTCTGACGAGTGAGAGAATGAGAAGGAGAGAGGGAAAGAGAAATACATAAAGATTATAGCTCATTCTCTAATCTCATGGATGCATATATATACATTTGAGAGTCATCAAAATTCTATCATAATTTACTCACCCTTATGCCCCTATATACCCTTACACTTATACGTGTGTGCGTGTGTGCGTGTGTGAGTATGTGTGTTTGTGTGTGTGTGATTAATGATGAACATGATGCTTGAGTTCCCTGATTGGACTCCATTCGTAATGACTGACAGCTCATTTTTGGAGCTGTGATCACCATGGAAACAAATCAGACAACCATAAATGGGATACACGTTGATGGAGTTGTTGCAGTAATGTTTTAATGAAGGTATCAGAATGCAGATGGTATTAGTGCCAACATGTGCAGCAGCAGTTGTAAATGGGTCAATGCCAGAGCTTGGCAGGCAGATGAGCTAAGTAGAGAAGAACAGTGTTTTATTTAGAAAACGTATTCTTAATTGTTTTATGCTTTCTTGACACATTGCAGTGGGCAATCCCCTTAGCCCACAGAATGTATGAAACACCTCCAAATAAAGCTGTTTTCTCAAGGACTGTGTCAATATATAAAGTAATACATCTTTTACAGTTGTGTTAATGGCAGCCGAGGCCTTTACAAGGGTTTAGGTCTCAGTAGACTCTCATGTTACGTGATTGGAAACATTTTCTGTCTTTTAAACAAATGAACCACAGTTCTCTTAGGTTTTTAATTTCTGGTGACAGTCTGTTTTTCATTATTGCTTTATTCCACCGGGGAGACGCGATCAGGCAAAAAAAAACGTGAGTTTTAAAACTACAGCACATGCTAGCCGAAGGCGTTCCAGCAGAGGTAGTTAAACAGCGGGGGCCCGCACTCTTCTGTGTTTCCCGTGTGAGCAAAGGTTCCTGGGTTACATGTATCCGGCAGTCCGTGTATTCCGAAGTTTGTTAGAAGCCAGATTTACGGCTGTGGGTAAAGGAATGGAGAGCAGCTCGGCAGCGGAGAAGTGAGGCTCCTACGGGTAAATTTTGTTTAGGGGTCCCTAGGTGGCTTGGACAAGAGACAGACTTTATCATCCAGCTGTTGCACGTTTCTGTTTCTAGATCGTGTCCGTGTGTGGGCTGTGCAGTGTGGGTGTAGGACAGTGCAACGAGAGCCAGGGTAGACAGCATATTTTATTTGATGTGAATTGAAATGACGGATAGCATTACAGTCCTTTCAATATTTTGTAATATCTTGAGGTTCTATACGTCATGTTCACTAAAGAACATCCTGGCTCATGAATATTAACGTAGCAAAAATTGTAAATGATTGCCGACTTCCATTGTATTACAAGTTGCTACAACCTGTGTCTTGACATAGCTATTTTTTTTTCTTTGCACTGCAGCCAAGCAAAGTGGATTAGGAGTTCCACTAAAAAAAAATAAATAAAAAATAAAAAAATAAATAAAAATAAACATTTAATTGAAAATGTTGTTAAATGTAACAAAAAGCCCCAAAAGTCAGTAGACAATCTCATTTACTTTCTTAGACTGCCCCTATGCAGTGTGTAAAAGCTGCTTAGCACAACAAATAAAGTTTGTGTCTCCTAAAAGAAAGATTTTATTCTGAACTGCCGAAACAAGCCAGCAAATCCATTTTCCTGTTACAAACCTGGGATTGAATGCTCTTCATTGGCTGCCCGCTAACAATGTCTACTTTGATCCGCCCTCAAACTGTTTATTAGTTTAGTTTGAAGAGTTTAGTTCATGTTGTCAAAATGTCGAGAAGACATTTTGAGAAGACAGTGTGGGTGCGTTTTGTGCGCTGCGAATCCACTTCGCATGCACTTCCAAAAGACAAATTGATTCTGTGAAAGCGATGCTGTTCCTATCACTGTGTTTTCACGTGCTGAGGAGACCTCCAGAGCTTTCGTTTCCGACATGCGGTGTAAGTGTTGGACCACTCACAACAGACTGGCAGTTTGTCCAATCAGAGCAGAGTAGGCTCTTGGAAAGGCGGGGTTTAGAAAGACTCAATCCTTTATCAAATCGTTTCAGCAACTGTAAGAAAAGAGTTGATGTGCAATGTATATTATGAGAAAAGTGTTTTTTGAGCATGGATGCATGTAAATCTATTGAGAAATAATTAGGAACCTATAGGGGCACTTTAAAAGCGTTACTTGCCTTACTGTGAACAATACATCAATGCATATTTATTAATTAATACAAATAAATAAATAAATAAAAAAGGTGTTCCTCCTCTGAAATTATATTCTTTTTCAACTGATACAACACACATTATATTTCAACCCCTTCCCTTCATCAACATGTCAAATTAATGATCAATTCATTTCCCAGTGGATAAAATTAAGCAACCTAACCTACATGTTTGTGTCTTGTTTTACTAGGAATTATAATTTATTAATTATTAATTATTATCGAAAATAAAATGAGCTAACATCATTTCATATAGACTCTAAGAGATTTGAGCCAGCCATAGATACTGTTTTTTAATATTCTGATTAAAATAAATGATTCGCCAGCACTAATAACCCATTCCTCTAGATGTAGACAGATGGAGAAAGTAGAAGTAGAATAAAAGCGAAAAAAGAAAAATGCATATTAACATTTTATTATTTAGCTTGACGTGTAATTTGTAGAAATCTTAATTTGAATCATTTGCCTCAGCGGTTGATTGGTTGAGATATGCTTGGCACAGTTTTTTTATTAATTAGCAAGATGTTATTTCTTTCCAATACTAACGAACACAGATAATCACCCGAGGCATTAAAACAAAACTGCATAATGAGTCTCTTTTTAAATGTGCATTATACAGTAAACATGACCCGAAGGTCAACTGCGCTTTGCTGGAATACTGTGTAGATGAAATTTCAATATATTATAAAAACAAAATCATCACCAAAATAATATTACCATGACCCACAGAAGAGCATAATATTTCTTATAAACAAAACTTACATAATAGGCAACCTGCAACCAACATGACCTCATTAATGTTTGAGAATAGCAAGGATTTCACCGAGTACAAACTTCAACATTCCTTACAAGCTATGAAAGTAAAGAAACTGTACATGTAACACATGCAAACACTGATCATTTTCATGTGTAAGTACATGCAATCATATTTGTCCCAGTGATAGTTCTCTTGGAAAAACTGCATCGAAAAAATGCCAGCATATCCAATGCAGATGTGGATAAAAATGGCAATTGCTGAAATGTGCATCATTTACATGAAAATGCTTGGCAGAGGAACATAAACAAATCCTAAGCAGCCAGAACGGCACAGAGAGAACATGCATGTGAGACCACAGCAGCTTATGATGATCTGCAGCGACTGAAGGAGCTTCATTTGAATCACAGCTCTTACATCAGGTCCAACTAAACGTTTTATTCTGAATCGCTATGAGCCTACTGCCAAACCCCATCCAAAGGCATCAATTTTGGGAAACATGCATCTTTGATCTATTAAAACAAGCTCTCCCTCTTTTGTGTCTCTTCTTCTGGGGTGGTATATGGATCTCTCCTCACTCCATGGTGAAAAGAGAACAGTGATCAGAGCCTCCTTCTGCTCCACTGAGATTGGCATGCTAGATGTCGAATAACAAAGGGAAGGAAGAAAAAAGGACGAAAACAAGAAGTATCAAACAAACCTTTCACACATATAAAGACCAGAAAACCTGAAAGGCAAAGGAAAGGAATATTGTTTGTATTAGATACAGTAATACTGGAGCAATCTTTCAAATAACTGTGTAGCTACATTCTTGGCAAAAATAATTATTTTGCTTCAAAACACAGATTTCACATATCAAGTGGCGACTCGACACGGTGTGAAATATGTTTTATTTCAACCATTAAAATGACAATTTTTCTAAATGACTTTGACTTTGATTCAGTTCTTTGAGTGAGCTCAGGTCAAATTTGAATTTCTTATTAATTTAAGAAAATCCCACTTGTTTTTGGCACAATATGCTGATCAACATTCATTCATCATGTGAGCCATTACATGCAAAATGACCCATTCAATTATTTAAATATTTCAGACATAATCCATAAATATGACATAGAATGTTTGTGATGTCCACTAAATTGGCAGATGTCTATGTGTTTATACTACAGTACTGACTTTTGATCAGGAAATTTGTAGGCCATGTTTACACCTGGTATTAAGATACGTTTTGGTCGACAGGATCACAAGTAGGCGAAGGAGACACAAACCCGTTTACACCTGGTGTTTTAATCCGTCTCTTTTGTCCACTTTCAACCACTTCTGTCCTGATTTCTTCGAGGCGAGGGTCTATGGGCAGGTGAATGTATGTGTTTTTTCATCTGATCCTTTTTCAGATGTTTCTAGCGGCCCGTCGATGAATTGCAGTTTAAGTCACTTCTGTGTTGGTTTCAAGAGAGAGAGACAGGAAGGTTGCCGCTTGACTAAAATTAGGGTCAACAAAAAAGTGAAAGATTTTTTATAGGGTTGACTCCCATGGTGAAAAAAAACAACAACAAAAAAACAAACAAAAAAAACATGGCTCACATAACGACAAAATATCTTTTCAATTTGGAAGCATAAATTTGTTTTGAAGCATAAATTAAATGTTTTGGGTGACTTCAGTTTTTGCAATAGAATTGTGAGGTCCCATACAACAGTTGTGCTTAGAGATAACTCAGACTGTTTATAGAAAATTAGCCAAAATTAAGTTTGGTGCCTAACTGCATGGATCCCAAAATATGCTAAATCTAATGTTTAGAAGTCTCATGAATTTTGATTGTTTCATTCCCAAGTCAGCCCGTAATCAAATTATGGTCAAATTACTGTCATTTAGTATTAGATTCCGTTACTGAAGGCGTTAATAGCACTAATATTCTCTCTTCCAGCACTCGTTCGCAAAGTTCCACTGCCACCGTTTCTCAACTGTATGTTTCCAATCAGGCTGGAACACACAGGGCTGGAGCTGATAAGATACAGATGATAAGACTCCATTTTGTTATCTTCAACAAAAAGAAGATAACAAATCTTCCCCCCCCCCCCCCCCCCCCCCCCCACACCACACCACACACACACACACACACGTTCTCCTGGCCTATTTGCCCACACCGCCTTACTGATTGATGAATGGTAGCTAGCATGGCCAGATGCTAGCAGCTGATAGCGCTTCCATCACAGGCATGGCTGAACTCTCTCTACCTGAAGATGTTTCACAGAGATAGCATATGGAGGTGTTGGGCTATGATAGAGCTCGTAGTCTCTATTGTAGTTTCACTGAAACACACATGCTAACAGATGTTAGAAGACTGATAGTATTAGCATCACTGATGTCTACCAGCTGTTGATGAATTGGGGCAGAAGTGAGCTACTGTTAGTACTGGCACGGACATGCTGACTTCAGGATTTTTAAAACTAGCTGCATTCAATTGAAAAAGAAAAAGTCTCACTGTGAGATATAAAGTTGCAAGACTACTACAATTATTTGTATTACTGTTAAACTAATGTAAAAAGTACATTTATAGTAGTGGGCAAAAGTGATGTACTGAATGGATATTTGTTTTTAATGACACTTCAGTTTCAATTAAACAATCATAATATGAGGAGTATGATATATTGGGAAGAAGAATACATCAAACTTGGTTAAGTTATTAAAATGATTAAATGATTTGTCAAGAAAGGCAATCTGCAGCATATCATGGAATACATACATACATACATACATATATACTGTATACTGTATATATATATATTTGTATTATGCAGTATAAGTATAAAAAGCATAGAAAACTACAGTAGTCAACATTTGAAGTGGATCAAAAAAGTTAATCAAAGTTGTCCTAAGAACGGCAAAATTAATGTACAACTTTGATGAAAGGTTTTGATCCACTTCAGATGTTGACTATATAAAAGCATAGAAAAACAAAAAGCTCACAGAACATAAAGCATACATTGACTATGAGGACATCTCCTTCCATCGGGCCATTTTCACTGAAACCCACAAAATAACATCCAATTATATACCATATACCTATACCACATATATTGATTTATTGGGAATAATGGAAAATAATTGGGAATTATCGGGAAAATAAATAAATAATTTGGTGTGTTTTATTGCATCATGACAAAAGATACAATTGAAACATGGAATGCGTACATTAGTTTTACACTTCAGACACAACTTCACAACATGCATGCGTACAAAAAATATTTAATACAAACTTTGAATAAAGTGCAAAGAAGCCACTTTTCCTAGGTTGGACATCACTTTTGTCCACTATTGTATATACATTTCCATTTCTACAGTACATGGGGCCTCCTTCCAAGTATTTCAATTATATTTATATAGCCTATTATTAAAACTTAGAAAATGGACTGTAGACAGAAAGACAGACAGACAAAATACTAGATAGAATGTTACATTATCCCAGACAGACCAAATATAAAATAACGAGTGATTAAATATTACACATGTGCAAGGGTCACATCTCCTCAGTGTCAGTGTGTTTGATGACCTCCAGGCTTTTGAACGCGTCACACAAACAAAATCCTTTCACAGGCCTAAGTGGAGAAAGGAGAGAGGAGAGGGACAAAGAACGATAATAGCAGCTTTTTCCCTCTCATTTTTTTCTCCTCCTCTGTGGGGGGCAAAGATCTTTCAGTCTAGCTTGTTGAAGTGCTGAGAGAGAGAGTGATTAGAGGAACCCACCGTTAATTAAAGCGAAATAGAAAAGAAAGAGTGAAATTAAACCTGCTGCGATGAATACTCTATTAACCATGAAAAGTGAGTGAGAGGGGAGAAAGAGAGAGAAAAAGATGGCATGAAAAAGACAGTCAATTTTCACGTCTAGAAGGGCACTGTGACATGGTATTTTTTCGCCCAACTTGTGGAAAATCGAAGTTGCACTTGTAAATTAGTTCTTAAGAACAGAAAAGGCTGTTATCCGAGTGTTAATGCTGTAAGTGGGTGAGCTCAGGTTGCTGGTAATACTTCCCACCTAATTACATAATTTGCTTGTGATCTATCTATCTATCCATCCATCCATCCATCCATCCATGAATGTTGGCTCAAAATAAAATGAGAAGATCACACACTTGACTTGAAGTTGTCTTTTGAATATTGAGTTATTGAGTTTGACAGTATAAAATATTCATATGCTTATAGCTCAAGGAAAAAACAACCATGTAATGTAATCTATAAAGAGTATTAAAGGTAAAAACTCTAAGAAGCTAATAGCCAGCGATGTACATATCCTTCTGCTAAACAGAGTTAAACGGAAGCACTGCAATGCTTTACCTAAATATGTTGTTCTACCTAAATGTATTGAACCATGTTTTTTCTCAACATCACGCAGATCGCATCAGTTTGATCTCTGTGTAACGTTGTTTTCCATCTCTTTCTCTCTCTCTCTCTCTGTGCTGTCTCACAGCTACTTCCTCTTGTTTTCATCTGTGGCGCTGTCAGGAGACTGCTGCAATAGCTACATGTGTGTTGCGTTTAGCACCCTCATTAACCATGCTTTTGTTTTGCCGCACCGTATTCAGACTTTACGCTTTTGAGAGAACACAAAATAACAAGGGAGGGGGGGACAACATTCTTTGAGCGATTAAATCTTTTCTCACCTCTCATTTCACTGCCAACGGCTGAGCCAGAAATAAGGGATCATACAGACGTAGAGAGAGAGAGGGGAAAGAATATATGGAAAGTTGTAGCATCGTGCTGTTTGATCTGATGAGAGCTGATGGAAATGGGTCAGGATGGGTAGTCATGTAGGGCTGCGTGTCTTTTTGTCCTCCGGTGTGTGAATGACCTGTTGGGACTCGGTGCACAGGTTTCACACCCTTAGGGTGAGCACACACTCCTACTATTTGTCAAATGCAGTCAGATGCCCGACCATGCAAGAATACACACATGTATGTTTTATGAAACAACAACATCACTATAACGTCACCTTGAGAAATCATCCCGAGGGTTATTAGAGTTTATGTGTTTCTTATAAATTTGTCTTAGAGCATACAGTACACATGGACTTATATGAGACCTATAATGATGCTGCTGTAAAAACCAATGTGGTATTTGCATATGTTTAAACGGAGGAGTGTATAATAAACACAGGTCAGCATCTTTAGCTTGTAAATCACCAAAAATATTGTGTTACGGTAAGGTAGAATTTCCTTTGGGAAAGTTGCAAACACCTATATTATCCGAATTCAAGCATAATATGATTAGCTTGATTGTTATGTTGTTTTGATTAATACTGTGAAGCTGCTTTGATACAATCTGTATTGTGAAAAGCGCTATATAAATATACTTGACTTGACTTGACTTAGCTATATTTTTTGCCAAAATGACTTAGTAGTAGAGTCAGTTGTGAACTTAGTAAAATCTAACTCTAAAGTCTAACTCAAACTGCTAACTCTGTGTTTAGCTCCACTTTTAGACATACACTCGCTAACTTCCCTAAGCACGTCCTCTAAAGGGAATTCCCGTCACCATTTTGAAGTGCGTTCAACTTTGTCAAGTGGTCGAGGGAAGTTTATTTGGACAGACCCTCGATTTTGACCGAGGGAGTGAGTCTACTCACATGTCCACTACAGGCAGTTCCATAGACCACAATGCAACACGATCGTGACGACTCAACAGCAACTCGCAGCGCTCACTTAATTTAGCCACACACACACACGATTCAAACGATGGAGAGAAAAGTATTTTACTGCTGTAAGTTAAGTTAGGTCAATGAAGTAGTTTAGAGGAGTTATGAGATAACCCCCCCATGCCCCCCACCCCCCCAATAGATAACCAATTTTCGGTTTCTGTGGTAGTCTTTTGCAGCGATTTTTGTGTGAGCTTATCAGTGAACACCCAAGTTAATTAAGTGATTTAAGTGACTCATCAAAAAGAACCCGTTCAAAAGAGTAATTTCTTCATGTATCGGCCATCACAGCTCTTGTTATTTTCCTTGTTGTGTGTAGAAAACACATGGCAGAATTTTCTACTTTTTTAGATCTTTTATTTTTGCAATCTCATCTTTTTTTTGTGTGTGTGCACCATTTTAGTCACATTACACATTTTAAATGAGAATTCAAAACTCAAATTATTTGTTTGAAATGATTTGTCAGCTCAATAGGGAGATTGATCAGTGTGTGTGTGATGTTGAAGCTAAACATTTAGGTTTCAAATCTTCCTTCCTCCTCTCTCCCCCATTTTGTGAGTTGTAAGAGCCAGAAATAAAATCAATTTCATGTGCTGCTGAAGCTTTAGATCTTTTTCATTACTCTCTGTTCTTCTCGCTGTCTTCCTTGCTCTTAGTGGGGGTCTTTCGATGGAGCCATATGGTGAGTGAGAGCGGATCGGGGTGGTTGATGGGTGTTTCACCCCAACACAAAAGCGGGGGGCCTGCTGAACGATGCCCATGAATGCATGAGGACAAGCAGGGTAAAAAGGAACCTGTGGCTGTGTCATAAAGGAGCGCCGGGGGAGGGCCCCCATATGACATCACAAAAAAGAGACAAAAGAGTTTAGCAGGTCTTTCTCCTCTGTGCACTCCACCCCCTGCCAGAAAGCACCAGCTAATTATCCACCGTCCTGACAGGAGGGAGTGTGTTTGCATGCATGCGTGTATCTAGACTGAGATTGAGCAGCCGGGTTCACATGCTTTTGGCACCATCTAAGAAAGAACTTCTCCACCGCTCTGATGGATGAGGTTTTGTATGCATGTGATTGTTTCAAAATGTTGCATTAGATATGAGATGCCTCTTTTATTCTAAACACTCATTAAAACAATCTATGCCTTTACAGCAATAATATGAAACTAGATTGACTGAAGAAAATGTGAGTGGTGCTTGACTGTGCAAAGCTCACCGTGGTGGTATATGTGGCAATTTTATATTCACATATAAATAACATAAGGCCCTTGACAATGTTTGCAGTATGGTAGATATACAAACTACTAGGCCATATCAAATTGGGCGAACAGAGAGAAATAAAAACCTTACTGTCATGGTTCATTGTTATGCAGTTGCTAGGGTGTTCTTGGTGGTTGCTAGGTGGCCGCCACTAGCAAACCATACTAATATTAAATAAGAAAACTGTGTTTGTATGCAATAAGTGTCCTGGTCTCGAATCGCAATGATTGCTAAGCAGCTTTCTGAGAGAGTGAGGCCAAACAATGATCGTATTCAGTGGTCAAACCCCTTTTTTTCTCCTCTGTCCAGCTCTAAAACACATCTGTTTTCACGGTACTTGACTGACACACTATTGCCAACTCCCTTTCAGTCGTATCCCTCCCACTCTCTTTCGAATGATGATGTTGGGTATGAATGTGCTACAGCACTAAAGGGAGAAGAACATTTGGTGAGGGGTTTGGGTAAAGGAGCTCCCCATTCATACACACATCATCACCCCTGCAAACATTCATTCTACAGATGGACTCTCTGAAAACACATGCACACACCCTATTGTCCAATCATATACTTGCTCTCTCTCTCATTCCCCTTTTTTGCATCTCAAATGAATTTATATCCCTTTTGAGAGTCAAATGGCTAATCTGATGATTAAGTTTATTACAGAACTTTTCTATGCCTTAGAGCTCTTTTCAGTTATATGTATAGTACGCATATATGTATTGAAAGATTTGTAAGGCTTGCCAAATTTCTAACAAGCACCACAGCTCAACATTCCATGTTCACATAACCACTATACCACTAGACACTAAACTAAAATTTTCTCGAGCACCAAGTCAGCATATTAGAATGATTTCAGAAGGATCATGTGACTGAAGACTGAAGTATTGGTAATTTATTACAGGAATAAATTGCTTTTTACATGTATTTTAAATTGTAATAATTCACAACATTACTATGTTTACTATATTTCTGATCAAATAAATGCAGCCTTGCTATTTCAAAAATATTTAAAAATCTTAACAACCAAAATCTTGGAATGGTCATTTATATTTGAAATTCAAAACTGTAAAAAAAAAAAAAAAAAAAAGCATTTTCAATTAATTTCTGAATGATGCACAACCATTTTAATAAAAGTGATGCCTTAAAAAGAACCAACAATAAACTTTGTCTCATGTGCATTTTCATTGTGAAGCGATACTTATATCCTTCAAACGGCTGACACAACACTTTATCTCAGAAGATGAAAAGTCCTTATTTTTTTATGTTTGCAGACTAAAACACACTTAAACTCCCTCAAGTCCCTCTCAGCGTCAAAACTTTTCAGGTTCTTTCTCTGAATGCATATCAAAATAATGACCATGCCTGCCAGTGAGAAGAGGCCTGGGCCATTGTTGGGGTTGTCAGGGAGGTCTCATTAAAAGGGACCAATGGACAAATGGGGCGCCTGTAGGCCTTTGTCTGAATGGAATACCCTCACACTAAACTTCCACTCCATCACTCCGGGACCCTTATGGCTCAGCAAACCCCTCCCAATGGACGCAATCTAAATCTGCTGTAGCAGAAAGGACCAGTGCAGAAATGAAATATTGGTCGCTCCTCCCAACCTTTTGTTTGGACGGGACAGTTGGATGGTGAGGTCCGGAATGCTAAGCTGGAGGTTCTTTATTAGGTTCACTGATGGGTCATACCAACTTTTCAAGGGGTGATTTACACCACTGGTGGCCTGTTCTATGGATCCGGATCTATGAAGGATGGTTTGGATATGCGGGTGCGAATTAGGGCAGCAGCCAAAAATAGATTTGAAAATAGAGAGTGTGATATGTTTCACTGCTCATGCCATGCTAAGATAAGTTTGCTCTTTTCGGGGGTGAAAATGAACTGTCAGGGATTCTGAGACAAAACTATTTCGGCAGCCGCAATAGTGCAGTGTTAAATGCTTTTGCTCCCTGTTCTTGCCTGACATTCACAGATAAACGCAAAACCCTTACAAAAAGTCATTAAAAAGCTTTTCAGCATTTTGAACTTTTGGATGTGTTCTGCCCTCTAACAACAAATGGTCTTTTAGTAGTTATTTTTAATTCACCCCTCCCCCCTCCCCCTCCCCCCCTCCATCTCAAAGAATGCTGGGAAATTCTATCTTTACTAAATATAGCTACTATGACTGTGATCAGAGTAACAAAAAACATGTGTGCATTTTCACTCAGTTTTTTAGTATGAAAGGATGTTGTTTTTACCCTCTCGTTGCCGTGGCGAACTGAGTGGGTGATGAGATGGATCCCATTCAGGAAGTCCCATGACCTTTGTGTGTCAATGTACACAAACTGCAAAATGGTTGTGTGTCTGTTATGCTGATGCGTTCTACCGGTGACCTGTTTGGGTTATGTGTACTTCTTGTCATCATCAAATTGTCCACATAGTGATGTAAATGACTCACTTTAGGACACAGACAAGTGTGCGTGGGGGTATTCAGCAGAAACCTTTATGTAATCCCAGATGTTGATCCAGGTCCAGCCTCTGTAGGGGGGGAAATGTGTCACCTCGACTTTTATTTCCATTCCCTAAAGATGCTATTGAATGCAGGCATGCATCACAATGAGAAATTGAAAGCATGGTTCCCGTACAGGTCCCTGCAGTGCATTACAGAGCCTAAATAAGCATTCCCTAGTATGCTGGCTAAAGCAGTTTACTTCACTTTATTGTTTTAAAGTTTAATGTATATTTTTTGAGAATATCTTTTTGTTCTGGGTAAGGAAAAAAAAAAGCACGGGCCTTAATGGGGTCATGATGGAGCCATTCATTTTATGGACATAAATGTCAGCAGTAATAAAAGTTGTTAGAGCGCGATATCAATCTTCAGCGTGTTTTGATATTTTGGTGCAATATCTGAATTTCTTTAGTAAGGAGAATGCATCTCTGTAATGTAAAACTAATTGAATTTGCGGTGGTCCACTTTTGCCAGAAACGTGAAGGGAGTTTTATGAGATAAGTAAGGTTGACATCATGCATTCTGCTGGAAAGAGGAACGCCCAGTGAAGACGCTGTGTGGAGCACATGACTAGTAGAAAGCAAGGAAAGAAAAATGAGGAAAACACTTAATCATCATTAGAGAAAATGAGCAGCAGAGAAAAAGGCAACATAAAACAATAAAGAAAAAGGTGGGCCAAACATAACTATGTCTGCAAACTTTTGTTTTGCATTCAAAACTTGACAGCACATCCTGCAGAGAAGTGGTATTTCTCCAAAACATAAGTCATAATAGTTGGACATTAACTGAAAAAACATCTCCACCCAAGAGAGAGAGAGAGAGAGAGAGAGAGAGAGAGAGAGAGAAAGAGAGAGAGAGAGAGAGAGAGAGAGAGAGAGAGAGAGAGAGAGAGAGAGAGAGAGAGAGAGAGAGAGAGAGAGAGAGAGAGAACGATCTGTCATCTGACAGAGTGAGCGACCTAACAAAACAAAACAGCAAATTCATAAATTAGTTATTCAGCCAAATCAAATACATGTCTGCTGTCAAACTGAAAACATAAATACATTCCATCAAGGAAACACTGCAGTGTTCAAGATAAACACATTTTCTGAGTATTTTCATAAATCCCCCAGCAAGTACTACTAAAGCATTCAAAAAGATTGCAGTTGAAAAAAGTACACAAAAGAGATTTTAGTGAAAGAAATTAACTTGAAGAGGTTAGCAAGGTCCCATTAACCCAATGGCAAATGCCACAATGGCTGGAATCGAACCCTAATTTCCCACATGAGCACCACAGAACAACATTTCAGGATTACATACAGTATTATTATATTACAAATGTTTTAACAATTTCCAACTTACATACAATACATTATGTAATTAATAATGTGTTAGATGAAATGGTTGTGCAGGACGCAATATCGTTTACACTACAAATGCGATAAGGTCACACCGCTAAACGTTTGCTCCTGTATTTAGCACTGTCCACTTGTGACTGGACCACTGAGACAGATGTTACGGTAATGCCAGGTGCAGACGGGCCTCTGTCTCTCTGAGTTTAACATGAGGCATACAAGCTTCAGCTCGACTAGATGAGTAAAAGAGAGACAAACATATTTGTTTAGACTTGAGAGAGAGAGAAAACACAGAGAGAGAGAGAGAGAAAGTGAGACAGCGGCAAATGTTTTAGCAGAGAGCAGAGAAAATAGCTGTCTGTGAATGTGTGATATTGAGAGAACGACTGACAGTCCAGCCGAGAAAAAGAGCGAATGTGAGAAAAAGGGAAGACAGGTACATTGAAAAGTCAAAGGAAAAAAGACACTTCTAGTAAAAAAAACGTTAGAGGTGTTAGCGGTGATAGAGGAAAGGCAGAGCTGTCACAGTCTTCTGCCTCATTTGGGGGAAAACCGAATGACAACCTTTGCTGGAAACAGGCCGACGTCAAAAGGAGATACGTAAACACTGACAAAGAGTGAAATGGAGGGAAATGAAAGAAGAAGAAAAGAAAAAAACAGTGGAGATGCCTCCTTAACCCCATTGACAGCTTTTTCTTTCTATCTCTGCCTTAACGTCTCCTGTAAATTCAGGTAACACACTTCCTTTGATGTCTCACACAGATGGCAGAAATCCTCTTCCTCGCTCGCTGCCTGTCTGGGCAACCCTTCACCGCCAAACGGAGGTGTGCCAGTGTGGGATCAAAACACCTACATGTAGAGAAGGCTAGCCTTTCCACAGTAGTTTTCACTCAAATCGTTGTTTTGTTGCATGATGCAAGCGAATTGAAAAAGTTCTTCAAGCCTTCATTTGACTCTGTGTGTGTGTGATGCAATATACAGTTGTGAGGATTTTGGCTTGTTTGGTTGGTGTGAAAGCAGTTTTCTGCATTTGTACACAAGGAACGGGGGTCTTGGGTACAGTGGGACAGTTTGCAGTTGGGATGAATGCTATTCATCCTAATTCATAATTACAATCTTTCCATGCTCCTGATCACACATATTATAGGAAAATGCATTTCTCCTCCAACTTGTCTTCTCGGAAAGCAGCTCAGTCTTTGTGTCTTTCGCAATACTTTTCTGAGGGAGGCGATTCACTTACACGCTTTTTTGAGACGCAGGACAGTGGAATACGGAAAAGCAAAAGCAAGCCATTCATACAGAGTACGTTTTTGTGTTTACAATCTTCGCGATTGGACAGTGGAATGGGAAGAAATGCGAGATGCGTCTAGAGATGCGTTTTTTAAAAGACGTATTTTAAGAATGGCTTCTTGCAAAATGCAGAATGCAAAAACGCACTTTGTGTGAATGTCCTCATAGCGTACATGTAAAGTTTTAGTGGTATATCTAAAGCGACTAAAAAAAGAAAACCATTTGGGTGGTGGAATTAAACTAGGGTTCGGACCCAGCAGTCGAATCGTCAACAGCCTAAAACTAAATAAAGACACAACATTTTTTATAATGGCCCACATATGAATAGAAATATGGAAATCATTCTGTATGACAGGCTGTGGAGAACTGAGAGAGAGAGAGAGAGAGGTGTAAGAGCAAGAGAGGGAGGTTTGAATGCATCAGCCAAGAATTTCCCATGTTTATTATTAATGGCCTCTCTCTTAAAAATGACACTTCCCCAATTTCATCAAGTCACCGTCTCCAGGGCTGTTTATCACGTGTGTGTGTATGTGTGTATATCTTTGTGCCTGAATTTCACTGTGTGGGCTACAGTGTGTGTGTGTGTGTGTGTGTGTGTGTTTCATCATTCTGTGCCAGAGGCTAGATTAATCCAATCTATCACCACCAAAACCTGTGCGACCTTCATATGTGTCCCCACTGAATCTGCAACTCTCTGGACCCTCTTTTGGACCCAAAAATAAAAGAATAGCAGAAAAAGATTTCCATAATAGACTTTACACATTGTGAAGAATTGAGGTTGTGGTTAACTATTGGGGTAAACTACAAATGGCATGAAGAAACCATAAAACATTTGACACATACGTTTAACATTGTTTAAAGGTGCAATAGGTAATTCTCTACAGAATTATTTTTTGTTATGCTGGTTCAAAGTCTCCTAATATCCTGACAGCAATTAAGCGGTCGAAATTTATTTTTATAAATATATATGAAAAAGCAACAGGCATGATGCATGATGCATGATGCAGAGAGTTTAAACCAAGCTTTACGCAGAATAAAGCACACAACATATTATTTCAAAGTATTCTATACAGCGATAATGGCTATGTCGATTAGCACTGAAGTATAAATATACTTTATTATCATGAAAATACCCAAGAAGGCTTGAAGAACTCAGATAAAACATATATTGTTTTATATTCAATCTCCTGTTTATTCAGCTACAGCAATAGTATGATGCCCATAAGGATTTCCTGGAATTACTGCGTTTTCTACTTTACTACATATTTAGAGTTTCTGCGTGAGAGCGCCCTCTGGCTTTCAGATGGAGCAGCATTTACTGCTGGTCACAGAGCTGTGCTTCACTTACAAGCTGCACATAAAAAAAAGTAAGAGCTAGCATGCAAATGAAACAAACAAAAGAAAGCAAGAAAGAAAATAAAGCAGAAAGAATCTATTCCCCTATGTCCCTGCAAGCATTTATTCAAGTAAAGGGTCTCTCTCTCTCTCTCTCTCTCTCTCTCTCTCTCTCTCTCTCTCTCTCTCTCTCTCTGCCAGACCTTTATAGGTCAAATGTGGACATAAAGCATTTGACCAGAAACAGATTGTGTGTGGGATAGACGTCAACACTTCATAGTGTGCTTTATGCTTTTCCAGTCCAGGCAGGAATAAAATTAAGAGGATATGTTAAATCTCTAAAGCAAAAAAATATATAATAAATATATTTAAAAATATATATATATATAATAATAATAAATAACCACGCCCTATAGGGCAGGGGTCGGCAAGTAAGTTTGGCATCGGGCCAAAAAAAAAATTTCCCACTAGATGGCGGGCCAGAGCATAGTCAACGGATAATTTAACAAATTAATTGATGAAAAATGCGAATTGCCTGCTGCGACAGACTGGTACAGTGTATTTTGTAACTGGTACTGAGCTGTTACTCTGTGTTAAATCCTGTAGTAAAACAGTCATTAACAAAAAGCCACATAGGCATAGGCCTATGTGTGGCGGTGTCCGGGTTTTACACTGACGAATATTCGATTAGTTTATTTAATTATAGATTTTCGAATAGGTTGTGTGATTATTGTCTAAAAAATCCCCATGTTTGCAGTGTTGATTCGGTGGTGACGCTGCCAGCCTAACGCAAAAGCTGTCACAAGGAACCGGCAAAAGTAATGATTATGAATGCTACAAATGTAGGAGACATTTTTATTGTTTATTAATAAACAAGCTTTCTATATATATTTCTCGTGTCTGTGAGGGAGCTTAAACGCTGAGTTTCGGTTCATTTATGAGACGAGCTCCAGTTCATAAGCAATCGCGCCGGCACCTCCATGTCCTGTTATTTTGTCTGCTATTTGCTTCTTATTCATTAGGCCTAAATCCAGGGAATTGGTTGTTTAAACCTTGATTAAAATTAAGATACAATTGATACAAAACGAAATTCACATTTTAGACAGGCTTTCTACAAAACAAAACTTAATGAAGAGGTCAAAATCATGTCTGACCAACGCATTCTCATCCTTTTGCGTCATATAGGTGACGCCATATGACAAAACGTCGAAATACTACGCACATGGTAGCCTTTAGCGTCAATATAACACGCACTGTTATGGGTAGGTTTAGGTCTGGGGTAGGGTTACGGTTATGACGCCTTGGGATCTGCGTCTCATATTGACGCTAAAGGATGCTATGTGCGTCGTATTTAGACGAGCGTCACATGTATGACGCCTTGGGTTCTGCGTCTCATATTGACGCTAAAGGATGCCATGCGCGTAAGATTTCAACGAAATGTCACAAGCGTCACATGTATGACGCCAAAGGATGAGAACGGGCTGTCTCCCGAAATATTGCGGCATCTTACAACACATCCCGTCTTGCTAAAACATAGTACAATGTGGGCTATCCAATCTTTTGTCAAGCAACATTGTCTTTTATTTCAGTTTTAAAAGACGAAATTAAAAATTGCTACAAAAATGGTTGTTCAGGTGTTTCTTTGTCTGTTTGCGCCCGCAGTAGGCATATAATCGTGGAATATGATGGGTCCGTGTATCATTCGTTCAATCATTTTTTCCAATTAAAACCAAAAATAAAATAATATATTTCCTGAACTATAAAACGAATAACGACTAATTTTCTGATTGTGTGATCAGATCAAAAAAAGAAAAAAATAATTAGCCTAGCCTATACTGAATTAGACACATTTTTATTTTTAATTTAACACCTTAGTAGGCATATATCAATGAAATCATTTAAAACAGATCAAGTACCAAAACGATTGAACGAATGATACACGGGATTTGTAAACCGTTATTGTAAAATAAAAATAGGCTGATAAAAAAATTTTTAAAAAAAAACCGCACTTCCAAAATAATCCGGCGGGCCAGAAAATATTGCTGGCGGGCCAGTTTTGGCCCGCGGGCCGCCAGTTGCCGACCCCTGCCCTAGGGGATATATGGAAAGCACAATGTTAATTTCCCGGGTTCGTTCTTCTGAGTGGATTATATTATTTTCAAAGTAAAGCAAGTCTGCTAGCCATCGATAAAATTCAAGTCCCATTGCAAATGTTAGCAGCATCTAATTTAATTAAATCTGATGACTTTAAAAATGATTTTATTTCCCTATGTTTGAGGTTTATTCATAGCAAACAATCAATAAGTTCTGTCTCTGTCATAAATCGTGTTGATCTTTCATTGGCTTTGAGTAACTTTCAGTGAAAAATGTGCAATAGGTGCTTCCCTCTGTTCCCGAAATGTGCTGCTGCAGCAGGAAGTGGACATAGTGATTAGGTAAGAAAATGCTGTTCTTCAAATTCCCCCTCTATTTCTCCCAGAAAGCGTTTGTGGGTGACAGGAAGTGAGGAATTAGCATTGTTTATTTATCCCCCAGTTCACTCATTCTCTCTCCAAAAATGGTTCCCCACATCTGGTGGCTATTACTCTGCCCGGACATCAGAACTCTGATCCAGCACCCACAACCACTCTTCATAGTGGAACATTAACCCAACCTGGACAGATAGCATCTCAACACTGCAGAACCATTATGCTAATTTGATTTGTGCTATGCATGGATGACTTTGCCCATCAGATAGCATTAGAAACTACAACTCTGTAGCGAAGGCTAACAGATCTTGAAGGGGTACGTCACTGGTACAGGGGTTGTAAGAATATGGAGAGGACTTACAATTAGTTATAGTAATAGATTTGTGTGTGATATGTTTGATTGTGTGTTCTGCCTATGGTTAGTCCCAGAATCTGGATAGCATCTCATTATGGATAGAGCTCTAATGGAATGTTCAATGTCAATGTTTTTTTATCATTCATCAGCAGGAAGAAATCGCTCTGAAAGTGATTCCAACAATACAGTTTATCTGTGCCGTTATTGTTATAATGGTGGACTCAGCAATTCTGTTACATTAAGAATGATTTTTAGAACTATATCTTTATCGTTATCATTCTTGGTGTGAATGAGCCTTTACTTTCCCTCCAATGAAAGTCATTTAGGCCCAAAACAAGATTGGACCACATTGGCGTTCATTTGCCAGAAAGAAAAAAAGACACTGGTATATGTATCAAAATATATTTTTTGTGTCTTATTTTAATTTGGAACAACATGAGGATGGAAAATGATGAAGAACTTTCATTTATGATGAACTATTCCCTTAAGGCCCTCATATGTACAAAAAGTACCATTATTTGTTGAATTTTAAAAAAGTAACTTAAAAATTAAAAATATGTACAATACAAATTTTATTGATTTGAGCAAATCCAAATCTTCTTCAGTAACAATTTCTGTCAACAATGCAAATTTGAATAAATGATAATAAATCTAGCTTCTGTTTTTCTTAGTAAATCAGTTGAACAATGATTCAATGACTTACTCATAAACTCCATGCCTTCAAACACGTGTACTTCCATACTAAATAGAATTCAAAAAGCAGTACGACCAAGAAGTAAGAATGTCCAGATTTGCATATTGCAGTATTCAATTACAGTAGTCATAAAACAGAAGGTGAGAAAAATACCTGGGTGATGTACTGCTTCTGTCAAGATTCTGAAGTGCTCACCCAGTGGACACTTTACTATCCCATGAGGCCATAGGCGAGGATTTGTATATATAGTAGGCTACATACTCACTCATCGCCACCCTCTGGTGATATAATGCAACCTGCACTGAACGAATCAGTGAATGATTCTTTTTAGTGAACAGATTCCATAGAGTAACTATGATGAATTGAAGTCACCAGGATGAATCAAAATCACAAAAAAGTTTTTCAGCAAGGATCCATTCAATTTATCAAGAGTGACTGCAAATACCTTTACAATGTTACAAAAGATTTATATTTCAAACAAATGTTGTTCTCTGATCTTTCAGTACATCAAGAATCCTGAAAAATAGCATCATCAAGGTATCCATGAAAATATTAAGCAGCACAACTGTTCCCAACATTGATAATAATAAGAAATCTTTCTTGAACACCACATCAGCATATTAGAATGATTTCTGAGTAATGGTGGCTAAAAAATATTGTATTATTTGTTTATTGTACAAGAAAAAAATGTTTTGATATCACAGGAATAAATGCATTTTTTAAAAATAGATAATCATTATTTTAAATTCTAACAATATTTCAAAATTGTATTTCTTTTACTGATCAAATAAATGCAGCCATGCAATCAAGAGACTTCTTTCAAAAACATTTTTAAAATCTTACCGACCCTAAACTCTGGTCTGTATGTCTGGTCCCCTAAAAGCCCTGACACAAATTGAACACCAAATCAGTCGTTTAGCAGACATTTTTATTTGCAAAGTAACAGCATGCTTATTCCGGAGACAAGTAACCTGCAAAAGTGCCGTTTGTTCTCTGGTCTTCTGAGTGGGGATCAAACATACAGCCCAGATCTTTAACCACTAAGCCACAAGTCTGCTCTATGGATGGGAAAATGGGAAATAATTGGAGTTAGTTTCCTGGGAATGGTAGATCAGAGTCACACTCAAACAGGATGTTAGTGTTCTTTAAAGACATTCCACAAATGGCATGGGGACGTCTGTCTACATATACTCAACACTACTAAAAAAAGAACATATTTGTGAGCCTGTTCGGTTAACGCACGAATAAATTATAGAATGTGCAAGTAAAGTGCTTTATGATTGAATGAGGGGAAAGAATGAGTCAGTTACATACATAGATGGATGATTAGTTGGAGAATAAGAATTTGTAATTGGAAAAACGATGTGTACGGAAATAGCCTTAGAAATACCAAATGCATTCTATGCTGCTGAAATCGGCACACTGCCCTTGTTCATTAATACCATGATGGATTTCTATAAGTTAAATATAATTGAAGCTCTCAATTGCTTTAGTCGACTCTAGGGGCAAAAATGAGTTATCTTTCATACTCAGCGGCAATCCTCCCCTCGCTTTCTTTCACCATGTACGTTAAATCAATGCCTGTGTTTCCAGTTCATGTTTGATTCATGACTGATGTAAATGGCCATATGAATATGTAATAGCGAGGTTGAATGATAGATTAGCTAAAGGGATAGTAGCATGGGCTTTTGAAGAGTTTATCAAATAAATTGAACAGAAGGGACACAAGGTCAGAGCCTTGGCTTTCCACATTCACCTACATACTTTGCCCTTGTTGAAATAGCGCTCTTTGTGAAGCATGATAATACAAAAAGAGGTTAGTGACTTAAAATGTGTTATAGAGATTAATGTTTTGATATGATATGTTGATGCTTTAGAAAATCTGATTCAAGTAATTACTTCACAGACAGATGTATAGGCATAGCTGAGTTAATGTGTGTGGCAAAAACTATTTCATTAATATTAAAAACCTATGGTAACACTTTCTATAAAAAACACTTTCTATTTCTGTATTTATAATGAATTATACAGTAGTTTTAATGCATTATAATACATCTAATAAATCATTACAAAATATATAACAAAACAAATCATAACACATCATATCATATCATATCAAATCATATCATAACAAAAGTTACAATAAATTATAGTACTTACCTACTTGGGGTTATAACTTCATTATAAGAGTACAGTGCATTATAACAGCAGATGAAGGCTGCATTTATTACGCATCA
Source organism: Semotilus atromaculatus (assembly GCA_031834385.1). Lineage (NCBI taxonomy): Eukaryota > Metazoa > Chordata > Actinopteri > Cypriniformes > Leuciscidae > Semotilus > Semotilus atromaculatus. The sequence goes on along the minus strand of JAULUF010000023.1, from coordinate 14,756,804 downwards.
TAAGGGTATTCTTAATGCATTATAACGCACGCATTATAAACAAATAATGTGTTGTATCACCTCATGAATAATCGTAACAACAGTAATAATACCTATGTACTTATTTGATTTGGTGAAGCCTTGTAATTGTACAGTTTTTATGAATTAAACATGATTTGCATCATCCATGCATTATTTTCCCTAATTAAATATTCAGTTTAAAACAAAAACAGAAACAATGATGTCAACAATAATAAACAACAAAACAAATATCTAGTTCAGTCTTGAAAGTACAGAGGGCTCAGGCCGAAGTCCTTCATACAATCTGTAAGCAATCACATCACTTCCGCATGGAACAAGCTGATTGGCCTCTGCTGATCCTGAAGCCAATGGGATTGGTTATAGTCTATTCAGTGATCGCTGTAAGGTATTCCGGCAGAATTCCTCTGAAACCCTAATTATGATACAAAACCATAATCATACTGTGATCCATGACCATAACTTCCATAACTGTGGCTTCAATGTATTGAATGAGGATGATTTATTTATTTATTTATTGATAATGAAAAGGCGCATACAATAAATTTGACTGTGGGAAAATGTGAATTTGCTTTCGGAACTGCTTCTGACTACTGATTGTTTTCTGCATGTCCTCTGGATTAATGGGAGTGAAAGGAATGTTTACCAATGACAAATGAAATTTTGCAGCTGAGCAGCTGTTCATGTGGGTGGCAGTCGCCCTGTGAAGTGTTCCACACACTCAAAAACTCACATCAGACCGACGTAAGATATGCTTTATGTGCTACTCTATAGCAATATACCCATTATGACCTACAGATATACACTTCACTTTAATTAACACTTTTACCAGAAAGTGTCAAATGGAAACAACAACAACATAACTACACAGTGGATTGTTTATGATTATTTTTTTCTTAATTAATTACTATATACTTTTTGTATTTTTCTTAAAGAGAAATAAAATTGTCAAACTAACTCCCATTAGAGTGTTAGTAGAGTATAGTAGACTGGTAGGGATAGGGTTAGAATAAGTTTTTTTTTTATTGCAAAAGTTTGTGTATTTCAGTAATTCAAATTAAAAGGTGAAACTAATATATTTAGTATATATAACTATATGCATGATTATACTTCTCAGAGGGCCAACATTTCTGTATTTAAAAATAAGTGTAAGTACATGTAATTGTTTTGAATATCTTGTCCTCAACCTTGGCTCTCTTGCATTTATGAGTTCACGAGAGAAGCAGCAATGTTTGATTCATGAACAAATCATTTAGATCAGTTTTGTGAAAAATGAAAATAATTAAAAACAGAAATTGACTCATGAATTGGACATTGTTACCATGCATGAACTCTCCTGAATAAACCATGGACCGCAAAGGTGAATGAATTTTCAGTGAATGACTTTTATGATATACTTTGCAGTCCTTTCTCAAAATTGAAAACAACTGGACCATTCATTATGATTTTGTGGAAATGAGTGACACATACATTAACACTTTCTCATTTTCATGTTCCATAGAAGAAGAAAAAAAGTCATACGGGTCTGGAAGAACATTAGTACTGTAATAGTACTGTAAATGACGAAAATTTTTTTGGGAGATCTCTCCTTTAAAACGTGTGTGTTCTGTATTCTGATGCATCTCTGTGTTTGAGTCAGTATTTCTAACAACCTTCCAAGTTCTTAAATGATACATAACTTCTCTTGGGTTTGAACTATTGAAACTGTCTCATCCACACTCAGTTACTCAGTTTCCATTCCTTTATCTGTGTCTATACATCCTGACATCAGCCTTGAATACTTGAATATCAGATGAATATTTAATGTTTCATATGTGGAGCAGTGTGGATTTGAGCATGCCTAGGTTGCTGCCGTAGGTAAAGCCTGGAGGACGATGAAGATGTTTCAAAACTTCTATAGAAGCCCAAAGGTAATGACAGATTAGTTGAATCCTGTTTGGATCATTTTACCCTACAGAAGGGCTTGGGATCATGGGAGTTTGTGAAACATTCTGGTTATTATAAGCACGCGCTGCAGTCATGTTGTGCAACACTTTAAATTCTTCAGCTCTTTAAAGTCAGGTGAATTTTTCTGAAAGTGAATCCAATGATATTGTTCCTCTGCATCTTTAGTGTGGACTTCACTATTCTCCTAATTGAACTAAACTGAATCAACACTGAACTGACTTGACCTGAATAATGAAACTATTGTCTTCTTAAGAGATGCTCAACAATAGAATGTTGAAGTTTGAATGTGCCCCATATTTGATTTGAAGTTTGCAACATTGACTATTTTCTAAATGTGAAGTTGCTTTGAAACAATCTGTACTGGATAAAGGGATATTTTGAAGAATTGTCTGCTATTTTCAAAGCAATTACAATGATTGGAGGCCGAGTTTTTTTTAAAGAAACCACACTAGCTTTCCTTGGTGTGTTAATGAGTGTCAAACTTATGAAAAAATCATTCTTCTGAATCAAAACTGATTAATCCAGTTAACACAACCGCTCTTAATAATGTATTCAAGAATACTTATTTTTAAAATTCAGTCTGTTCTTTACATAAAGCTTTGCATGACTTCAGAAGCTTGAAATGTAAGTCGCATGGTTTTGTGTTTTTTTTTTTTTTTTTGGAAGCTTAAAAAGCAACATTCACCTAGCACAATTCGTCAACATTTCTCCCTTTGCGTTCTAAAGAAGACAGAAAGTCACACAGGTTTGGAACAATTAAATGATGACAGAATGCTCATTTTGGTGAGAAATGTCTCTTTAAAATGCTGTAACTCTTAAGATAAAAAATGGAAGGGTGTGCATGAGAGGAAGAGAAATGGCCCGTTCTTTGGCCGTGGCCATGCTCTGCTTTGCCTTATTAGTAATTATGAACAGCTGTTTGTTCATTCTGTGCATTTGGGCCGTAGCCAGTGCAACATATTAACTTGTCACGCATACATGATCACCAAGACAGAGAGAGAGATGGGGTGAGAGAAAGAGAAACAAAACTAAACCAGTTCTTTGTTTTTGAGGAAAGCGGGTGTTTTGTGTATAGTGTCAGAACAAAAAAGAAAGGAAAAGATAATACTGAATGCGAAAAAAAATGCAAAAAGAGAAAATTGTCAAATTAAGTGCAGAAGTGTGTTGAAAGACACAAACCAAAGCAAAATTACACAAATAGTCTTACTGGAAGGAATCAGAGTGGGACTGTGAAATAGAGAGTGACATTAAATGTTCAACATGTGTGTAAACATTACTATACTTCTCTCTCGCCATACTTTAAATGTGAATGACTCCTTCATCTCCACCCCTGGCATAGCATTGACAACTGAAGGTTCAGCTGTACTGGCAACATTTAGACCTTAGACATACACAGACACACAGTCGGGGCTGGGAAAGGGAAAGCACCACTGGCAAGACATTGGCTTCTAACACAATGAACCCTCAGTCTCGCATTTGATTAGAGAAATACTGCAACAGCTGGCAATCTCAAACTCAGCCTTACATACACAAAACACATACACAAAACACACACACACACACACACACACACACACACTCAGAGAGAATCCAGCTTTTGTTCCTTTCTTAAAATGTTCAAGGCTCTCGTTAAAGACTGGGTTTAAGGAGGTTTTTAGCAGTGATGGGATTAAGGGTTTTAATGTAGGAAACCAACAGAAGCATCAAGCTTTTTAAGGAGCTTTTAGACAAAATGAGTTTCAATTTTTCAATGAGATGTGACTGACCGTGTGTAATTAAACAAAAGCCAAAAGCTCCATCACAAGTGTAATCATGCGTGAAATGAGAGAGAGAGAGAGAGAGAGAGAGAGAGAGAGAGAGAGAGAGAGAGAGAGAGAGAGAGAGAGAGAGAGAGAGAGGTCATTTAGTAAAATAACATTTTGGTGCATTAGAGCAACTCTTACACAAAACGACACTGTTTAGAATGATACTTAATAAAGCAGAAGTACATTATTATGTGGTTCTCAAACTAAGCAAAAAATGTGGTGCTTATGAAAATAAATATTTGTTGTCATTCACAACTATCTGATATTCAAGCAATAAACAACAATTAAGCTATCCAGTATTAATTTTACTACAGCAAAGGGTGATCTTAAATTGTGGTTTAAACACTTACTTATATGGAAAAAAAATATAAGATAAATAGCATGTAGCATGTGCCAAAATAACCATTTGCCTGTTAACTTTTAGTGACATAGTGGCATAAAAATTGGTTAAATACCAAAATAGAATGACATCTAGGGTGTGTTCATACTTGGCAGGTTTGGTTTGATTAAACCGAATTAAAACTTGATTAAGTGTGAACACTACCATCCGAACACTGGTGCACACCAAACAAGCGGATCGAGACCCCTGAAAAGATGGGTCTTGGTCCGTTTCCAAACAAACTCTGGTGCGGTTTGAAAGAAATGTGAAAGCAACATGGACCAAAGACATCTAAAAACAGGACGTGATGTCACCAGAGGCAATCCTAAAAAGGACAGAATGCTGAATCATTTCATTTTTTCCTCATCATAGGCGCTGTACGTTGCCCATTACAATTTAGTACAGGCGTCAGAAACCCTGTCTCCTTTTAGCAGATCTTTGTTTGTGTGTAATGGAGGAATTGGTGCTATTTGGACTCCTTTACACATTTTATAAACTCTTCACGAGTTCTCAGCTGGTCAAAATGCCATCTTTAGGTCCGGTCTTAAAAATGACAGTGTCAACTCAGTGCGAACCAGGACTAAATGCATTGGGTTTTTGTTGTTGTTGTTGTTGTTGGTTCGGACCAAAAGAACCAAGAGAACTGAACTGCAAGTGTGAACGCCTTTAGTGGAAGTGATGTTCATAACTATTACTACCAATGCCACTTTTCAACAAAATGGTAATCTCCAAAACATTACACTTCTGAATTTTAAAAGATCAAAACACAAACTATACGAATATAAGAGTATTTTTGTACAAACAAAATAATACCACTGAAACAAATGTCGTCCCCAAGCAAATGGATGACGAAAAAAAATGCTATTTAATGTATTGCACAAAATGAAAATGTTCAAGAATTGTGCATTAGCTCATTTTAGAAGTACAACAGCTGAGAACGTGGCTCATCCAATACGATTTAAAAGTTAATCTTTAGAATCAACTATTTGTTTGATAATAAAAACACTTTAACCCTGTTTGTATAGCCAGCAGCAGTGTTAAAAAAATCTGTGTAAAAGCAAATTTGGGTAGCTTGCAGTCTCTTAAAAGAAAGAATCACTTAGCGTCTACATTTTAGCAGACACAATACTGGATGCAGCTGCTACCAAAACAATGTGAAATTGCTTAGATCTGTTTAAGTATCTTTTATATTGTGATAGTATTAAGTATTATTAAGTATATAATTTCCTGTGCAATAATTTATTAGTTTCTTTGATCATTAGCTTGTTCTTTTTCTTGAGGCTTTTTTGTTCAATTAGCTCACAAGACGCTCTGACATGTGAGGTCTAGTCTACGCACTCAGTGTATGGCTCGAGGCTACGTAATTAAAGACAAACAACTAATAATACATACTTCCAGATAAACACAATTTGGACCAAATGTTTGCTTAAAATGAACACATTGTGGGGGAAAAGACAACATGAATGAGATTTAGGGAGTCAAAGTGAGAGAGATCTGAAGAGGTTGAGAGTTTATGTGTGAATGAACGAAAGCGGCTATACAGGGTTTCCCATGATTCCCATGAACTCTTCGTCCCCAGTGACACTCCACAGGTCAGCCCCTCATCCTCTCTATTTATAAACAGCTTTACTCTAAACAGCATGTAATAGTACACTCTCTCTCACAAACACTTTGACCAAAGGCCAATGAAAGTTTCCAACCAATGTATATTTTCTCCTATGGAGCATGACGACCCCTGTGACAGGAAGTCAGAGTGTGAGAGGAACAGACATGAAGTGTTGTGGGATTGCAGCATTCCTGTAACCCTTGGTACCCTGCAGACTTTACTGCCTCTTTCTAATTTGGTTTTCCCAAGATTTTTAATGTTTCATTTCTGGCCATTTCCACCACAATGTCAAAGAAGGTTGTAGGAATGTGAACAATATTCTTATAAAAATTGCTATCATTATTTGGAACCACACCCAAAGGATTCCATTGGATCAATGAAGAATAGCACTTTAATTTACAGTCCTGTTAATCATGTACATATGAAGAGTTCAGATGCAAAAGCCTCTAAGTGCTTTCTTCTAGAATGATAATATTTATCAAGCTTGTATATTTAAAAGTTCAGTCATTTCACTTAAATGGCTATGAAAATTAATTGTCATTTAAGTGAAATTATTGAACTTAAATGAACAAGGGCTTGATAAAAATTATCATTCAAGAAAATTTCATATGGCACTTAGAGGCTTTTGCATCTGAACTCTTCATATGTACTTGTAAGAACAATAACTGGTAATAACTAATGCTAACCCTGAACCGACTATAAATTATACATAATTACATACAACTAACCCTAAACCAACCCTAATCCTAATCCATATAGTGAGTAAATGTAGTTAGCCTACTTAATATAATTAAATGTATAATTACAGTGTAACAAAGACACCTTAAAATAAAGTGTAACTACCTAACCTTAACCCATGTAGTTATTTTATATTACCCAGTACTTAGGTAAGTACACTGTAATTACACTGACAAGTACAAGAGGGGCAAGAAAATAAGGTGCAACTGAAAAATCATCTCAGAATCAAAAAAGATCATATACTGGATAACCTGAAATTCCCATTTTTCTCGCTTATTTTTTCAGAATTTCAGCTTATCCAGTAGAATCATATTTGATTCTTCTTTGATCCTATTAGGATTCTTTAGGTCCCAGAGGAAATCCTGTGCAAGCTGTCCTAGGCTATGCTTGGAATGCAATTCTATAGCTCGCTATATTGAGTACTGGGAAGTGTGCATTGCATACTTCCTACTAATTTTGAAAAATTAAAAAAAGTATACATTATTCAACAATTAAAGTTTCAAATAATTTGTCACATGACCTTGTTGCATGTTTAATACAGTGAGCAACGTTCTCTTCTTGGAAATAAAGTTATGTGGCAAATAGGGCCCTTCATGCTTACAATTTACATTATCGTTTAAAAAAAAACATCATATGAATTCATACAAATCCGCCACCTTGTTAAATACTTGTTTTCTCATGAGATTAGGATGGATCAGCTCGAGTGCTTGCGAACACAACTATGTTTTTTATACATGCAGAACATGTAGCCTTCTGTACTTGTGTTATTTTAGTATTATGTATATACTATCATAGTATTTATTATTATTTTAAATTAGCTATTATTTTTATATTTTCAGTTTTCATTTTAATTATTTATATTTTTAAATGTGTTAACTGTAATTTTTATTTTTTTTCTGTTTAGCTTTATATTTTAGTTTTAGTAATTGTAGTGCTTAACCTATTTTATTTCACTTATTGCCACAACAAAATTATAATTTTCTTTTTTTCCATCTAATAATTTTCTTTTATTTCAGATTAATTTCAATAAACAAAAACATTTTGTAATAGTTTTAGTTAAAAATAACAACACTGAACTGCATCATACTTTTTGTTTTCATGTGTCTTGATTATTATGTTTCCTCCATCTGTGTGACTGTTTGTGTGTGTATTATTGCATGAGGACAACTATAAGACATCTAGCTTCAAAGTAGGACCTGGGGCGTTGGATTGTACCAGACCATAGGGGCAGAAAGCCTGAGGAATCCATCTGTCATGCACATACACACACACATGGTCACACAAACACTAAAAGAGGAACTGGCCTGAAGCATTACTCCACACAATGTCTCCATCTTGCCCCAACCACTACCTAACATGTTTTCCAAAATTGGATGATATACTCTACTCACACAGCCATCAATATTTTACTGTAATTGTCTCCAATTTGTAAAATACTGAAATAGTTTTGTTTCTCGCACAAAGCTATTGTATGGCTTCACAAGACCTGGAATATAAACAAGCCATATGGTATACTTTTATGGTCCTGTTATGTCATTTTTAAAGCTTGGCAGCCCCAGTCCATTATATTGAATAGAGTGACCAGGATATTATTATAAAAAAATATATAAAAAAATAAAAAAAACATTTGTGCTTCACAAGTAATAAAGACAAGTGATGGTCTGAGTAATGAGGTCGAACAAATAATGACAATTTATAAGCAGGTCTCTCCAAAAGCAGCATCCGAACCAAAACCAAGGTACAAAATTTTAACCTTGATTAATAAGCATGCACCCGTAAGAAGATTGAAAGTCCGGGAAATCCATGGTTTAATAAATTAATCTTGCTCCATTAGAGAAAGAAATATTGCTTGAGCTAATGCTAAAAGAACAAATAATGCTAGTGACTGGGAACAAAATAGGACATTAAGGACTAATTGTACTAAAATATTACCTTAACATGATAAATAACATTTTTAATGATCCTAGTAGATTTTAGAAGGTGGTCAAATCATCATTGGGTCTATGCCACCTCCAGCAGCTCCTGATTTACTAAAGGTCAAAGACGAAGAAATTAAGGATAAACATGATCTAGCTTTTAATATACACTTTAATAATGTAGGCCTAAGTTCAAAATCTTATTCAAATCTTTTTTTCTTTTTTTTATAACTATCTCCAGACCTGATAGCGATACCTATTGCATCTATTTTTAATTTAAGTCTAAGTAGTGGTCTGATACCAAGTTCCTGGAAGTCTGCAGAAATTCGTCCATTACTGAAAGGTGGAGATTGCACTTTGTTGGATAATTATCGCCCTATTTCCAGATTATCTGTTACAGCAAAAGTGTTTGAATCCATGGTAAATGAACAGTTAAAGCACTATTTGCCGGCTAATAATATTTTAAGTCAAACTCAGTCAGGTTTTACAGGTTTGACACACTAAGGACATAGTATTATAACTGCCGCAATGTCAGACACTAATGACATTATTACTGGATTGGATAATAAAAAAATCATGTGTTGCACTTTTTATTGATTTGTCCAAAGCATTTGATTCTGTGGGTCATGCTCTTCTTTTGCAAAGGCTTAAATGCGTAGGTTTTAGCAGTACAGTTTTAAAGTGGTTTTACAATTATTTCACTGGAAGAATTCAATGTATGTCCATAGATAATTATATTTCTAACCCATTAATAGTGAAGACAGGTGTTTCTCAAGGATCAATTTTTGGACCAATTTTATTTTCCATCTATATAAATTAACTTGGCGTATGGTTAGAGACAGTTAAAGTAGATGATACCATCATCTATAGTAATGAGCTACAACTACAGTGTTTGAGGGCTGGTCAAAGCTGTTGAGAATTGCGTGAAAGCAAAGGCAGTAGTCGGATCTAAATGCAACAGTAGATTTTAATAAACACAGACTTGGGTAAATCAGACCACAAAGAGACTACAAAGATACTCGTACATACATGTAAACAAACATTCAATAACTGACCATGAACAAAAGAGCAGACAGGATTTAAATACACAGGGGATCAGGGAACAAGACACAGCTGGGGCAAATAAGCTTAACACAGGTGAATAAACTGAATACTAACAAGGAGCGGGAAAACTGGGAACAGGACTGAACCAAATACACAATGACGGGGTAAAACTCAGGAAAACAGATACAGGACAGACATAACTATAACATTATCCCCCCCCCCCTTCCATAAGGCACGGCCTCGCGCCGTTTCAGAACACAATCTGGGCGGGAGGGTGGGCGCCCTGGAGGCTGACGAGGGCATGGCTTTCCCGGAACAGGAAGCCTCCAGGGCGGAGCAGGACTTGACGGCGGCCAGGGCGGAGCACGCTCGGCAGGGGGCCAGGGCGGAGCACGCTCGGCAGGGGACCAGGGGACCAGGGCGGAGCACGCTTGGCAGGGGACCAGGGCGGAGCACGATTGGCAGGGGACCTCCTACTGCCCCCCCCCAAAAAAATACTTGGGAAAACCTAGGGGGACAACCTCCAGGCTGGCAACAGGCTCTGGGACAGTCTCATGGAGCTTGAGAGACATAGGCAGGGTAAAGAGCAGAGACGGGGCCGGCAGGGCGAGGCGCAGAGGCGGGGCGAGGAGTCTGGGGATGCCCTTCGGAACCCGGCGGGGCAAACGAGTCCTCCTTCTCCTTCTGCGACGATGCGTCACTGGGCTTGACTCACTTGACTCGGTAGACTCACTTGACTCGGTAGACTCACTTGACTCGGTAGACTCACTTGACTCGGGTTCGTCGAGGCTGAAGTGACGTGCGGGTTTGGCTGAGCACACGAGTAGCGCGGGTTTGCGGAGCGCGGTCTCGTCAGGGCTGGGGTGAAGCGCGGGTTCGGCTGAGATGACGTGAGCCGCGGCCGCGGGTTCGGCAAGGCTGGACCCTGGAATGATGGTCCTCCTGGCAGCACATGCAGACCTCATAGGAGGATCAGCCACGCTGGCCATAGACCGATCCGGTGGCTGTCTTGATTGCTGGCAAGACGTGGAGCGCAGGCTTGGGGAGCGAGGTCTCGGCAGAACTGAAGTGAGGTGCGGGCGCGACCGGGCTGACGTGAAGCGCAGGCTCTCGCAGCTTCTCCTCCACGCCCACGGTAAACAAAGAGCCGCTCCACAACAGGGCCAGGTCGATATACCACTCTAAAGCCCCGTGTGAATCAGGTTCGGGCATCAGAGACCGGAGTGGTTCCGATAATCCCCCGCGGAAGAAGATCTTCAAACACTCTGTGCTCATTTGCGTGAGATGTGCCAGTCCAACGAAATCTGCCATATAGTTTTCGATGGACCGATTCTCCTGACGGAGCCGAATGATCTGGACATCTAGACTCATAGCTGGCATGGCTGCTGGATCGCGATGCGCTGAGTTCTTCTCCTAACTGCTAGATCCTGGGAGGTCAGTTATTCTGTTGAGAATTGCGTGGAATGCAAAGGCGGTAGTCGGATCTAAATGCAGCAGTAGATTTTAATAAACACAGACTTGGGTAAATCAGACCACAAAGAGACTCGGGGAGCGTACATACATGTAAACAAACATTCAATAACTGACCATGAACAAAAGAGCAGACAGGATTTAAATACACAGGGGATCAGGGAACAAGACACAGCTGAGGCAAATAAGCTTAACACAGGTGAATAAACTGAACACTAACAAGGAGCGGGAAAACTGGGAACAGGACTGAACCAAATACACAATGACGGGGTGAAACTCAGGAAAACAGATACAGGACAGACATAACTATAACAAAAGCAGACATTGTTAGTTGGCAGCCAATAAACACCATTGGTTACAAATGTGTTACAAACCTATGTAAGTTTGTGCAGGAAGTAAGACTGGAATTACTCACGACTCAAGATCTTTGAAACTTTGCAGATCTTTTACATTTGCAAACAGCTATATACACTACATAAAAAGTAGTTTACGAGAAAGCATAATAGGATCATTTTAATAGCCATAATGGAAGCGGCAATGGATTATTTACCTCAGAACTTAAAAATAACAAGAACAATCAAACTGTGAACTCTATGGTAACAAACAAGTGCATTCCATGACAAAAATTATATACTTATCAGTTGCTAAGTATGTATTTTGAATAATGTTAAAATGGTTTAATTGTTTTTATTATTTGATTATGTACTTATCCATTTCATTGTGAGAGCTAATACACTCTTCTGATTGGCAGTGATTTGTGACTGATTTTGTCGCATTTGGTGTGGACAGTTAGCCTGACGTCGTCATACTCAGATTCTAGTCAGAATGTGAGTCTGATACTACTCCATTGGGCTGTGATTCTGGGGCATGTTTCAACCGAACCAGGAAAGAAAATGCCTCTGCACTCAATCGGATAGACCTACAACCAATCAGAGCAACAGAGTAAATGACGTATGTTGAGCGACGCATATGACTTGATCGCGGTTCTCTGTTCCCCTTTTAAAATGAATGCGCTGTCAACATCTTCTATCACAGACGCGATGGCTGAATCTCAATCTAAATTCTCCAGCGGCAGCCATTCTTTGTTGTAAACGAATTCAACCCAAGCGCTCTTTGGTGATTGGATGATTACGTTACGTGACAATTTGATTGGTCCGAACAGCTTTAGTTCGGCCATACTTGCTTCACAACGGATCAAGTCCAGACCGAACTTCCCACCCTCAAATGTTGTGGGCAGGGCTAAATTCGGCTGACATCCAGGCTAGTGGACAGTGTTAGATGTTGGCCAAATCTTGTTGCATATTAGAATGTTAATCTGCTATGAAACATTCTATGAAATGCTAATTCTTAATTCTTAATGTGGTCCTGAAATCGGCAATATACCTGTATAACGCAATGCACATGACTCGGAGCCAGATTTATCCTCCATCACACCAATATGCTCAACTGACTACAAGGTCACGGGATGAAGACGCAGCCTCATAACTAATCTCAGCATCCAGCATCCAGATTCCAGAATCACTTCCACATTTATCTAAGACCATAAGGAACTACAAAGCAGGCTGGCTTTAGTAGATCTGATGCCACAAAAGCAGAGATGAACATATGCTATTTCAACACAGCTGATGCCGTTATGGTGTAATCCCACTGAAGGAGAAATCTCTCCTCTTTCTCTCTCCCTCTGTCTTTCTCTCCCTCACTCTTTCTCGGAGTTGCATCAGTCTTTCATTATTCCAAGTGCGGGCGCGCCTGTACAAATACAATACCTGATCCGAGGGCTGCCCTCACATTTAGACTTCACAATAAGACTCTCTCCCCTCTTTCATTTCATCAGTTCACACCCTACAGAGGCGGCTCATTAACTAACGCTTTCATCTCGTGCAACTGCGAAACTACAAAGACGAGATGGCGAAAGTGACAGAAAAGGTTACGAGCAAAATGTCAGCCGTTTCTGATGGTGAAATGTTGTGCAATTGAATCACATTCCATTCGGTGTATCTTTAAAGATCGTGTTCCTGCATATGTGGGGTTATCAAAATGATGTAAAAGCTGTTCGGGAGCAAAGTGAGTGGAAAATGGAGAGGATATAAGGTCAAACTGCCGAAACTATGCAATAAATGAAAGAGATTCAGATTTTGTATTTTGTCCTTTTTTAGTCTATTTATAATATTTTCCTACATCAAAACATATACTGTACATTTACTCTAGTCGTGCATTACCATTTTTGCACCATTTCTATGTCTTAGAAATTAACAGAATATTTTGCTACTGTACAATTAGTTTCAGCCAGACGTCACAGCCATGGACCGTTGGCTGAACGTCTGATGCAGAAGGCAAACAAAATGGGAAACACTTCCCAGTCATTTTGCAGTCGTCATTTGTTTGGTTGAATTCTACAGGATTTCCGGGAGACGTACAGTAGGCCTATGTGTTCCGATCTTTAACAGTCAGCCTGGAAACAAAGCCCCTGTGATGCCAAACCCCCTCATGGAAGAAGAAAGCTGTCGTGTTTACAACTGTGACAATGAGCACTTATCATTATCAACTATCAACTTGATTTTCAAAAAGTGTGTGAAGATCGCAGTGCAGTTGTTGCAGTAAACTTGTACAATGTTCTTGGATCATTCATTAAATGCACGCTGGTCTGTTATTGTAGGGACCTAAGTTTTACATTTTCACACCCCAAAACATGACACGGAACAAAAAAAAAACGGTGACTGGTTGCTTTACATGTCGGTCCGACGTTTTCTTGTGCAGTCCTTGGCCAATAAAAGCTGCGATGAAGTCCAAACTTTCTGCCGTCAGTCTGAAGGTCTGGCTACGAGAGATTACTGTACAATCAATATTTTTGATAAATTTTGTTGTGTTGTGAACTTATGTTTGCTTTTTAAATTCCATTGTGTTAAACCCAGTTATTATAATTATAATAAGTACATGGTATGTACATGGGGAACAGGACTGTAAAATAAAGTGTTACCAAACAAATAATTAAATAATAAAAATGACAATAATATGAATTATATTACAAATAATTAACTTAATTCATTGACTGCTGTTCCTAACAATAATAAAACAAAATTAAAAGATTTGTTTGACATTAAAGCTCTTGATCACCTTTGAAGTTTATTTTGCCATAATAATCAGCCATGCGTCACGCTTTAGAATCCTAAAATTCACATAAAGCAGGAAGAAAATGCCAAATGAGTTCATAAATTAACATGCATTTCTGGTCAAATTCACTTCTTGACTCAATCCATGTGTCTACACAGCCTCCAACCCATTTCTTTCTCTCGAACAGAGTAGTAAATTATGACCCCCTGACTGACCTTACCAAGTCAACTAACCCACCATGTCATTTCCCTTTGTCTTTTTGTTCCAGGGCTGATCTCCAAAGCAGGGAAGCCCAAGTAATAACAGAGAGCAAGAGAGAGAAAAGAGGAGCAGGGGGGATCTACGGCCTTCTCTCTGACGTTCCACTTTGTGATGGTAATGTAGTCAATACTCAATCCAGGGCTGCCTGTCTGAGTGATTTTATGGTTGTTATAGTGTGTGTTGATATGAATGGAGTGTGTTGAGAGCATATTATAGAGGGGCTGAGAATATGTGTGTGAGTATGGGCGGTTTGATAATGTTAAGAATGTTTGGTTGCCTCTGTGTCCGTGTGTTAAGAGCTGTGTAGCAGCCGTACAGATGGATTTAACAGCGCGTTTATTGTGTACGAGTGAAGCTAAAGGGATTAAATAGAGCAAGGTGAACTCATGTGAAGCTTTCATGGACCTAAATGCAGTGTGTGTTGGAATATCACAGGGAAATTTAAGTGGCCCTCATCTTTTCAAAACAACAACGGCTTTTTCAGACAGCTTCGGCGTTTAAAAACGGGAAATCTATTGCCAAAAATAGAAGGCTAAAGCATGCTGGGTTATTTTCATTTAAAGTGATACAGATATATGCTGATCCCCTGATAGAGGTTCGCCGCGGTAGAACGCGAATACGAATTTGCTCAATCCATTCAAAGGAGTCTAATGTTTATGTATGGAGACCTGCAGGTATGAGTGACCCGCTCTCAGGGGAGTGTATGTGTTTGATGTTGGAGTCTCCATGGGATATGGGTACATTTTTGTAAGAGCGTTTTGTCACAGTTTGTTTCTGAGCATAATTTTCCAGCCTTAAGTCAGAATGGCATTGCTGCCGGGAGAAAAAAAAAGAAGGGTTTAAGTTCTACAAAGACACACACACACACACACACACACACACACACACACACACACACACACACACACACACACGGTGCAGGTGTTTGAGAACAGAGAATTAAATGCACCTTGTTTATTTTCATTTCCTCAGAGAAGCAAAACTCTGCCTGTCGTCCTGTGCCTCTATCTTTCTCTCACACATGCACATAATTTCAGAAGTTTTATGCTATTTATGCGAAGTTCAGCTTTGAATGGCGGCGCAGAGTCTTTTATTTGCTTTTTTTGATCTGCTGTGGAAGCAGAAACCGTGCAATTAGAGCAAACCTGTTCGATCTAACAGCATAAACGACAACAGAATCATACATTTTAAGGAATGAAAATATACATGTAAAAAAATGCTTCTATAATGTTCTATGAAATGCATAAACATAAAAATCACTTCATTTTGGCATCGTTTACTCACTATCATCTCGTTCCAAACCTGTATGACCTACTTTCGTCTGTGGAATGCCAAAGGATTTAAACCGAAATTAAGAAGTGGTTCAGTTCGATTATCAAAGTGAGAATGTTTTGATTTAATGAAAAACATTCTGTCACTGCACGTTTCAGACTGAAGTAATGAGAAGTGCTTTATTCTCATTTTCATTCAGACATTCAAATGGTGGATCAAGACCCATCAAGCCAAGTTTGACGTCAATGATGTGGCATATTTGATGGAAACTCAATGTGATTTCAGAGCTACAGCAGATATGTTAGTGTGTATCTTTAGTGAAGACCCAAAAATATAGTGAACAGTCATATGGATCACTTTAAGATTTTTTGTCGTTTTTGTTTAGCTGTATGACCTATACATTCAGCAAAATATGAAGGTTTGGAAGTTTCGGGACTAAATTATGATTTTTCCTTATTTGTGAGAAATAAATTCTTTGCACAGGTTTTTAGCATTGTGTGGTTTAGAAAGCAATACTATGCCTGTATTAGCTGTGTGAGGAGTGCAATTTAATTTTAAAGGAATACCATTTTGCTTCAAACACAAACTGAGGACAGAAAGAATTCTTTGCTTCAGAGAGACATTTTGTTCTCCTTCAAAGGGCACCTCCTTCATTCTCACTCTTTCTTTCTCTCAGGGAGGGAAGGTGAGGTGGAGATTTCCCAGCATGCATTATTCATCATCTGTGACCGACACAAATTGAGCGGCGGCGACTGCTGAGGGCCTGCCAGTGAATGTGTGTGTCCCTGCCTCAAACCAAAACAGAGCCTGCTGACACACACACACACTCAACAGCATGGTGACAAACACGAGAATCCATGCCCATCCTCTTTGTCCACAATCCTAAATCAACGTATCGATCCCTGGAGAACCCACAGAGAGTTTGTGTAGATTCTTGCAGACACATGCAGACACACACAACACACATGGGCACAAATCTTCACAAATCGATGCATCTTGTTCGCTTAGTATAAAAACATATGAAGGTTTAACACTAGAAAGAAAAAGATATAGCACAGATTAATTAGTTTATTTTCTTAAGGAACGTATTGATCTTCTTAAAGCTGGTTTCTCCTTGATTAGCTCCCACAATCACAAGAAAACTGATAACATACTGAACACACTCTCAAGCTCTCTCTACTGCTCAATTATAAAGTGCCATTTTATACAGTGGTACAGTACATTTTCTTACTTTTTAGTTTCAGCTAAAATAAAGTTACTAGCACTACATTCACTAAAATGAAAAAAAAAAAATTCTCCAAAAAAAGAGATTTTTTCTTCAGTAAAGGATAACCCATTTTGATTCATAATGATTGCAATCTTTATATATTTAAGGAAACCTCAATATTCCAGCTCAAGACGGGGCTAGGCCCTTGGAACAAAAATAGCACATTTAAGGTAGAGTATATGTAAATATATAAACATTTTGGACATTTTTGTTCCTTATAATTTTAACTTAAATACATATAATTTATGTCCAAATGATCAAGATCACTCAAAGTTCCAAGACCAATTTAAAATGGGAATGTTTAGAAATCTCTGTCCGAAATCTTATAGGTAAATATAGATGCAATAAAAAAGTGATTATTCATGCATTTTGAGAAATTAATATATGTAATACACTGAAAAGAAAAGATTTTGGCTGCTTGTTCAAATTGCTTGATTAAAATAAGCTTAAGCAACACAATTGCTATACATTTGTCCAAACTTAATTTGATTGTGTTCAATCTACTTAAATATATGTAAAATTTGTATTTACTTAATCTATTTGTGTTGGATTACATGAATGATTTGTGTTGCATTACCTGAAACTGGGCGGTGCTTGTTAGTTCCCAGCATGCTTTGCATATGGCTGAATTTAAGAGAGAATAAATGTTGAAATTAAGTGTTATTTTATGTGTTTTTGAGAAAATTAGAAAAGGGGAAGACTTGATAGTGTGTAATTGTGTTTAATGTTCAATTACATTCGAATTATTAGAACCATTTAAATTAGAGAGGGTTACCATTGTGGAGAAGAGTGGAGCATTTGTTTAGGTTGTGGACTGATTCAGCAACACTTTTGATTAATGCTTTGGCTGAAAGAGCATGTAAACTTAGCAATTAAGATTGATTCATGTACTGAAACAGGGAGACTGGTCACCTGTTATATGTATCAAATTATATTTATTATATTTTACTTTGTTAATTGAACATGAATAGTCTGTGTTTGTCTGTGTTGTTTGAATGTGAATAGTCTGTGTTGATTGAACATGAATAATCTGTGTTGATGGAACACATTTGTGTAAGTGGCTACCAAAGCAAACAATTTGTGTGCAACCAATGTCCACTATTCAATTGAGTAAATCCAATGAATTATTTTTTTCTGTGTATAAGCATAACAAATAATAAAAATCAACAGCATTTTAACTTAATTTTAACTCAATTGGTGGTTTTGCCAAAATGGGAAAGTTAAATGCCTACTTTTTTTAGACTTGCTCTAGTAAATAAAAGGCCTAAATGAGATCTCTTTAATTTCTCTATTGTTTCTCAGAGACAGCAATTAGATTAAATGAAGAGAAAATTAAATGCTCATCGGATCTTCATCTCAAAATTCATTTTAATCTCACATCTTGTCAAGAATTTCAGATTTCAACAATGTCTCAAAATATCTACTGCAATTCTTCCATACAATACAAATGTCAAAGATTCAAAATGAACTAAGTTTGAACATTTATCATCAAATCCATCCAAATGATCTGAGCAATTTTATCTTATTTTTACATATATGCCAAACTATATGCCAAAAAAAGTTCTCATTTGTGTCTACTGTTACTTCTCCTAAAGCTTCTAAGGAGACAATCTGTTGATAATGAAACAAAACATAATTAAGACCTCCATTATGTCTCACAACCAAAGATAGCCTCTAAGGAATATTATTTTATTCTGGATAATAATTTGGTTTTGGAAGAATCATTTTCAACTTCTGTACATAGACTTTGGTATCTTAGCAAACCAGACTTTAAGCCATTGTTAGGATCTCTTCAGAAACTGCAAAGTATCCTGTTATTCTTGCAGTTGTCTTGGAGAAACAATTGAGAATGTGATTTATTTTCTTGTTTTCCTCTTTCCTACAGTAAATAACACTTTACACAACTTGCACATTTCTGAATATGTATGGACTTGATTGTTGCACCTGCTCAACAACAGTTAAAGTGTTTGCTGCGTGTACTGTTACAGTTTCATGACTGTGTTTATCACAGATCTTTAAAGTTGATTTGCAGTGTTTGATTTTGTTGAAATAGAGGCAGATTAAAAGAACAAACCCAAAGCAGCTCACACAGGAGGCTTGCTGCTTATTAGCATATAACCCATAATTGAGCGTTTCTACGGAAACAAAGTCAGAGTAATTGGCAGTCTAGCCAGTCTTCTAAAAGGCTGAACTCTGAACTTCTTTAAACACAGCCATCTCTGTTTTTAAAGAAACACACACATACACACACCATTGCAGCCAGATGGGAAATATATAATTTCAGATACCAGCACCATAGAGTTATTGCATTTTAACTGAAATTATTGTGCATGTGATCGGGAATAAAAGGCACTTTAATGTGCGTTTGTGCTTCAAATGGCGTAATTTTTTAACCATAACATTTTTCACGATGCAAACAAACGAGCACGCTCAATTTGACGCTTTGACAAATTCTACACACCAGTCAGCAGGAAATGTCAAATAAAACAAGCCTGGATGTAGAGAATAAATTATAACGCTCAGTAAAAAAATAGACACCGTTCCCATTCATAGTTGGTAAGTTGTTGGAGGATTTATCTCAGAGGAGCAGACGGCATTAACGGGCGCCACCTTCCTGACCTGCGCCTCATCGGAGGCTCTGATTGGCCGAGGAAGTAGGTAAGCCTTTTTAAAGGACTGAATGATTGAATGACTCTTATTTCAGGCTGAGGATCAGTTCCTTCCAATCTGAAATTACTCTCATGGCTAAAGTAAAACATATTAAATGGACCTCAAATCAGATGGAGGACTAAATTACCAGAACTCTGCAATTCCACTGACTTCCACAAACGTTTGCAATGTCCTTCACTGTAAAATTCACTAGAAATGATCATTTATTTGGATTGAAACTCAAAGAATGGAATATATGGTCATCGAAACTAGGAACTGACCCATTTGCACAAAAACCAGCAGATAATGAACTTGGATTTGCCAGCCAGCCTCATTTTCTCTAATCCACCATGTGAGCTTTCCGAGATAACCTTGAAGGAGCTTGAGATATTCCAGAATGCCAGTATTCCCAAATCTCCTGACAGAATTCCCCAGGCCTGATATGCCACGGTCCTTTCTTCCGAGCACCTGAAATGGCTGCAGGTCTTAGCTTTATAGTTTCTGCCTGTCCACATGACAGGATCCCTCCAGACTCACACACACACACGCTTCACCTAAGAGAGAGCAAGAGGGACAGAAGGACAGATTCAGAAAACAGAAAGAGCAATTCTTCCCAAACAAATCCTCTGGGGACCATAAGGCTGTCCATGCCATCTGTGTGTGTGTGTGTGTGTGTATGTCTGTGTGAGTACCTAGGCTATAATTATCAGCCAGGCAGGGAGTGCCCATACCATTGGCCAGTGTACCCAGGCAATTCCACCCTTATACTCTACTCACACACACAGCATTCAGCTCAGTGACTCCATTTGGCCCAGCGCCATCTTGCCTGCAACCAATGGACAATTGTACACACACACACAAGCACACGCACACGCAAGCGCACGCGCACACACACACACACACACACACACACACACACGCAGGGTGCAAGCCCTATACATCACAGCCAAGGCTAACACACATCTATTACTTCAAATGCAAGAAAAAAAGCCTTTCACGGGATATGAAATACATCGTTTTAAAGTGTCCAAAAAGAATTTGGACACTTAAGACACGCTAAAAATGTATGAATGTTTTTGCATTATAATACAAAAGATCACACCAAGTGGTATTAATTTTTTTTTTTTAAATTTAAACAAATATTAAATTTTTTATAGCACATTTTTCAAGGAAAACAAATAATTTTTTTGACCATGCCATCATCATTTATTTCATCATATATTTCATAATATATATATATATATATATATATATATATATATATATATATATATATGTATATATATATGTGTGTGTGTGTGTATACTTATTACTTACTTATTACAAGTTAGTGTAGTGTAGTTTGCCAAGGAAAGTGTCAATTGAGAGCGTGCTTGAGATTAAATATAAGATTATGTGTGAAGAAAACAAAGACAAATCAAGCTTAAAGTTAGAACATTAATTAATTGTGTTTATTTAGAATACATAAAATGCAAGCAATCAAACAAAGGAGTACGCCATTTGTTTACAAAAACATTTAAAATACAATTTCCACCACATCATAGATGTAATGGGGGGGGGGGGGGTGGACAAGAAAGACAGAATAATAGAGGAAACCACATGCGCTCGCACACACAGTAACGAGTGATTCTGCTTTGCTGACGCATCAGTAACTCTCCCTATGCCTCCTGGCAGAGACACACATAGAGAAACAAACATGCATGGTCACCCACACACACACACACTTCTTCTCACATTCAGCATTAACACAGACTCGCTTATCCACACAGTGCCTTGATTTTAATCAGCACAATAGCAAAAACCACAAGCAATGGTGCATATAAGCAAAGTTATACACACACACACACACACAGGTGCTAATTTACCTACTGCAGGTGACAACAGCAAACATGCACACAGATTATACTTGCAGATCCTAGTTGTGAGCTCTGAATTAAGTCATCATGCTACAGATAAGATCATATTCTGCGATAAAAACAAACAGGATGTAACTGGTCCTAAAGCACCGACTTAAGCCAATCAGGAAAGAGAACAGCATGTTTATGTCACAGCATGAGCCATCAAGGTCACGTATTTGAAGGGAATTCTAGGAGGAACGGACAGATTTCGGAGGGATCCGTTTCCATGTGACACATCTGATAGTGGCAGGAGCAGCCAGAGGGAGCAGGTGGTCGAGTCTAGCTGCTCATTTCACACACACACAACAACACGCACACACATACACATGCTTCACGGAAATCAGTCGTAAGCGAGGTTGACAGCGCTTAGCCTGCAAGGCGCAATGGTCAGAATAGAACTGTCTATTCACATCCACAGACGTAACTTCAACAACTCCCCCCTCCGTCGCTTCGCCGTACCCCACACAGTCTCTTTTTTTCCCCTCCGTCTTTTCCACATGGACTATGCCCCTCACTCTCCCTCAGCCTGTGTTTTCCCCATGCTGACATAAAAAGGTAGTAAACAATTTCATGCAAATCAAAAAGCAACAAAGAAGGATTTTGCTTTTAAGCAAAAGAGAGCCATTCAGCAGGGAAAAGGCTGTTTTAGTAGCTACCTCTCTCTCTCTCTCTCTCTCTCTCTCTCTCTCTTGCTTTCTCTCACTTTGAATGATTCCCTGTGGGGTTGATTCTCTTCAAAGGCATCATTTTGTTCTCCATTCAATAATTCATTACCAAGCAATTCTTCTTTTCCTTTCATGCGGTATCTCTCAAAGCACTTGATTGGTTCACACACATCAGGTTCATTTTTTTTTCTCCCGTGGAGGCACGTACATTACCAATCAAATGGCTTTTCAGAAAAGGGAAAGGAGAAAGATTTTGATAAAACTCAAATCATCATTTGCACTTTCGTATTATTAAAGCATATGTTTCTCTAAATTGAATTTCAGAGGATATCGAATGGAGGTATTGTGAATTGATGAGGGAAGAATGATTTAGATCAGTGTAATTTACTATAATATCAGCAAAAGTCGTTTAGAATTTAGACAGACAGCAGACGCGTTTCGAGTTTCTAATGCATCATAAGTAGTAAAACTTGATACATAAAAAAGTAGTTAAACACTATACATCTTTGTTGTCAAGAGGAAAATTGGCATCTGTTCTTCAATCCAAACAAATAGACAATCTCAAGGGGTGTTCACATTAAAGTTTAATTAGGCAAAATTTATTTAGACTCCTCAACAACCTAGAAAATATAGATAAAATAAATCTAGATATGATCGTTAAAGACTGTGTCAAATCGACCCTAATTGGACACGAAAAATCACACTATATGAAGAATAAAGAACCTGGAAAAAAAAAAAGCATTCTTTAACGTGAATACTTCTCACACATTACAAAAACAAACAAACAATCAAATGTGACATGACAACATTTTATTTTTAAAACTATTTCTGTCATGACAACTATCGGAGAGATTGGTATGGTAATGGATACGCCAATTTGGTCTTGGCGGAATAGATATGCTACGCTGCTGCTGCTGCAGAGCAAGTACTGAGACTTGCTACTGCCAATACATTCACACACGTGCTGCTGTGAGCAAGTAAGACATGGTGCTGCTGCCCGTTCTCATCCTAAGGCGTCATACAGGTGACACTTTTGACATTTCGTCTAAATCCGACGCACATGGCATCCTTTAGCGTCAATATGAGACGCAGATCCCAAGGCGTCACAACCCTAACCTTACCCCAGACCTAAACCTACCCATAACAATGCGTGTTATATTGACGCTAAAGGGTGCCATGTGTGTCGTATTTAGACGAAATGTCTCATGGTGTCACCTATATGACGCCATAGGATGAGAACGCGTTGGACGTACATGAAATAACCCCCGTGGGTAGCAGATCTGTACAGGTGGAGCTGGGGAAGGCGAAGGGTTTCTGAAAAGTATTTGAATGTTGAGCAGCAAGCTAATGCCACAGCAACCAATTAGCTGCGCTATGAAGATGATAATGTGCACGCTAACAAGAGTTAAGGACCTATCAGCCTTGCGCCGTCAAGAGTTTCAAGATAGAACTTTCTATATTTAATAACATTTGTTTCACAAACTGTGAAAATTAAAAACAACTATTTTATAACATTTTCTAAAACATTTGAACATTTTAAACAGAAGAAGTGTGGAATTTTTTTTTTTTTCAGAATCTCAAACAATACAGCATGGATCATCGGTTTAATTTCCAGCAAACTGAACACGCATGAATTGACAAAATTGTATGCAGTCAATGCAGTCTAAGTTTCTTCGGATTAAATTGTCTGCGTAATGCATAAACAGGGTAGTTAAGAAAGTTGAGAAACTGACATAACAAAAATACATCAAACTCTTTTCTTTTTTTTCAAAAACATCATAGTTGCAATAGCTAATTTCTATGCACCTTCCACAACATATCAGAATGTCAACACTTTGCAGGCATGTTTATGACCCTAAATGAGAAAAAGTTAAAAAAATTGAACATTATAGGTTAAAGGGATAGTTCAGTATTTTCAAAAGAAGATATTTTGAAGAATGTCATTAACCAAACAGTTGATGGACCCCATTGACGCCCATAGTATTTGGAGTAAAGTAGTAGATAATAGAAATAGAAATAGAAGTAGTAAATAAATACAGGTTTAGAACTATCCCTTAGGGTGGGATAGAAGGGGGGTTGAACTATCCCTTTAACTAGTCCAACTCAAATAAGAACAGGTCAGATTGACTCACAACATAATATACGAGCTAGAGTAATACCAAATAAATTTGAGTTTACTTTTATATATTTATTTTAAATCTAATTTATGTTATGCAAAACATTTTAAAATATTGATTCAATATTTTGCAAGATTAAGAAATATTGGATATTTTGGCTCTTAAATTTATATTTTGATAAACATCACATGATTTTTAATATTTATTTATTAATAATATTTTTTTGTCTTTACTTTTTAACAAAATATGTATATTTTAAATCCAGTACTTTTGAGATTATTTGAATGTTAGCAATATAAAAAGATTTTCATGCATATAAACGACAAGCGCTCTCTCTGGGTCAGCAGAAGCATGAAAGCAGATTTTAATTTTGCAGTTCGATTACATCACGCGCTGAACTTTCAGATCACTGCGGTTTGATCAGATGCCTCAGGGACTCGCCTAGCATGATCACACCGGTTTGATCATCCATGTCAAAGGGTTAAATCTCTCGACTGATCTCTCTTTCCCACTGTCTTCCTTGTCATGTTCTCTCTATGATAGCTGTAAATACTAAACTTTACACTGCACTTTAAACCGTGCATGCTTGCTGGGCGGGGCATTGCTATGGGAAATGCATGTCATCATCTCTAGCCAATAGAAGAGGGATCCATCAGTGAGGTCGTGCTATATATATTAGCTTGTTCTCTAAATCACCAATTACGTGAACAGGCCCATTTTTGCATGCAACACATGGTGCCGCCCTATTTGTTATATGTCAGATTAAATTGCTTTTGCTGTTCTCGAATCTTAATGGAAATGCCAGGGTCGCACTGAGAGAGAGAGAGAGAGAGAGAGAGAGAGAGAGAGAGAGAGAGAGAGAGAGAGAGAGAGAGAGAGAGAAACAAACTCCAGCAACTCCCAAATGAAACAGTCATGGTCACCCGAGTGTGAAAATGCCAAATTGACTATTTGACTTTATTTCAACTGTTTTTGCTCTCACACAGCCTCATGTGTGTGTAAAGTTGTGTGTGTTCGCTTGAGACAAACAGAGAGAAACATCGAAAAGCACTCCACATTCACCTATAAACGAGAGGTCTTCCTATTTGGTCAAACTCCCTGCTGTGAACAGATATCCTTCGTGACTGTCCTTAGACCACTGTTAATGCATAAATGACCTCAGACATGAAATATCAGTATTGATCCGGGCAGTTCTGATCTATGTGTGCAGGAGAATGTGAGTTGTAGATGTGCAACATCAACAATTTTTCAGAAGGTCTCATTATACAGGAACTGTCTGTGCTAGCTGTCAATCAGCCCAGATCTCCCACGTCACTAGGGTGAATGATGTCACTTCCTTCCCAAAGGGCAAATTCATTAGCAGATGGGATCAAAGATCAGTATACATGCATAGAAAGACATGTTTGCAACAGAAAAAAAGCAGGTCAACCCTTGTGTGTGTATTTATGTAAGCCTCTTTCCATCTCCTTCACCAAATAGAAAATGTTTTCCATTTAATATAGTACTCATTTGTCCTGCATTACTTCCTGAATAGTTACCTATTAATAATGGACCATTATTCTAAAGTGTTATTATTTACTTGTGAGAAGAAAAAACACTGCATTTATGAGAAATAGTAACAATTCAAAGAAATAAATCAGAATCATTCAACATGTCACAACTGTGAATTTATTTATCATAATTGTTACTATTTCTCTTGAATGCAGTGTGTTATTTATCACAAGTAAATAATAACACTTTAGAATAATGGTCCGTCAATAATAGGTAACTATGCAGGAAGTGATGCAGGGCAAATGAGTATTGCTATATTAACACTTCAGCTACTATTATCTTATATGGAAACAAGTTTAATCAGTAAGTAATAGCATATTTAGGACTGAGACAGTTCCTTATTAGGTCATCAATAATTACTGAAAGAGATTAGGCTCATTAATAACTCTGATGAATCATTAAGAACTACCAATTAATTACTAATCACAACAGTAACGTGTGTCTGAGATCAATTATCCTTTTTACTCTGAATATCATAAAATGCACCACTAATTACTCAGAAACTACTAGTGATCTGGTAAAAAGAACTCCCTGCCCAGCCTAGCTTGAATAAGAGCAGTGATAACCCTCCTTAGGGTAATCAATAATGTAACAACATAATTCAATAAAAATTAGTCTGATTTGAAGCGGAATATCAGAAGGCCAAGTCCTGACTGGGGATGGAGGAGGGTAATTAGCTATATGTGACTTTATATTTCATAATTCCAATTATCTCTCACGATTGTTACTTTGCCAGGTATAACATTGCAATTGTGAGATTTAATCGCATCTTTAAATCTCACAATTGAGACTTGCAGCAGAACCAGGCTTCAATAATGTAGGTGTTTGTTTCTAAAATAACTAAGTGGCTGTACACCTGTGGTTTCCCTGTTGTAGAGCATCCACAAGAGCTCTAAATTAGGGCATAGTCTGAGGTCAGAATTCTCATGTGTTCCAATTTCCTCAGAGAGACTGTTATGTGCTGTAATCAGGGCCATTCCGGCTCAAACAGGCTCAAACAGGAGGCAGACATCACAGTAACACACAGCCCTGATGATACCTAAGCCTTTCATCAGTAGCATGGCAACTGGCTGCCTGCAACAACCCCAAAAATGATAACACCTCACTGCCTGGAATTTGGGACGTGCAGTTGTGAGTGTGTGTGTGCCTTTTTGAAACAGATATGGTGAAGGTGTATGATGCAATTTTCATATTTCATGCTTGTGTATCATGCACCTATGACATG
Organism: Semotilus atromaculatus; assembly: GCA_031834385.1. Lineage (NCBI taxonomy): Eukaryota > Metazoa > Chordata > Actinopteri > Cypriniformes > Leuciscidae > Semotilus > Semotilus atromaculatus. Next base: position 14,729,865 of record JAULUF010000023.1, on the reverse strand, counting down.
ATGTTTCTATGTATGGGAGTGTGTCATTGGGATCATTGGCAACATCACAGACCGACATGATGTCTTTGCTGTGTTCACCCCCTCTTTTATCATCCTTTTCAACTCGCCTCTATTTCACACACAGAGGCAAGACACACACACACACACACACACACACGTCTGTCCTATAATATTCATTAGAAATGGATGGCACACTCTTCCAAATCTTAGAGGACATTTCTGGAAAAGTCAAACATGTTAATGATGTACTTACTCCTCAATTCCCACACAGGCAATCAACTTAAAAAAAAAAAAATTAATGATGCTAAATCCAAATAAGACCAGCTGATCCAAGTCGGTCATTAACTGTTGTCATTTTTGAGAAAACGCTTCCCCGCCATTAACGAAATGTTACGTCTTTCTGTTTTTTGATTGTTGTACGGTAGGGGGCGCAATGACATAATCTGAAAGAGTAATGAATCTCCCAATCAAAACACATGTGAAGAAATGCAGAAACAAGTGATTACATTTGTAATCATATGCGTATGTAAAATAGCGGGATCATCAACATTAAACAGTATAAATCAAAACTGCCTAATGTTACCGAATGAAATGTCGACCCAGGACGAGGTATAGGACTGTGCAATCATCATGGCTGTTCTGCCATGGATCTACCAACGCTATCTCCCGACCAATTCGTACGAATTTGTACGAGTGATTAAAAGGTGGCTAATTCGTACTAATTCATACGACCTCACTCGTACGGATTCGTACGATTTGTCTAAACCCACGTGATGGGTAGGTTTAGGGGTGGGGTCAGGGTTAGGTCATTCGTATGAATTCATACGAATTTGGAATTCGTAAAATATGTACGATTTAGCAAAAATCCTACAAATTCGTACGAGTGAGGACGTATGAATTGTTACGAATTAGCCACTCATGCAAATTCGTACGAATTGGTTGTGTCCACCTGTGTTTTAATTATTGTGCTGAATCTGATCTGGATGTAATCTTTGACAAAAACGTGATTTTCTCAGCTTCTTGCTCAAAATGTATTTTTTGTTTATTTATTATGAAACACATTCAAGTGTTGATAAAAAAAGAATAGTCAAGTATATTTATATAGCGCTTTTCACAATACAGATTGTATCAAAGCAGCTTCACAGTATCAATCAAAACAACATAACAATGTTTGTTTATTAGTGGAAAACAATAAAATAAAAAAGACATCCAAGTTTGGAAGGGCTGATCAATGTTATTAATGATTGGTTAATTAATTTGAATATCCCCAACTGAGCAAGCCAAAGGCAACAGTGGCAAGGAACCGAAAAACTCCATCAAGTGACCCAGTGGTGTCCTGAAACTCCATCAAGTAACCCAATGGAGAAAAAAAAACCTTGGGAGAACCCAGGCTCAGTCGGGGGCCAGTTCTCCTCTGGCTTTTATGAACTAGAGGCCGGATTTACAGTAACTGTAAGTTTTAAAATTTTATATGAATGCCTGGCTGAAGAGATGCGTATTTAGTCTAGTTTTAAACTGGGAGAGCGAGTCTGAGCAACGAACAATATCAGGAAGGCTATTCCAGAGCTTCGGAGCTAAATGTGAAAATGCTCTCCCTCCTTTGGTGGATCTGGATATCCTAGGTATGACCAGAAGCCTCGAATTTAGTCATCTTAAAGAGCGCGATGGATTATAGGGCGATAGAAGGTCCGTTAAATAGACTGGAGCTAAACCATTTAGGGCTTTATAGGTCAGTAGCAATACCTTGTAATTAATACGGAACTTTATAGGTAACCAATGAAGTGATGATAAAATCGGTGTTATATGATCATATTTTCTTGATCTAGTAAGAACTCTAGCGGCTGCATTTTGGACTAACTGTAGCTTGTTTATTGAGGATGCAGGACAACCAGCTAATAAAGCATTACAATAATCTAGTCTCGAGGTCATGAATGCATGAACTAACTTTTCTGCATCAGAGACTGATAGCATATTACGTAGTTTAGCAATGTTTCTAAGGTGGAAAAAGGCTGTTTTTGTAACATATGAAATATGCTTTTCAAAAGACAGGTTGCAGTCTAATATAACACCCAGGTCTTTTACAGTAGAGGATAAAGTAACAGGGCATCCTACTATGTTAAAGTAGTGTTGTGAGAGGTTTTGTGGACGGTTTTTAGAACCGATAAGTATTACTTCTGTCTTGTCTGGATTTAATAAAAGAAAATTACGCGTCATCCAATCTTTTATATCTTTAACACAGTCTGTCAATTTGGATAATTTAGCGTATTCATCTGGCCGTGATGAAATATATATTTGAGTGTCATCGGCGTAACAATGGAAACTAATTCCATGTTTCCTTATAATATTACCAAGTGGCAGCATATATATTGAGAATAATAGAGGGCCTAACACAGATCCCTGTGGCACTCCATAGTTTGCCAAAGTTATGATCGATTTTTCTCCATTTAAATAGACAAAATGGTAGCGGTCGGATAAGTATAACCTGAACCAGCTTAATGCTTGTCCTTGAATACCAGTATAATTTTGTAGTCGATCTAGGAGTATTGTGTGATCTATAGTATCGAACGCTGCACTAAGATCAAGTAAAACTAGTATTGAGATACAGCCTTGGTCCGAAGCTAAAAGTAAATCATTTGTTATTCTAACCAGCGCAGTTTCAGTGCTATGATGCGGTCTGAATCCAGACTGAAACTTTTCATAGATGTCGTTTTCTTGTAAGAAAGAGCCGAGTTGAGCGGACACAACTTTTTCTAATATTTTAGACATAAATGGAAGATTTGAAATGGGTCTGTAATTTACTAGGTTATTTGGATCTAATTGTGGTTTCTTAATAAGAGGTTTTATAACTGCCAGCTTGAACGTTCTTGGAACATGACCTAAAGATAAAGATGAGTTAATAATATTGAGAAGAGGCTCTTCCACTATAGGTAACACTTCTTTCAGTAGTTTAGTTGGTATAGGATCTAATAAACATGTTGTTGTTTTAGATGAAGTGATAAGTTTGTTTAACTCTTTTTGTTCTATAGTTGTAAAGCATTGTAATTGCTCTTGCGGAGCGACAATTGTGGCCGAATCATAAGGCGGGAGCAAGGATTGAACATTTACAATTGTGGTTCTGATGCTTTCAATTTTCTCGTTGAAGAAGTTCATGAAATCATTACTACTAAACTGTAACGAGGTATTTTGTTCAGACGACGTCTGTTTATTTGTTAGTCTAGCCACGGTGTTAAATAAAAACCTTGGATTGTTTTGGTTGTTTTCTATTAGTTTGCGGAGGTGCTCAGCCCTGGCCGCTTTTAGGGCCTTTTTATAACGTGACATACTGTCTTTCCACGCGATTCTAAAGACCACTAAATTAGTTTGTTTCCATTTACGCTCTAAATTACGGGTTTCTCTCTTTAGAGCATGCGTAGTATTATTGTACCATGGTGCTATACTTTTCTCTCGGACCTTTTTCAATCTAATGGGTGCAACAATATCCAATGTTCTAGAGAGAATGGTGCTCAAAGTGCTAGTTAGTTCGTCTAGTTCATCTGTTCGTTTGGGTTCAGGCCGCAGCTGAGACAGATCAGATAAGCTATTTGAGAAATTATCTATGGTGGATGGAAGGATTGTTCTGCCTGGTCGATAACATGGCGCAGCATGACATATTACAGACGTACGTAATATGCAAGTTACCATGTAATGGTCAGTGACATCATCACTTTGTGGAATGATATCTATATCGGTTGGATCGGTTCCATATGATATAATTAAATCGAGTGTATGATTAAGACGATGAGTTGGTCTGGTGACGTTTTGCTTGACCCCGAAGGAGTTTAATAAATCTGTAAACGCAGCCCCTAACGCATCATTTGAATTATCGATGTGTATGTTAAAATCTCCAACAATTAATGCTTTATCGACGTTGACCAATAGATCTGAGAGAAAATCTGCAAACTCTTTTAGGAAAACAGTGTAAGGCCCTGGAGGTCTATATACGGTAGCCAAGGCTAGAGATAATAGGGATTTTTTTCTTACATCTAAGAGCGTAACATTTAGCACAAGTACTTCAAACGAATTAAACCTATGACGAGTTTTCTGAGTAACATTAAGGATATCCCTGTAGATTGTTGCAACACCGCCGCCACGACCGATTAGACGGGGCTCATGCTTATAACAGTATCATGGCGGAGTAGACTCATTTAGACCGAAATAATCATTTGGTTTAAGCCAGGTTTCAGTAAGGCACAGTACATCGAAATTATTATCTGTGACCATTTCATTTACAATAACCGCCTTAGGTGTGAGCGATCTAATGTTAAGAAGACCTAGCTTTAGAAATTGTTTTTGTTCACTAATAGCGTGTTTTTTTTGTTTTAATAACAATTAGATTTTTTCTAGATCCCCCAGTAGATTTATTATTTGATCTCAGTAAACGAGGAATAGACACAGTTTCTATGCAATGTTCTACACTAGTATTAATATAAATTAAATTGGTGCAGCAGAGACTGTGATTTGGATTTTTGGTTACTAGTCAAACGGTGTTTAACATCTTAGAGATGTTATCCGACAGAAGATCTGCCCCGATTCTACTTGGGTGTAAGCCATCAGCGCGGAAGAGCCTCGGTCGCTCCCAGAACAGATTCCAATTATTTACAAAGAGCAGTTTCTGCTCATTGCACCATGACATTAACCATTCATTTAGCGCGAATAATCTACTGAACTTTTCATGCCCTCGTCGGTACGTGGGAAGCGGTCCAGACACAATGATCGTTGTTTCAGGCGATGTGCTGCGAACCGTTTCGATCAGGCTCCTGAAGTCTTTCTTCAGAACCTCTGTCTGTCGCAGCCTAGTGTCGTTAGCTCCCCGTGCAACACAACAGCTCCGACGCGCTCGTCACCGTTCAAGATCTCAGGTACCCGCGCAGCGATATCAAGAACACGAGCACCAGGAAAGCAATGACTGTGCACCTTACTTTTACCTAACGTAGCGTGGACGTGTCGGACGGTGGAATCGCCGATGATCACAGCATCGCGTTCCGTTTCGCGAAGAGAGGAGAAGCGGTTCTGAGTGGAGATCTCGAAAACCGGAAGGGGCGAAAAGATTCTGGTCCTGGCTCGCGGCTTCCGCGGAACCACCCAGGCTTCGTGGTGTTGTGTCGGAGCCGGAGTGAATGAAACCATGGCTGATCGGGACCTGGACGCTCGGGACCAATGCTGAGAAACGCACGGAGTAGACGCGGCGAGGGTCAGCGGGTTACTAACGTTAATCACCGATCCGTGTGCATCGGTGCGTGATGTTTCAAGAGCTAAACGCCGGTCTCTCAGCTCAGCTTGTCTCTCTAAAAGGTCACGGATCTGTTTCTCAACAGCTTCTAATTCAGACTGCACCGCGAGCATCTCAAATCTGTTCTCATCTGCACCAAAAGGTAGATATACATCTGATATATTCGCCATTTTAACAGATGGACAGTAAGTTAGCAACGATGCAACCAGTGATGCTATTAATATTAATACTAATTTATGACTGAAGTCTTGGGTATAATCCGTCTTTTTAGTGGTACGGGTGTAATGTAGACGCACGATAGACGAGAAAATGTTCGTTTGTAAGTGAGTGTAAAGAAGACTCGCTCAGCCGTGACCCACAGGTGTAACGGCCCAGTGTTGGGTCACGCTTGAGACGGTCTGCTCAACAGTCCGAGTTGTAATTATGAGGTAAATGATGGTTCAAAGCAGGATAAAAGAAAGAAATACGGAAAACCAGAAAGAAATACGATGCTAATACGAGGCTTAGACAGCCACGACGCAAACAAACTCACAGCAGGCAGCCAGAAGCAATCGAGCAATCTAGATGAAGCTAGAATAAAACCGTTTTCGTTGTTTAAAAGCATATCGTTTTTTTTTTTCTTTTGATGTATTTGATGTTCAGAGATTCACACAACAAAATATTCTGGAGGATAATATTATTTCAAAAATAATATGTTTTAAAATGGTCAAAAATGCTGGGAGGGAAAGAGTTAACTGGTCAAAGCTTGATAAAGGATCTTGTTTGCTTTTGGGGAATCTTAGTCAAGCTGGTCAGAGCCGACCACTTTAGATAAGTGCTTCCTCAATGTGCAGAGACATTTTTTAATTTGCAACTGAATTTTCTTCTTCCTGTAGCCTGAACCAATGACACGTACAATGTACCTTGCATGCAATGTAAGTTTTGGATAAAAGCGTTTACCAAATGCACGCCAAATGAAAATGTAGTTGTAAATTAATTGTACAAATTCAAACTAGTATGTATAGAATGACAAAAAGTAAAGTTGGTCAGAGCTTATAAACCATTTGGAAAAGTAATTGACAAAATAAATTGATAATAATAGGAAATGTTTCTTGAGCACCAAATCAGCATATTAGAATGATTTCTGAAGGATCATGTGACACTGAAGACTGGAGTAATGTCTGCAGAAAATTCTTTGTGTTTCAGAAAAAAAATTTCTATGTAAATTTGTATATATATATATATATATATATATATATATATATATATATATATATAGTGAAGAAAATAAGTATTTGAACACCCTGCTATTTTGCAAGTTCTCCCACTTAGAAATCATGGAGGGGTCTGAAATTGTCATCGTAGGTGCATGTCCACTGTGAGAGACATAATCTAAAAAAAATAAAATAAATCCAGATATCCCAATGTATGATTTTTTAACTATTTATTTGTAAGATACAGCTGCAAATAAGTATTTGAACACATGAGAAAATCAATGTTAATATTTGGTACAGTAGCCTTTGTTTGCAATTACAGAGGTCAAACGTTTCCTGTAGTTTTTCACCAGGTTTGCACACACTGCAGGAGGGATTTTGGCCCACTCCTCCACACAGATCTTCTCTAGATCAGTCAGGTTTCTGGGCTGTCGCTGAGAAACACGGAGTTTGAGCTCCCTCCAAAGATTCTCTATTGGGTTTAGGTCTGGAGACTGGCTAGGCCACGCCAGAACCTTGATATACTTCTTACAGAGCCACTCCTTGGTTATCCTGGCTGTGTGTTTCGGGTCATTGTCATGTTGGTAGACCCAGCTTCGACCCATCTTCAATGCTCAAACTGAGGAAAGGAGGTTGTTCACCAAAATCTCGCAATACATGGCCCCGGTCATCCTCTCCTTAATACAGTGCAGTCGCCCTGTCCCATGTGCAGAAAAACACCCCCAAAGCATGATGCTACCACCCCCATGCTTCACAGTAGGGATGGTGTTCTTGGGATGGTACTCATCATTCTTCTTCCTCCAAACACGGTTAGTGGAATTATGACCAAAAAGTTCTATTTTGGTCTCATCTGACCATATGACTTTCTCCCATGAGTCCTCTGGATCATCCAAATGGTCATTGGCAAACTTAAGACGGGCCTTGACATGTGCTGGTTTAAGCAGGGGAGCCTTCCGTGCCATGCATGATTTAAAACCATGACGTCTTAGTGTATTACCAACAGTAACCTTGGAAACGGTGGTCCCAGCTCTTTTCAGGTCATTGACCAGCTCCTCCCGTGTAGTTCTGGGCTGATTTCTCACCTTTCTTAGGATCATTGAGACCCCACGAGGTGAGATCTTGCATGGAGCCCCAGTCCGAGGGAGATTGACAGTAATGTTTAGCTTCTTCCATTTTCTAATGATTGCTCCAACAGTGGACCTTTTTTCACCAAGCTGCTTGGCAATTTCCCCGTAGCCCTTTCCAGCCTTGTGGAGGTGTACAATTTTGTCTCTAGTGTCTTTGGACAGCTCTTTGGTCTTAGCCATGTTAGTAGTTGGATTCTTACTGATTGTATGGGGTGGACAGGGGTCTTTATGCAGCTAACGACCTCAAAGAGGTGCATCTCTAATTTGGAGGTGGACATTTTAAAGGCAGACTAACAGGTCTTTGAGGGTCAGAATTCTAGCTCATAGACAGGTGTTCAAATACTTATTTGCAGCTGTATCTTACAAATAAATAGTTAACAAATCATACATTGTGATTTCTGGATTTTTGTTTTTTAGATTATGTCTCTCACAGTGGACATGCACCTACGATGACAATTTCAGACCCCTCCATGATTTCCAAGTGGGAGAACTTGCAACATAGCAGGGTGTTCAAATACTTATTTTCTTCACTGTATATATATATATATATATATATATATATATATACTTCACTTCTTGTGCATTTGTAAATCCCGTCATGCATCTGTGGATTTTGAAACACTTCCAGCGTCGACGTGCAGAAAAATCCACGAATAAATAGACTCCACCCACCATTTAAATTAATCAAGCCAATCAGATAACGGCCACATTGAGCTGACCAATCGTAGCACGTTCTCACTACAACCAATCACGGTAGGGTTTTACGCTCAGGGCGGTCTTGCCCTGAAATGACTTTGCTCGTTCATCTGCATTGGCTCAAATAGGAAGTGAAAGGCTAAGGCCCATAAAATTGCTACAGTAAAATATGTTTAAAATTTGGATTTCGTTAGAGTTGTTAGACCATTAGAATGTGTATCAAGCCAAATGCCAGAGAAACAGAGCTTACATCTCTGTTATGGGAACTACACGTTATGGAAGCTTCAAGTTATTCAAGATCGAACAGAAAAGCTAAAGAATAATTGTATTCAACCTTGTGATAAATACGCGGGTTTGTGTAAGTGAAATTACTGTCACAACAGCCAACAGCTTTTACCACATCTTCAGTCACGTAATGATGAATATACAGCAGGTCTGTGGATCTAATGATCTATACTGCCGTGCTAAGGCAAAAGACCCGTGTTTGGTCGAAAATTAGTTTTTTATATTTTTGGCACATTCAAGACCTGCTTTATCATGTGGATAAATATCTTGAGTCAATTCTTTTGTTTTTACGAGAAAAGTATGGGTTGTCTTAACAGTAACTTCCAAAAGCCCATGAGAAACTAAGGCAGAACACCGTAACAGCAGTTACGGCTCTTTGGCTTTGTTTTGGAACGCTCATTTTGAGTTACGGTACTCTGCCTTTGTTTAGCCGCGCGTCAATATGAAGTTACTGTGCGGAAGTTCTATCAAATAATCCTACCTTTCAGATTGTATTTGTACGGTGTTCTGCCTTCGTTTTACCCTCCATTAAAATTTCAATTACGATTAGCGAATTAGCGTGTGTACTTACAGCTGCCATCAGTCCCTGTAACTTCTGATGTCCTCAGAGCTTTGTCCTGCACAAATGCGGTCAGAACATGTAGAATGGTCTGAACCCGCTCCATCGACAAACGATAGGCTATATATCATCGCGAATGATATGCAGAGTTGACAGAAAAATGTTACACACACCACGACGTAGCAGATGAATACAACAAAGAACTAAAGCCCCGCCTCACCCATTTCGGTTACCGTGCGCGCGCGCGTGTCTGTGTGTGTGTGCGCGCGCGCATGTGTGTGTGTGTGTATGTGAGAGAGAGAGAGGCGCGGGCGCGATCGAACAGTGGAAACATAAAAACATACCCCATAATTTTGTGCATACAGGACATCATTCAAACTGCAAAGAGTTTGCTTATATTTGTGTAAGTGGGAGAAAACAAGAAAACACAACATTGTGCATTGGTTTTAATTTCAGTTTTTTTTTAAGTTACACATTCAAAAAATCAAATCAAATGTGTAATGGTAGTATTATTTTATACAGAAATAAATTATTTTTCATTCAGATGAGAATAAAGTTAGTATTAATAAAGCTTAGTATGAATAAAGCTACCTGTTAGGTCATCTGCAAAATGACTGTGAGAATGAAGAATAGGGAGGGGAACAATTAGGCCTCATGCCCTTCTGCAGACTCGCACAGCTCTGATCCACACACACACACACACACACACACACACACACACACACACACACACACACACACAATTATGAAATTCATGTTAATTAAAACCATTCATACTTTCCAACTATTCTTACTACTTAAACTCTTGTTGATACATGTGAAGCCATTTTTATCATGAGTCCAATAGGGTTAATATTGCTTACATTTTAAGTGTTATCATAACATTGTGCTATAAAATAGAAGTTAAGGTCTTTTGCCTTGGTATGACCGATTGTCATTTTGTGGGCAATGCTAAGGCAGAATACAGTAACTTCCCGAAAAAGGGTCAAAGGTCAAATTTGAGTTCAAATTTTTTTTGTAGATAGGTTAATACAGGTATACACTACAAAATGTGAAAATTACAATATTATACCTATAACTCAATTGTCAGGACATTAAGATAACTTTAAAGTAATTTTTCTCAGTTTCACACTCTGGCGAGTTAAGGTCTTTTGCCTTAGTAGGGCAGTATAGAGCACTATAAATAGTAGCATATATTAAACATTAAATAGGCTACCTGTATTACGATTCCCTTTATTTGTAGAGAAGATATAGGTGGGCTATTTTTAAATGTGTGAAAGGTGCATTCCAAGAGATATGCATTTAAAAGTGACGGCAAGCGATATGCATTTATGTATCAGTTAAAGCACTTAAATCACACAAATAATATTTCATATGAATCAGACTTAATAGTTTTTGATTGTAAATGTTACTTACAGAATCCAAAATAATGAAAATATGTATTTTTTAGCACTGCATTAGCCTATCCAAAACCACATACACGCTTTTTCTGAGGCTTGTACTTGCATCACTGATGGTCATTCGGGTCATTTGGTAATCTACATAATATTTGTGTCCTATAGCTATTTGTCACCGCGATTGGGCTTTAAAAGACAAAATCATCCATTTGGCCATTTCTTACATTGTGTCTACTTTGTGTGTAATTAGGCCTAGCCGCTACTTCAAAAGTATAACGGGCATCCGTTTACTGTCAGAGAATCATCGTGTCGCGCTGCGCCACGTCCAGTGTAGTATCACGAATTATTAATTTTCATATAGCCAGCACAATAAGGAAGATTATGCAGACACTTCATATCCGCAGGTAAGAAAACAGATATCACACAGGGCAGTGTTATTTCAAACACGCTAGTTTTTTCATTATTTGAAACTGATACGGCATGCAGAGAAGATAATGGGGTACTATTTGCTTTTGACGTGATGTTGCGCCACTTGCCGGTGTAGAGAGGGTGTTACTGATCATGATGCTCGGGATCTGAGATGATCATAATTTGTGTGTAGAAGAAGCCTTAAACTCCAACAACCTTTTTTGCGAAAAAGTGTTTTAACCACACAAACAGCTCAATCTGAATGAAGCGCCCATGCATAGATTACAGCTCCTTTCAAGGGTGTAAAATGAATCAGATTCAGTTCCCGCTTCGAGTGTAAAGCCCTACCGTGATTGGTTGTAGCGAGAATGTGCTACGATTGGTCAGCTCAACGTGCCCTTATCTGATTGGCTTGAGTAAACGGTGGGTGGAGTCTACTAATTTGTGGATTTTTCTGCACGTCGACGCTAGAAGTGTTTCAAAATCCACAGATGCGTGAGGGGATTTACAATGCATGAGAAGTGATTCACAAATGTGTGCAGCGATTTACAAATGCACAGAAAGCAGTTCACAAATAAATACCAGGCAGAGTTGTGTTTGTGACATCAGGGCCGGATTGTCCATTGACGGGATTGGGCGAGTGCCCTGGGGCACCAGCCAATAGTGGGGCATTCAGGGCCAGATTATCCAATGGGCATTATGGGGCCCAAGCGAGTGGAAGAAGAAAAATCCTTCTTTTTTTACATTTCCGATAACGGAGCATATGTATTTGCACTAAGTGCCTGTCTTTTTGGCAAAAATACGCCCACCACTACATATCTATAGTGGCATAGGTTGCAGGCATGATGTGCTTGAAAGTAGCTTTTGACGCGTTCGACCCAGGTTCGAATCCGCCTTTTGCCGCACTCGCTCTTCTCCCTTTTCCCAACACATATGAGATGTAAAATTTATAGCCTAACATAAAGGCCTCTAGCGTTATATTTTGCCAATATTTTGGCATCCTAAAACACCAGTGATAATGTAATGTAGACTGAGACTCTCATAACTAAAAATATGTTTGAGTTATGAGAGGTAACTCTTTAATGTCCCAGGTACAAGTCAATGCTTTTTCTTTGTTCAATGTGCACAGTTCATGAGTTGAAGCCGGTTGAAGCTCTTAATTTTGAGTTCTCAAAATGCACCAGATTGATGCATTTAACCTTAAAATGACACAGGCGTTCTTAATCCAGCCCTATGTGACATAAAACACGTTTGTAAATATATTTTTTTATTTGCAAATTTCATTTGATTTAATTGTGAGTTTTATACATTTTTGTGATACTCTTTACATTTATTTGTGGATCTTATTCTATTTATTTGTGAATTTGATCATTTGTTTGTGAATCTCAATCTATTTCTTTGGAAATATTCAACAATTTTAACCCGATAATAAGCAGCCTTGGTGGGCAAAAAACACTAAATCTTCAGGTAGCACATCGTTTCAGTTAGTTTCACTGAGGCAAAATTGAGGCAAAATAATCCCAGAATATGAAAACAGGTCCTTAGCTTTCAATGATTTGGAATTCGACATCAAGCACTTTAGTAACCGGCATCATTTTAAGTCAAATGATGAGATGAAGAAATCCACTAATGAGCCGTCCCCATCGGTCGGCTGGTCTCTTTTTCATAAGGTAAACTTTAATGCAGACAGGAACCGAGGAAACTTGAACACACCTAAGGGGCATTCAGTGTAACAAGCTTTAAATTGATATTTCATTTGATTCGTAAAGCCTCTGCTGACTGCATATTTTCTTATTCATCAAATGTAGGCGGGGTGGGGTGAAGCCATGCTCTTTTCATTTTTATCTTCTGTCTCACTCCTTCGCTTTTAATGAATATTACTCTCCTTGAACGTGCGATTACTCTCTCTCTCTCTCTCTCTCTCTCTGAATTCATCACATCTCTCATTAATCTCCTGGCAAAGGAGCACAAAATGAAAACACACATAAAAACACACTTTCTGAAGAAGGAGATGGTTTAAGAGTGTTTAAATTTGCATAAAACACTCCATCACGCTGGGTTGGCTGGTTGCACAATGACAGACACGTCCTTAAAATGGGTAACAAAATGTAATTAGCAAGCTAAAACAGTTCAGTCAAAGGGAAGTCTAGTGTTTTCTGTTGACCTCTACCCAGTTTCTAATGCATGTTTTACTCAAAACAAAACATGGTCACATTCAGGTGTTTTATTATTTACTAATTTGTCATTTTGAAACACACAAGGAAGATCCCTGGGGGAAATGTGATGGCATGGTGATGGTTCTGTGGTGAATAGTTCATAAAACCTCTGCAGGGATTGAGACTGCAATCAGTTCAGATACTTAAAAGTTCACAAATGACATGTACTGACCTGTCTCAAATGGAACATGAATTAATAATGATTTCATAATTAAGAATAAATTCTATGAATAGCAAAATCATTCAACAAGCACAATGAAAAACTATTGCAGTCTACAACAGAGCCTTATGATGCCACCTGTCTGGCATTGTAAATGTAACATTGGCATATAAACACATTTACAGTATAATGCATTTCTATTTCAAATACTTTCAAACAATTCCTATTTTTATATTTTATGTAATATGTCTATTTCAATTTTCAGCACAACCATTTTCAGCTAAGGTGAAGGAGGAGGAGGAGGAGAAAATGAGTTGAAAAAGGAGTAGAAAAAGAAATGCTTCTTGAGCAGCAAATCAGGATATTAGCATGAGTTCTGAAGGATCTTGTGACACTGAAGACTGAAGTAATGGAGCTTTGCCATCACAGGAAAAAACAGCTTATACATTTTAAAATATATTTAAATAGAAAACAGTTCTTTGAAGTTATATTTCACAATATTTCATCAAATAAATGCAGTCTTGGTGAGTAAAGAGACTCCTTCAAAAACATCAAAAAACCTTGCCCGACCACAAACTTTTGATTAGTTGTTTATCTAAAATATTTAGTTTGATGTATATTATTATTATTATTATTCACCTATATATAATGTAAAAAGGCATTTCATTGAATGCCATATATTTGATTTGAATGCACAGTTAAAATATCATTAGTTCTACCAGAAAGACTCGGGAGAATAATGCCGTTACCAGTATACATTACATTTATTAACAGGTCAGCAAGCACGATTTGATATAAAGTTCTTTGGCGTAGGCCCCGTCCGAAGTTCACATTCCGAGGGTACGGAATCTGCATATCCTGCCTGAAGACAAAGGCAGGGGCACAGCCGAAAAAAGCATGTTATATTGTGACTGAATGCTATGTGGAAACTATACTGTAAATGGAACAGAATTGCATATTAAAATGGGCTTAACATTAATATTAAGAAACATTTCTTGTTTAAGCTCCTGCTTCCATCTGAATACATAAATATACAAATAATTGTAAAAAAAAAAAAAATATATAGATACAGATAAGCCTTTGCTGTGTAACTTATATAGAATGGAATAGTTTAGGCCACTGATATGACTGTAGATTTCATCTTAAATCAGTTATTTAGGTGCCAAAACTGTAGTTTAAATGGAATAAAAGTACCTTTAACCACCAGGCTATACAACCCCTATAATATGTAAGGATACAAGGTTGGCATTTCATGAACACATGGAACACTTTTACTCTACCAATAAAAGTCAGAAAACGACTGAAGCAGATGGAGATCTGTCAATTTACCGTTCAGAGATATGAGATAAGAGGGTGTGGCCGAGATTGAAAACTTTAATGGCTCACTTTTTACAAGCACAATGGTGCTTCGTGAATGTCGGATTTCATTTTCACGCGGATCCGTAAGGGAAATCACTTGAGATGGAAGCAGATGGCGAGCCTTTTCTCTCATGCAAACATCAGCACATCCTCCGAGACGGCTGGCTATGTACCCATATAGATTTACGACCAAACGCATCAGTTACAAACGGAATACTGTGCCTCAAGGCATTTCAGATCCACAATCATTGATAAAGTCAGTTAGGAGCGTGTTTGGTAATTTGGCCTCATGAGACTTACACAAGAGAGGTCTGAGCTCTCTTCTTATGATTTCAATGGGAAATGAAGTCTGCATATTCCTGGTCTAGTGCACACAAACGGCCTCTTAGCAATGACACGTGAGTCAGCCGTACGTGTGCGATGCATCAGACTGCTCAGAGACAGGGCGAATGAAGGACTGGGACACAAGCATTGGTCAGCATCAACCCTCTATGTGTGTGTGTGTGTCACACAGAGTCTTCATAACTTATTAACGTCAATCTAACTGTCTCCAAGCACACTGACATCAGATCATCCCCCCCGTGGGCCCTCTCTGAGGGAAAAGTTATTGCTCAGATGTTGCAGTTTGAGAGCTCAGGCATCACGCTGTATGTTTTGCTATCAAGTATCAATTTGGTCTCAGACATTTATATTAAAATTCGTTGGGAGAAAAAATAAGACACTTGTTCAGATACAATAAGGATACAGAAATATATTAAAGGATTAGTTCACCTTTTGCTGATAATTTACTCACCCCCATGTCATCCAAGATGTCCATGTCTTTCTTTCTTCAGTCGAAAATAAATTAAGGTTTTTGATGAAAACATTCCAGGATTTTTCTCCATATAATGGACTTCAACGGGACTCAAAAGCTTCAAGGTCCAAATTACAGTTTCAGTGCAGCTTCAAAGGGCTTTAAACAATACCAGACGATGAATAAGGGTCTTATCTAGCGAAACGATCTGTCATTTCAAAAATAAATAAAAAAGTTTACGTTTTATAAGCACAAATGCTCGCCTTGCTCTGTTCTGTGATGCACGTTCGTGACTCACATAATACGCAATTACGTTCAAAAGGTCACGCTCGACGTACGCGGAAGTATCGAGTCAGTGTTTACAAATGTGAGGAAAGAGGACCATATACACATATTCAAAAGTCTTTGTGTCAGTTTATCGTTTAAAATGCCCATTTTGTGTGTGTATCCTTGGTGTTCTAATATTAAAAAGGCTAAAAGAACATTTTCGTCAGGACAGAAGCGTGACCTTTTCAACGTAATTGTGTATTACGTGACGTTGCGAACGCACATCACAGAACAGAGCAAGGCGAGCATTTAATAATAATAATAATAATAATGCATCACACTTGTATAGTGCTTTTCTGGACACTCAAAGACGCTTCACAAAACAAAACAAAACACAAACAAAACAAAAAAGGGGATTTTAAGGAAAAGCTAGTTTGAACAGGTGGGTTTTGAGTGCTGATTTGAAGTTTGGCATGTGAATCAGAGTTTCTAATGGATGTAGGGAGTGAGTTCCAGAGGGTGGGGGCAGCAATAGCAAAAGCTCGATCCCCCAAGGTCCGGCGGTTTGTGCGGATGATCGGGGTAAGGCGGTTTGTGCCAGATGAGCGGAGGTGGCGGGTGGATTGGTGCTGTACCAGAAGTTCAGTGAGGTAGGGTGGGGCCAGGTTATGCAGGGCCTTGTATGTGAGCAGGAGGAGCTTATATTGAATGCGGTAATGAACAGGTAGCCAATGGAGCTGCTGTAGAACGGGGGTGATGTGTTCCCGGGACCGGGTGCGGGTGAGGAGGCGGGCGGCTGAGTTCTGGATGTATTGTAGTTTTTGTAGTTGATTGGTAGGAAGTCCGTAGAGAAGGCTATTGCAGTAGTCAATTCTTGAAGTTATGAAGGCGTGAATGAGGATTTCAGCTGTAGACAGGGTGAGGGAGGGGCGAAAACGGGCAATGTTGCGGAGGTGGAAAAAGGATAGTTTTGTGATATGGTTGATGTGTGTTCGGTATGAGAGGTTGGAGTCCATTATGAAACCAAGGTTTCGAACAGAGAGGGATGGCGAGATATTCTGTCCATCGATAAGGAGAGTAAAGTTCTGAATAGAAGAGAGGAGTGATTTTGGGCCGGTGATAAGTAGTTCTGTTTTATTGCTGTTGAGTTTAAGAAAGTTATTGTCCATCCAGGTCTTTATGTCGGAAATACAATCGGTGATGGTGGAGAGGATAGCCGGTGTGATGGATTTGGTGGATATGTAGAGTTGGGTATCATCGGCGTAGCAATGAAAATGGAGTCCATGGTGGCGGATGATCTGACCGAGGGGAAGCATGTAGATGGTGAAGAGGAGAGGGCCGAGCACAGAACCTTGGGGGACACCATGGGTGACAGGGGAGGTGCGTGAGTTGCAGTTGTTAACAGAGACAAAGTGTTGACGGTCAGAGAGGTTGGAGGTGAGCGAAAGATGTGCTGTGCCAGAGATGCCAATAGATATAAGACGATGGAGGAGGACAGTATGGTCTATAGTGTCAAATGCAGCGGAGAGGTCAAGGAGAAGGAGGATGGATATGGAACCACAAAAGCATTTGTGCTTATAAAACGTAAACTTTTTAATTTATTTTTTAAATGGCCGATCGTTTCACTAGATAAGACCCTTATTCATCGTCAGGTATCATTCATAAGCCCTTTGAAGCTGCTCTGAAACTGTCATTTGGACCTCGAACCGTTTGGGATCCATTTAAGTCCATTATATGGAGAAAAATCCTGTAATGTTTTCATCAAAAACCTTCTTTTATTTTTGACTGAAGAAAGAAAGACATGGACATCTTGGATGACATGGGGGTGAGTAAATTATCAGCAAAAGTTTATTAAAAGTGAACTAATCCTTTAATGTGGCATAGCTTTAATTATTAACTTATCGAAATCTATGACTTCGCAGACTTCAGACAGGTAAATTTGTGTCATTTTAAATATAGCCTGCATTGCCCAAATAGATTTAGACCATTTGACAACTTTCTGCATAAAATAATAATTAAATCAATAAACATAATCTGAACATGGACTGATCAGAGAGACCAGCCAAGTAACTGCGTCAGGAATGAGCCTATATAAAAAAAACACCTCAATTAAGTCTTCATTTAATTAGGCTACCATATAATGTTACAAATATCAGATATGGTATGAGTCATTTATTTTAAATGTGATGCACAGAGCCAGAACACACGCCCACAACCAGACAACAGACATGATCTTAGTGAAAAATGACAGAAATCTCAGTCCTTTCTAAATCAGCACATCAAATCATAGACGTTCTCTGTTAAGAATTGTAACTCGTAATTTAGAAAACAAATGTTATTCAAGCAAATCTGAACAGTGTGCAACATTTTTGAGATCCCCACTGAAATTCTACAGGGAAAATAGGCTCAGGAGATGCAGAAGGTTTACACAAAAAGTCTTCATTTACTCTTCATGTAATCAAATTGGAGTTTAGGAGACAAATGTCGTCTTTTGATTTAAGTTAATTTTTGTCAATAAGAGCTTGATTTATTTCCTCCTTTTGATTGCTTCAATCACCATCTTCATTCCAGTGCTGAGTGCTGAGACAAAGCAATGTCTGATCAGTGAAAGAAAAGCAACATTTGCTCTGGTCCAAAACCAACAGTCAGCTGACTTTTAGGGCAACATCTTGACTAAAAAAAGAACAACAAAAGTGACTGAACTGAAAAGCTCTACTACAGCAACTCAAACAGAACACTGCTTACATAAAGCGCAAGAGTTTGACATTAGCATGTTGCTAAGCCAACAACCCTAAATAAGCATAAAAATAGAAAGACAAAAATAATGGTTAAAACACTAAATGTTTTTCTTGCCACACCAAACATCTTGGACTCGTTGGCCTCATCCGAATATGCACATGTCCCTACTGTATACAGTTGGTGAAAAACAGTATATGAAAAGAATAGTATGCCTGAATTCAAAATATTAATAAAACAGTAGGCTAAAAGTATCTGAATGACCTTGAGTAGGGGTGAATACTACTTCCGGCAAGATTCGGAAGGACTTTACATCCAAAGGACACTGAAGCCATAGGTGAGAAGTAGTGAATGACAGTGAAGCAACACAACTGGCGCTGTAGGGCACATGACAATACTAACATGACGGATGTAGTAAGTTCAAAGCAAGTACTTTTTTTTTTTTAAGTACCTACTCACAGAGTATGTGATTTTGAACAGTCATTTTTTTTACTGAGCTTGTGACAATGCATTCTAGGATTGCCTTCGACACAACTATGCACATAATGAATCTTTAAAACACAGCCAAAAAAAGGTACATTTGAAAACATCTTTTTTGAAATGCATCCTTGATGCTTTAAAATGCTGTCCAGATAGACAACTCAGTAAGTTTTGTAACAAGTCCAACAAAAACTCACCGTGGGCCTGTTACTAAACCCTCATCACCAAGTATTCCACTCAAAAACGCTTAGGATCATTGTCTCCAGAAATCTGTCAAGCACCGGCATGTACAAAGAGTTCGATTGGTTTTACAGTTGGTAATTCAGTGCTGAAGTTAACATGGAACATAATGTACCAAATCTCCCCTCGTATTTCTGTTCTGAAGTTCTGTTCTGACAGTGTCTCTGATGGGTTCATACAGTTGTTAAATGGGGAATAAGGGTGTACAGGGGGCTGCCTGTGGCATATGTGAGCAAATGCTCAGGGCGGTGTTAAATAGAGCGAGGTTTAGAGTCATGATTCTCACAGTCAACGTTGGCAGGGTTCTTCCATCCTGCTGGCTTCCGTCCAATCTAATCACACACCGAAAGGACTATTTTTCTTAGTTATGTGTCAAGGTTAGCCCTTTGCGCTTAGCTTTTCCCCCCCTCTCTGTGGTGTTTAAAGTAAAGTTTGAGGGCGTATTTTGTTCATTAGTTCCCAGAATCCACTGCACAGATGCCTTTCGGTTACTTCCTGTATTACTCTTGTCTTTTATCAGAGATGGTTGATTAGAGGATAAAGGGGAAGACACAGCACGGTCCCGAAGCAGACAGGGGTTAAGTGCCTCGCTTGAGGGCATAAAGGCACTGGCCAGAGGAAGTGCCCACAGTGTGAATGAAATCTTTCCAATCTTGTCATGGCGCTCTCACAGACTTAGATGACCTCTCCTGAGCTATGAAAAGAAAAGATATTGTGACATAACACATCAGCTTCATAGATATAGATGTAATGTAGTAGAGAACCAGGCAAGAGTGTTTAGACTTACTCTTTCAGTTTCAAAATGGGACATATCATGGAAATTGTCCCCTTTATGTATATATATATATATATATATATATATATATATATATATATATATATGTATATATATATATATATATATATATATATGTATATATATATGTGTGTGTGTACCCTTTATATATATTGTATATATATATATATATATATATATATATATATATACGTTGGGAGGGCTAAAATACATTGTAGCATTTTTTTTCACTGGGATGGACGTCCCAGTGAAAAAAAAAAAAAAGAAATGCTACAATGTATTTTAAATACACTGTTCTGTGCTAAGTATACTATAAATACATTTACATATTTATGTGCATAATAAAAATACCCTGCAATTGTACTTTTGGTATATTACTAAACTGGTATACTTAAAAGTCTGCTTAATTGGAACAACTAATTTTGTACTTAATACACTGTGCGGAAATAGTGCTGATGTCCAACTAAAGATTGAAGTGGAACTATTGCAAGTATACTTTAGGTACGCTTTAAATATCATGCATTTAAAGACTGAAATTATACAGAGATCATACAATCCTTATTAATAGTGATATTAAAACACGTTTAGGCATAATTTTAAGAAATGTGCATTGTGCAATAAAGAAATACTCCAAATAAAGTTTAATTATAAGTATTAAGTGGTATGTCAATAAATGTGTTAATTGATTTGAAGTAGGCTATACTTATGAAATAAATGTATTTTAAATAGATTTTGGGATAGGTTTTGTATATACTATACTGGGTATATACTGTATATAGGCTATATATCAATGTTACCTTGCTACTGAAAAAAAAATTAAATAGTAAATTTAGTTAAATGAATGGCTTTTATATTTTCTAGCTGCATTGTTGCCTAATTGCTGTAGAGTAAAATAGCCAACACATCTTTAATACATGCATGTATTGCATGAAGGTCATTACCAATTGAATATTTAAGGTTTTACAAACAGGGGCTGATATCAGATCAAATAAGCCGTAGTGTAGTGATCTTATGTTTATGTGGTGTAAAGATGCTGTGGAAGGTGAGCTTCTATCAAAAGCTCTCATAGTAGCTTTCATCCTCTTGAAGCCTGGCAAGCAAAAAGCATCTCTCATTCAAACACACTTTATTATTGAAATGAGCTCAAAGGAAGCAAGATTGCTTAAGTGGAATCAGGCCAACAGTTGATGGCTGTGTGTATATGTATGTGTGTGTGTGCGTTGGCTCATTACCCAGTCTATAATTTGAGATGTTTTTATGATGAAAAAGCCACTTGGTGACAATCAAAGAGCATCTGAAAGCCTGAGCGCACCTAATGCCTTTTCCACTGATTGAGCTACAACAAGGAAACATGGAGATCGATAGGATAGCAAACCCAGAGAGAAAAGAGGGAGAGAGAGGAGATGAATTGAGTTGAGAACTGACAAATCCATAAACAACAAGTGTTGAGTTGAATATAACAGAATTATCTTTTGTATAATAGCCTTTTGTTCGAAGTGCTTAGCTAAAGAGGAATATGCAAAATAAGAATAATAAAAACCAGCTGCTTAAATCAATCGCAACATATAAAAAATGTGTGCATGTATGAAGCACGACACATATGTGATATATCGCAGCCAAAAAGGGAACATCTGGTGAATTGTAGCATGTATAACAGAGATAACAAACTGCGGTGCTTAATGTTTACCCTCATCATAGGTCATTTACTAGAACAACCACCTCAGAAATTAATATGAGGAATGTTTATCTTTATTACTGACACCAAAAAGATTAGATGTTGCTTAGATGGTTCATTATCCCAGCAATTTAAGCTCAACTAATGATGATGTATGATGAAAGGAGAGAGTGAAATGTCGCCCGCTGAGAGCAACAGATCTTCATGGCTTCAAATGCATCTAAGGGAAACATCAATAGAAACTGTTTTCAGAATTTGATAATAAAGAACATCACTTACAAGTAAAAAAAAAAAAAAAAAAAATATAGCAGCAATGTCGGGGTGGGGGGGGGGGGGGGGGGGGGGGGGTTGTGAGGGGTTATGAATGATGCTAAATGAAAGTGCACTTTGTTGTGTTATTTCAGCACCCGGTTCACAAAAGGAATTATGCAAATCAGGCAACGACACAAACACGCCCAAAAGATCTGTGCCCAATATGATTTAATAACATTTGCTTGCAGTGGTGGCTGCATCAACTCTACAATATATTAGTACTATGTCAATTATAGGTCAATTTTAGAGTTTAGAGTATTAGAATCAAAATTGTATATAATGATTGATACTGGATCTTTACAATTTTAAGGGAAAGTTATTTTTGTTCTTCACTTATGCCTGTTACACATTGTATGTTTCTGGGCTGTCCCAGATGAAAGATGACCAATCATGGCGATTTGTGAGGTCATGGATCCTAAATGGTGGTCCAATGTCGTACAGTGAGATTGGTTCAACGATGGCCATTGTAGATAGCCATGTCAGAAATTTAAAGTGGTCATGACATGGTTTTTTGTTTTGTTTTATTATGTTCCCTTAGGTGCAATTATAGTATTACTATAGTTTTTTTGTACAAAAAAACTTTAAAGATGTAGTGATTTATGACATTTTCCTACCCTGTTTCTCACCTCTGATTCAAACAGTCTGTTTTGGAGGTGTTTCCCCTTTAAGAGTTCAGTGTTAACACCTACTGTTATGATTGGCTAACGTCAGTGCTGCTTATGCATAAATTATTAACGTTAATCATTTTGTATCACATGTAGGCTACACAATGCTCCACCACGTGAAACTTCGGTCTTCCGATCTTTTACCATCGTCTCAATTCTCAATTGCTTTTGATTCATATGCGCGAGAGAGAGAGAGAGAGAGAGAGAGAGAGAGAGAGAGAGAGATAGAGAGAGAAAGACCGTTTGAAGGCGCACGCGTGGCCAGGGCTCTCTCTCTCTGCTCATTCTTTCAGTAACATGCGCTCTGCAAACTGCATCCAACTGCTTCCCTGACGTCTGGATCGTTCGGCAGCGTATTCAAACATGTTTGTCCACAGCCAGGAACAGCACATCTGCGTCTTCTTGTAAACAGACCCACTCGCTGCACGACAACACATGCGATGATGCGAAATGAGGCGTAGTTGTCTTGCGCTGGAGGCGGTCATATGCAAACGACTGGTACGTCACTTCGTACCGTGACGTCACTAAGTTCAAAGGATCTAGAACGAGCTGTATTTAGAGCTTGATTAAATAAATGCTTCGTTTCATAATGAGGAGGACGTCTTAAGCTATGAAACTTGCAGGAAGTTTTGATAGTACATAGATCTCTCATATACCAAAAGATCAAGGCAAATCTGGTTTCTCATGTCATGACCCCTTTAACATGATAATCTTACAGTGTTTGCTGCTATACGTCCACTGACTAGCCAATAAAAATGCAACATGAAATGGCATTTTGATCAACACGACATGACACTAAAACTACTTACCTCAAGCTCTACTTACAAAATTGGCATGCCAAGTTGGCCTCTTTTCCATAGCCATGACTGCATCCATATTCTCCTCTATTGCAATTCATCTTGCTCTATTTGTTTACTAACTCAAGTCATAGCCTACGATGCAGGTTTCATCATCGTACAGTCTACATATTTGTCGTACCCACATTTATTAGATCCATGTCATAAAAAAATGAAATGTCACTAACTTGGAGTTACAACTTCAATTTCTACTATACATTCAATCTCCAGTGTTTTCATGAATTTACTTGTATCTGACCTCAACGGACTGAACAAAAGAAATGAACCAGTGAAGATTTCCAAATAAGGCCATTCCATTCTGAGTATCAAAACGCACCAACCTATTATGCAATCGCCACAGACAGGTAGTCGAAGGTGCTTCGCTGCCGGAGAGAACTTTTCCGGAAAGATTGCTTAGGCAAGCTGTTTCAAATGCCAGAAACAAACTCCAAATGAATCCCAAAATCTCCAAAACTCCAAAAACATTAATAAAAAATATTTTGACAATGTATTGTACTTTTTAAAATGGCTTATGGATTTTCATACTGTGTAAAAGATAAAATAGTACAGCATTGAATATACTGTAGGTCAGTTTTAGTTATCAGTCGTTTAATGAAAATAAATATTTTTTGGTATCAGCCAGAATTCTAATACCGGGGAATCCCTAATGGGGAACTTGTCTCTGAAATGTGGTATAGAGTCAAATCTGGAATAAAAAATAAATAAATAAATAAAATGACACACTCCGACAACACTCAATGACCTGTGAAACATTCTCCAGGTCAGCAGATTACAGAGCAGAGTTTAAGCTTAAAATGTGCAAACAGTTTAACTTTGATTACAGCCAATGAGCTCCCCATTAAAACCATTAAACTAATTACAGAATGTCTCCTTCAGGACAGGGGATCCACAGTCCACTCTAAAACACAAACACACACACACACACACACACACACACACACACACACACACACACACACACTGATTCAATGAAGCATGGAATGCTGGAGGAAAAAAAAAAAACACGGTAACACAGAGTGTCTTTGTGCAGGACAAGAGTTTAAGTTCACAGTGTGTTCATTCAAACACGGAGCTTTGGAAATGATTATATTAGTTCAGTTTCTGAAACACTGAATTGTTTTCTGAAAAGCTGAGCACTAATAGCAAAAGTAGTTACATGTGTTTGTGTCCAATATAATTATCTTCTAAAAACTGATACAGGACAGGATGGAAATGAAAGTCATGTGCAACATCAACACACTACTGTAACGGGGGAAAAAAACGTGTTTTATGCGAAACAAAACTTGGTGAACACTTTAAATATGTGAAAACATGCATATGCTATGTTAACACACATATCAGGGGAGAATGATTAATCACACATTTTAAATCACAATATAAATTTCCTAATAATTACATTACATTAACACCTAAAAAATTACAGCCCCAGTTTTATAGAATATGGTCATTATTTTCATTTTAGTAAGTTCAGTAATACTACTTAAATCCAAATTAAACTACAGTTTGGGTAAGAATTTCTTAAAAAAAAAAAATTATAACAACAAATTCTAGGTTCAATAAACTAGGCTGCATTAAAATAAGCTAAAGCAACAGTAAAGACATTTTATAATGTTACAAAATATATATTTTTTCAAATAAATACTGTTTATAAAATCATCCTGATTTTTTTATTAAATAAACACAGCCTTGGAGACCGCAGACTGTTGAATGGCAGTGTTAATGTTACATTAAAAGTTACATAAAATCATTGCTCTCCTCTACTGTAAAATTGACACATGTACAATTTCTGAAGAAAATGTGAGTTGTGCTTGCTCCTACAAAACTCGATAGGGCTCAGGTGTGCAGTTGCTAAGGTGTTGCAGTGTTGTTATGTGGTTGATAGGGTGTTCTGGGTGGTTGCTATAGTGATCACTTCCTAAAAAACTATTTGAACATTTATTAAAAAAAGAAGACAAGAGGTTCATGTTTGTATTTGAATGCAGAATGAGTGAATGAGCCACGTTTTGCTTTATTTTGCACAATATGAATTCCAGTTTGCATGCGCTTTACAAGTATCCCAACAGAACTTAAATAGCGGTACATTTCTTGGTTCCCCATCTGGAATGTAAAGAACATTTCCTGAAAAAAACAAAAAACAAAAAAACAAACCTGTAGTAGATCAGTGTTATGTGTTCATTAAAGAGAGGGTCTAACCAATGACACACATGTCTTTATAATGAAACATGACAGGAATTCCCATGTGATTCGTGGTCCTTATCTGACCCCCGGAATGCCACTGGGTTTTTGGAATAACATATGTAAATTCTATCCTTGTGATCATATATTAAAGCATTGTAATCCATGATTTTTGAACAGCATGTGACAGTGTGGTTTGAGTATGGGCTGATCTTAGACCAGTATCAATGTCTCTAAGTATAAGACTGAGAATTATGAAAGAAAGATGGTCTTAAATCATGTCACTTCAATCCTAATCTAAACAGACATGGCATGCCCTGTTAGTGTCTCACTGATGGGTTTCAAATGTTCTTGTAGCAATGAAAGCCAGTTAGAAGCCACAATCACAGAGGCTCTCAGTGATGTAAAGCATATGGCCTTAAGTATGTCAAGCAAAATTACCACCAGCATGTGTGTGGGGGTGTGAGAAAGTGTGAGGGGGAAAAAAAGCGAAAGAGAGAGATTGATTTTTGTAAGCACAATGTCAGAAGCAGTAATATAACTCTTTAACCCCATGAAAGGGCTTCTTGTTCCTGTTTTTTCTCTTCATAATGGCAATTAGTCCAGCCATTTCATCACCTCATCACTTTAACATGATTGTATGAATGGGCTTTTTTAAACCACGGGTCATTCAGCGAAGACCACACATATATATGCACTTTTGCTTCTATCTGAAACCCTTCACAATTGTAAAGTACGCTGTCTGGAACGTATAAACACACTCACACACACCTCTCAGCTCTTGTGGCTATACTCAATCTAACACACAGTACAAAGAACCATTGTAGCAGAGGTCAGGGAGAGAGCATTGGACCAAACTACACACGTCGCAAACAACCCACCTTATCGAAAACACTTGACTCAGATTATTCTCACATTAATGAATCTATAAATAGAATATATTAACAGACACTTAAAGGGACGGGTCAACCAAAACTGAGAATTCTGTCATCATTTAGGCTACTCACCCTCAAGTTGCTATAAAATAATAATTTAATTAAAAATAAATAGTTTATAATTGTGTACTTGACAATAACAACACTGGTTGCATCAAACTTGAACAGGCCTTAAAGAGATAGTTCAACCAAAAATGATTGTCATTGTAAACTATTACAAACGATTTTCATTCATTGAAATAAATCTGCAATAAAAATATATTGTACTATAATACTACTAAAAGAACACTGGATGCAACTATAGGGATGAACCAATATTAAATGATAATCGATTACAACAATTATTTCAATGCTATGGACAAAATTATACTGTGTCTAAATAAAAAACATAAAATAAATATATAAAATACAATAAAATGTACTAAAAAGTAAAATAAATTGCTTGAAAAGCTGAATTAAGGAAGGATCCGTGTGTAATGCCTGAACAAAAACTTATAAGTATAGGTAAAATGATACACATAGATATGCTAAGCAGCAGACTAATTGGCTAATTGTAAATAGATAAATAAAAATTACACAGATGAAGGTTTAATTTCCCAAACTGTAAAGCACAATGTGGTTATATAATATGATTGTTCATGTACTGTATTCCGTGCCAAAAATGTGGCTTTTAGCGATAAATCCAGAGTGCAGAGGTACTAACAGAGGTACATAATATATGTGTGCTATTACACATGCAGGCAAGTGTGAGCTATAATTTTAATGTGGCCATCATTAATATTTCAGGATACATTTTCACAGCTTGGTAAAACGGTACAATAATAAAACCCATTTTAAAAGCGGATTTTTTTTTTTTTACTGTAGTTAAGATTAGATCTTAAATAGGACTGCTCAAAATGTGGGATTACCAAAACCAGAATCCAGGCCAGTCATATCAGATCATGAAAGAAGAGAAGAAATGTGTGAGCTATAATGTGAATGGACTATTTGCCCAGAGTTAGCTGATTAAAGTCATTTTCTGGTGTGTGATTGACTTAGTCGCTATGCTGCATTACCGCAAACCAGACAGATACAGTTAACGCTTGCAGTATTAGCAGCAAAAGGATGAATTGGATAGCAGTGGAAATGTGGCTGCTCCATGCTTTATTACCTAGTGTCTGTTTCAATTTGCGCCTTGATTGATGTTTATGAAATCATCGGTAAGGCATCTCTCTTTAGGCTGAGGAACATGTATATAATCGTTTGGACGCTAGTTGATAATCCGTGCCAAACAAACGTCACTTCATTCCTAGAGCTTCTGCTGCATCAGCGTGGAGATTCCTATCTGACGCAAGTCCTGCGTCAAATGGCGGCAGTTATCCATCAGCGTTAAGAGTCTCGACAGGCGACGCATGTGTGCTAAGTGGCAAGCTAAATGCTTTAAATGTAAATATACTACCTCTGGCACACCGTCTCATTTCCAAGCCATCCTTCAATTCACTTTGTGGCTTCACGGCTTTATGCAAATCGCTCTTCCCTCTCATTTTCATAGTAATGGATGATTAGTATGTTATGGAAGAGAGTGTGTTAGATGGTGTTCAAACACGACGTCCCTAGTGTGTGCGTGTATGTAGATGAATGTGTGTTTTTGTTGAGTTCGAACATTCTGTCCCTCATGTGCATTCTGGTCGCCATTTTTGTCCCGTTGTTGTGATTTTTTATAAATCCAGGCCCGAGGGACATCAAGCATTCCGTTTGTGTCCTATTTCGCAAATCCTGCTTAAAAAAAAAAACACAAAAAAAACAAGTTGTTTCTGGAGTGTTTCTACCTCTCCATTATCCAATGGTATTTCTCTGTCTTGCACTGTTTGTTCTGCATAGTCTCTTCGTGTCTCTTTCAACAGTTTATCTGGTTTCCACAATTCTCTACTCTTTGTTCAGAGCGTCTTTCTTCCTCTCATGTAGCTCCGTGGTTCCCTGGGAGGAGTTTAGATGAGGACTCATTCAGAGATGTGAAACAGCCCGTGACTGTTAAGCAGAAGCAGACATTTGAGAATCGAGCCCTCTAAGGAGTTTGTAGACCACTGTGGATGTCTTTGACTCTCCCTTGGTGGTCAAATCAAAAGCAAAATGTAAAATGACCCCAAGTTTGTGTATATTTGGTGCCTCCTGGCAAGTATCGTATTTCTAAAATGACAACTTTTCTTTTCATCACTTAAACAATAGACAAAACGGCTATTTAGACGTTGTTTTAGTAGACTCACATTCAGGTCTGGCTCCACTCTGTTATTAATGGCACTTTTAAAGGTGCAAACAATTCCTGGTGAATAAAATCATGCCGCAGACTACATTTCTCACTGAATGCTATGAAATATATGACAGTATAAATGGGTATTTGGTCCCTATAGACTTTAAAATAACAAACTTTCTTAAACATATACTTTTCAGTCTACTAACCAAAACAAGTTTACTTACAATGTTCACTAACACACATTATACCCAATCAACAACACTTCAAATATCACAAATTACATATTTAAATATCTGGTGGAAAATCCCATTTTAAACATTTTTGGAATAAAATATGCAAAATATTTTTTTTCTTGTTAAGGCTAAATTTATAGTTTACAATTTATGTATCCAGAATACATAATTGAATAATATGTTAACACTTTTAATAGCAATTTGTCAAACTTACAGCTTGACTGGAAATGATGCGTAATCAATTCTGTTCCTGAGTGTTATAGTTTAATAGTTATTCAAAGTCTTTCATCTTTCAAAATAGATTTTTTTTACGTGTTAAGTTTCAAAGAAACACACATACATTTGCACCACCGGTCTATAAGAATGTTTTAATGTTTTTGAAAAAAATCTCTTATGCTCACTAAGGTAACAGTAATATTGTGAAATATTGTTAAAATGTAAAATTAAGTAATTTATTCCTGTTCAGCTGATTTTTCCTTCAGTGACCTTCAGAAATATTCTGATTTTGTGCTCAAGAAACAAGTTGTGCTGCTATATATTTTTGTGCAATCCGTGATACATTTTTTCATTATACTTTGGTGAATAAGAACAGAAGTTCAAAAGAACAGAATTTGCCTGAAATAGAACTATTCTGTAACATTAATGTTTTAAAGAAAACCTTCTTTTTTTTATATAGAATATAATGCATCCTAGATGAATAAAAGTTTTCTTTTTTTTTAAACAAATCTTACTGACCTCACATTTTTGAACGGCAGTGTGTACAACTGTACACACAACCAATTTAAATAGGACTGTGGGATTATCAAAACTACTGAATTCCAACCATCTGCGGTGTGTCATATCAGAGCATGTTCCCCACTAAGAGAGAACAAGAAAGAAACATTTTTCCAGGAAATCCAAGGGTAAAGAGATAGTTGAGTCTATATCATGGGAGAGCTGAAGGCTTCAACATGGGACAGGACCAAAGTGTGTATATGTGTGTGTATAACAGAGATCTGTAATTTCCCATGCATGTGAACTGTATTGATCGCACCCCAGGCAGTTCCTTAAACCAGCTAGTTACTGCTACCTGAAAGTGTGTGTGTGAGAGGATTTTATAAACGTGTGTGTGTGTGTGTCTGTGAGTGTGTATTGACCTGAGGTGTTAGTTATAGCCTGGTCCTCTGAGTGCTGACCAGACAGAACTGCCAGTCAAAATCAGGGTATGCCCAGAGCAACTGCTGATTAATTCACCCATCACACGCAGAGAGAAAAAGACAGGGAGAGAGTAAAAATATAGAACTATGAAAGTGACTGACGGCTCTTCATACAAAAAAGATGAAATATGACAGTAGAAATTATACCTGTAGAGACAAATAGATGAAGCTGAGGCACACTGCTCAATTTGGAGGACTAAAATGGCAGTGAGCGAGCAGGCGAGAGAGAGAGAGCGAGAGAGAGAACAAAGGAAGAAGAAAGAAAGAGGGTCGAGTCAGTGGGGGGCTGTAAGCTGACAGAGCAGTGAAAGTGTAGCCAGAAGCTAAGATTACCTCTGATCACCGGTCTCACAGTCCCTTAGAGTTATCGTACAGATACATGACACACACACACACATTGACACACATTAAACATGCCTGTAATCACAGTCTTTTCGGTGCTATGAAACATTATGCAGAGAACATCAGGATTCATACTAAACATTAGTGAATACAACATGCATACTACATATTACCAGTCAAATTCATATTCAGGTCAGTCATATTTTTTATTATTTACTTTAAAGTTTTTAATATGTATTAATACTTTTATTCAGCAAAGATGCATTCAATTCAGCAAAAGTGACAGTAAAGGCATTTACAAAAGATGTATGTCAAATAAAAAAAACGTTCTATTCATCAAAATATTGTTTCTCTGTTTCCACAAAAATATTGCAATGTAATATTAAGCAGCACAACTGTTTTCAACATTGATAATAAGAAATAATAAGCAAATTAGCATATTAGAATGATTTTTGAAGGATAGTGTGACACAAAAAAAATTAGTAATGGCTGCTGAAAATTCAGCAATGCCATCAGAGGAAAAAAATCACTTTTAAAATACACTAAAATGGAAAAGAGTTAGGCCTATTTTAAATGAGTTAGGCCTATTTTAAATTGTAAAAATTATTTCACAATGTATTACTGAATGTTTGTTGAAGTAAATGCAACCTTGGTGAGAGGAGACGTCTTTAAAATAAATAAACAAAAATCTTACCAATCCCAAAATTGAACAGTATATATAGACTTGTCTTGACACCACAAGTGTTAGCATTTAGCTAAAATGATTTCCATAAAATGTATTATTACTTTTAAGTTCCTATATTTATATGCAGTGGCAGCACATGCCGTGAATTTAATTGCGACTTTCCTAAAACTTAGGAGTAGTCTCGTCAGGGTTTATCTGTGTTTGCTTTGTGTTGGTGTTAGATTTGTTCATGTTTTTGTTCAGTTTCCTTGGTTTACATCTGTTTCATTGTTTCATTTGCGCCTGAGATTCATTTAATTGATTGGTTATAGTTCTCAGTTCATGGTCTGACTTTGTTAGATATCATTGGGTTGTTCTATTCGTGTTTTGCCAGTTCTAGTCTCCTGAGTATCTTGTTGTGAGTTTTTGTTTTATTAATAGAATTGCTACACCTAGATCCAGACTTTTCTCATCATTACCTGCAACAGACTTTGAAAAAAAAAAGACAGACTTAATATGGATCTAGCAGTGGTTCGTATTTTTCGCCTCTCGGAGGGGAACCAGTCCCTTGAGAGACACACACAGGGATTTTTTGGAGTTACAACACCTCGTCCGTTATGATGACCCAAGCCTGTTTGTATTTTTCCGGGCAGGCCTTAATGTATAGACCAGAGCATGCCTGCCCAGGGACGAACCTCAAGGGACTTTCCAGGAGTACGTGGAGTGAGTACTCCTCAACAACGGCTCCCCCTTCACCATCTGCGAGAGTGATGAGGAAATCACCATGCCAGCCACAGCCACCAGCCCCATGAGCCTGAGCTGAAGCCAGAGTCACAAATCGCCCCAGAGCTTGTGCCAACCACGTCTGACCAGGTGCGTGAGCCGGCAACATCACGTGGTCCTGTGGATTTACTGGTGGAGTATGAGGGGATGATGTGGAGCTCTACCCCCTCAACAGCGGCTGACCTCAGAACAGCTGATTTCCATGCACTCTGTTTCGTCATCCGGCTTAATACAGACTGTGTTCCCGCCCTGCCTCCAACTCCTACCTCCTCCGCCTGTTCTGAATAAACATGTTAAAAAAAAAAGCTGTTCCGAGACGGCCAAGAGGGCTGTCCTGAGTTTCCTGTCTGTTCTGCGTTGGCCAAGGTTTCAGTTCTATGCCTGTCCTGTACCAGCCATATCTGAACGTTTTGCCTATCCCATATCGGATTGAGAGACTGTTCAGTATCAGGAAAGCCTTCCTATGAACTGCCCAGTCTTTTAGCCCTGTCTGCACTGTCTCCCCTCAGCCCTTTGTCTCCTGCTCGATGCACCATCGTTCCTACGGCTCCACAGGGTTTCCTCATCCCTCCGTCTTCGCCTTGGTCAGTCATCACTCTGTCTGCGCAATGGACTTTTCAGGCCTTCAGCTGCGCTTCATCCCTGCACATCCTTTCCTCCTTCCCCCTTGGTCGCTCTGTCTTTGCCTCAGTCCTCCGGTACCCTGGCTCCACCTCGGTTGCTCGTCGCTGTGGTTCTACCCTGACCTTGAGGACCTTCTATGTCACTCCATCCCTTCTGTTTGTTGTCTCTGCTTGGCCAGCTCCATCTTGGTCAGTCGTCTCCCTGGTTCCAGCTACCAAGCCTCCACCATAGCTCCTCCCTCGACTCCGCCATGGGCCTGCGTCCCAGCCCTCCTGCCAGGGGTTCCGCCCTGGTTCCTCCTACAGTCTGCTCTGCCCTGGTTACAACCACTTTCTGTTCCTCCTGTCTTTGTTAGATATCATTGGGTTGTTCTGTTCACGTTTTGCCAGTTCTAGTTTACTGAGTATCTTGTTATTGAGTTTTTGTTTTATTAAAATAATTGCTGGCTAGATCCAGACTTTTTGATTTCATCATTACCTGCAACCAACGTTGACAGGTCTAAGAAGTACTCCTCTCACCAAAAAAGGGTTGAGGGCAACGTTAACAAAATTCATGTATGGATGGACCAAATACTGCGATTTGAGATGTACTACATCTTTAATACTATCTTTTTAGTCTTTAAAACTATCAAGAAAGAAAGCGTTCAAACTGGGACACTGACTACCTATTTCACCCATAGGACTTATTGTACACATTACCAGATGCTCATCCACCTGGAAAAGTACTTTTGTACCACTTCAAAAAAACGATTCAGTTCGAACGAATGATTCAGAACTTCAATGACAAACACATTTACTGAAATATTCATATTAGTAGTTTATCAAAACTAAAATATTCATCTTTCACCCTATGCGCTGCCTCATTGACTTCCAAAGTAAGTATACAAGTATAAGTACAGAATTACTGTTAATGCATTTTTAAAAATTGAGGGAAGCTGAAATCTCAAATATCAATCTTAAAATATTTGATAACGTGGTGGAAATTACATTAAACAAATTTGGGTGTTAGATAAGCATTGATAGACTGGTAGGGTTGGGTTAGATTAAGTTGACATGTAGTTGCAAAATTACTTATAGTCAGTAGAGTGTCTGTTGGAAGACCATCACAATAAAGTATATGCAGATATTAAGCAGACAGTCTACTAATACTCTAATGAGAGTTAGTTGACATATAGTTGCAAAGTTACTTATAGTCAACAGCACATTCAAAAGGGACCATCAAAATAAAGTGTTACCCAAATTTGAAATGAAATGGTTGCCTGGTTTTGTCTTGCTATGGCTTTTACACAATTACTTTACATTAACTAATATTAACATGCTGCTTATATATCGATTGTCGTTAGTTCATGTAAGCTAATGCATTAACTATTGTTAACAAGTGGGAGATTATTGTAAAGTGTAGGCTAACCAAAAACTTTTTAGAGGTAAAATGTTGTGTTTAGTTTTTTGGTATTTACCATCCAACAACATGTCACAAATGTGACCCTTAGACCTTAAGCTGTACTTCACACAGGAGATTTCTGTAAAAGACTGAAAGGTTTGAGTCACATGCTGCATTAGTCTGTCGTGTGGTTGTGGCACAGAAAACCAGCGAGAGATTTAGTCAGAGGAGGTTTAGTTCTCCCCAGGTGGGTGCCTACAATCTAGCCTCTGATGGCTTTGTGTTAATGGAATTAAAGTGAAACTCCAGGAATCCTCTATTCCGCCTCAGATATGCAGCTCGAACAGCTCAGCTGTGCTAAGCCCATCCTTATGCCCTCAAATCAGCTCTCTGCCACCTTTCTCATTCAAACAACCTCCTCATCCCTGTTCCCTCACTCCCTCTCTTCCTCCCTCCATCTCTCACTCATAGTATCTTAGTCCCACTTAATACCTTCTTTCTTTCCTATGTTTCTGCCTCTAGTGCGTTTTCCCCTTAACACTCTCTGATCCACAGCTAATACCTATTTCTTTCCCTCTTTTCTCCTTTTTTATCTCTTTCTCCCTCTCAATTCATCCTCTCCTAATTTCATTCTCTGCCACCTTGGCTACATTCACACATTCAGTGTTTGGGATTGACAACCGTATTTACTAACAGGCGTAACTCTCGAATTCTGCAGTTACAGACCGTCCAAACAACCGATGTCAAGCCCCTTGAATAATTCTATAATTGTGAATTATTTATAATTCTATAATTGTGAATTATTTATTATTAGAAGTGACAGTTATAAAAGTAAATATTAAAGAAAACGCCTTTCATAACACAGGAAAGTCAATTGAAATAATTACAGCTTTTCATTAGGAAGTGACAGTAAAGGTATTCATAATGCTACAAAAAATAGATATATTTTGAAGTGTCTATTCATCAGAGAATCAAGAAAAAATGTATTAGGACCACAAGTGTTTTTTTTTTTTTTTAATTGTATATTTATTGAGCACCAATTCAGCATATTAGAATGATTTCTGAAGGATCATGTGACACTGGAGTAAAAGCTTCTGAAAATTCATCTTTCCCATTACAGGGATTTAAATATTGGCAACACTTTAGTTTAGGGTCCAATTCTCACTATTAATTATTAATAGCATGCATATTTAGTAGGATATTGGTGGTTTATTAGTAGTTACAAAGCACATATTAATGCCTTATTCTGGATGACCTTATTCTACATTCCAAATCCTACCCAATACCTAAACGTAATAACTTACTTACCATTGATAAGCAGTAATATAAAATAGCCTATAGATTTTTTTTTTTTAAATACTACAGTACTGTTCTTACTGTATTTTGGTCAAACAAATGGTGAACATAAAATACTTTTCAAAAACATTACAAACATCTTACAGACCATCAACTTTTGAATGGTATAGTGCATGAATATGTTAAATGCAAAATTCTGTAATTGTTGTGAATAAATTCTAAACAAAAAGCATCCTGATAATTTGAAAAACAGACCCTATTAAACCCTAAACTCCTTGTGGTATTTGTAACAGTATCAATATCGGCGATACTGGCCTTGACAATGCTCAGTAAAATATACATAGCATTGCCCATTCCGACATCTAAAACCCTCCAATGACGCGTTGCTTATATCTCTGTTTCTATGAGTTACCAAAACCCCACATGAAAAAAACACAGAAGTCACACTTGCTTATAACCAAACTTTGTGTGAACCTAACGGTATTTACTGCTCTAAAACATGACTGACAGCTGTATTCTGCTGTTCCATAGCCCTTTTTCCCCCATCGCTCCATCTCCACGTTCCTCTCGGTCCAATTACAATCCGATCCTCACCTGCCACGCACCTCCCTTCTCCGTCTTTCTCTTCGCTGTCTGAACATTCTGCCAGCTGGGTGTCTTTGTGCCTGTTTAACCGCTAACTGCATGGCTCCCTACAGAGATGGTGCGAAAGAGAGCGGCAGGGGTGGAGGAGTTCTCCAGAATTCTAAAACACGTTCCTGTTTACCATGCCCGACCGCATCTTAATCTAGAGCAACATGCATCAGGTCAACAGCTTTTTAATATGCGAGCAAACACGGACAGTTCCCTGTCATCGGTGCTCTTTTTAAGATGGCAGCGAGCGTAAATATGGAAATGTTATAAATTGCCGGATAGGTTTAGCGAGAAAATATGTTCATAAGATGGCTTGATTTTCATTTCGAACCAAAACAAGAAATTACGATGATTTCGAGTACACACAAACCCGCCCTTCAGAACATGAACTTGTGAGCAATTACAAGTGTTTCCCCGCTTTTCCTTTTCCACGAGCTCTCCCTCTATTCGCTCTCCCAGGCCTTTTTTCTGGTTGTGTATTTGTACAGCTGAGAGACTTACCCCGTTTCCTCTAATTGACGGTGAATTTTATTCAGCAAGCACACTCATTCTGGGACGGCTTGTGTGAGTGTGTCGGCCGTGTATAATGATGTAACCGTTAGTAATATGCAGCACTTCCTTAGCCAGCTCCAGATGGCAGAGTTCACCTCCTCTCCTCTGCTGAATGTAAAGAGATGGGCAGCTATCCCAGCATGCTCTGCGACTGAAGCTAAACAGCATTGCTCTGTGTCAGTTCTGCATAAAAGGGGTGACAGCACTGATGAGTGTCCTTTAGAGACAGTCGTAGCTGTGGTCAGGACTGGGGAATGAGCTCTTTGATGTGCTGTGGTGGGACATGGTGATAATGGACCATTCTTCAGATGACTCTCACACACTTCCAGAGTTCCGTTTGATATGCCGTGGAATGGGGAAGTTAAGATTGCCGTCAAGCTTCATGCCCTGAAGTGATCCCCTGAGCGGCCTGACTCTGTTTGTGTGAATGAGTATATCAAGTGAATGTTGGTCTGGGCAGCTAGTTCTTCCTGAGAGGTTTAGATCTAAAGGTTAGTTCTGGTTTAATCCTTTCTATTGAAGACTTTAATACAGTTTTCTCAAACCCATTCTCACTCCCAAGACATCAAAAACTGAAGCATGGTCAAGCGCCTTTAGTGAAAAACCAATTCAAAGAGAATAAAATTTTAATGAGAAACCTCTGGTGTCACAACGCTATCTCACGATTAATACGTACGAGTGAGTAGAGGTGGCTATTTCGATTTTTTGCTATTTCATCTAAACCCCAGTAATGGGTCGGTTTAGGGGTGGGGTTATAGGTCATTTGTACGAATTCATACGAATTGGGCATCTCGTAAAATATGTATGATTTTGCAAAAATTTTATGAATTCGTGCAAGTGAGGTCACATGAATTTGTACGAATTAGCCACCTCGTAAAATACAGACGAATTGCCGTGAGATCGGGTTGGGTGTCAATACACAGACTCAAAGGGCATGGGAATTTTATCATGAAATTATATACCGGGTATAATTTTGTCATTATGAAATATATTGTAGGTGAGCTAATGAGCAAGTTTTTATGTCACAAAAGTCAGGCATGGAGCTGGTTATAGAAACTTAAAAATGTAGTTTACAAATCATGCACTAGTAAGTGTTTTGATGTCATTACACAGTGTTGTCCTTATCTTCCTTATCTCCAGGAAGTATGACCATATTAGCCCGGTTCTGTCA
This sequence comes from Semotilus atromaculatus, assembly GCA_031834385.1. Taxonomy (NCBI): domain Eukaryota; kingdom Metazoa; phylum Chordata; class Actinopteri; order Cypriniformes; family Leuciscidae; genus Semotilus; species Semotilus atromaculatus. The sequence continues at coordinate 14,692,161 of JAULUF010000023.1, read as the reverse complement.
ACACTGCATTGGCTGCCTATTAAACATCGTATACATTTTAAAATATTGCTGATTACTTACAAAGCACTAAATGGTTTAGCTCCCCAGTACTTGAGCGAGCTCTTAACGCATTATAGTCCTTCACGTCTATTGCGATCTCAAAATTCTGGCCAGTTGATAATACCTAGAATATCAAAATCGACTGCTGGCGGTAGATCCTTTTCCTATTTAGCACCAAAACTTTGGAACAATCTTCCTAACACAGTCCGGGAAGCAGATACAGTCTGTCAGTTTAAATCTAGACTAAAAACACATCTCTTTGCCTTAGCATACACATAACACATTATAGATTTCTATAATTCAATGTTAGGCTGCATAGTTTAGATCAGCCGGAACCGGGAACACTTCCCATAATTCCTGATGTACTTTGTACATCATAAGAAGGATGGCGTCTACGCTAATATTAGTCTCTCTGCTTATCCCGAGGTTTACCGCGAACCGCCGGATCCAGGCCATATCCAGATCTGAGGAAGGACCATCACATGGACACGATGACAATGCATCCCTGATGAGCCAGGCCCATCAACACTGTGAAGGCCCATGGACACCTCAACACACTCATCTCCTCACCGGCCGGATGACCCAACCCAACCAGATGAACTGGATAAATATCGTGAAAGTTCTGATCACATCTGACTCCTGACATTATGCTGCCTAACTCATAATCATACACTGTTCGTTCGTTGGCCAAAGGAGGACTGGCCCCCTGACTGAGCCTGGGTTCTCCCAAGGTTTTTTTCTCCATTCTGTCACCTGATGGAGTTTTGGTTCCTTGCCACTGTTGCCTTTTTCGCCTCTCTTCGCCTTTGTCGCCATTGGCTTTTGGCTTGCTTAGTTGGGGACATTTAACATTTAATTTTGAATTTAACAATACTATTACAACATTGTTTTCCTGTTATCTCTGTAAAGCTGCTTTGAAACAATTTGTATTGTAAAAAGCGCTATATAAATAAAGGTGACTTGACTTGACTTGTTGTGAAAGGAACTGCGTGGAAATAAGTCTTTGATAATCAATAATCTGCCCCAGTAATCTTAATTTGTGGGAAAAGGAGCACAAGTTGTTGGTGTTTAACTGTCTCTATTAGCAATTTCAGTTGGAAACTGCAGTGACATGTTTTGCAGAAATGTAGCCAGAATCATGTATTTCCAATGAGAATGGGTTGCCCATGTTCCTTCATCTAGTCTCCTCTCCTCTCCACTAGTTTCATCTAATCTCATCTACTCCCCTCCCTTTCCTTTTTCTAGTCTGATCTCCTCTCTCTTCCTTTTTAACTTATCTTGTCTTATCTTCTAATGTCTAAAGTCATCTCTCCTATCCACTCTCCATTAAAGTGGAGTAATTATGAATTCCAAGCTTATGAATGACCGGGCGAGTGGAAATTTGGAATTCTGAATAATATTTGAGTTAGAGAGTTAGGAAGGGGTGTGTCGATATGAAACTTGATGGAAACACTGATTTATAATATAGAAAACACATAATATAGGTCTATCTACAATCTAAAATACATATCAAACCTGCGGCGAATCATAATGGAGGATTTTGCAAGTTATTTTTATGTTGCATGCTGTACAATCATTTTCATTTTTTTTTTATTCAGATGTAGTTACTTAGGTTTATTGTTCACAATATAACACTTTTGTTTTATTTATTTCTGTTTTGTTTCTAACAGGAATGTGTGACGTCATAACAGTGAATGCCTGACTTGGAGGTACGAGTTTCCCAGTTTCACTTGAAGGCAACATCTCAACTCCTCTTTTCTCTTATCTCCTCTCATCTTATCTTTACTAGTCTCATTTCCTCTCCTCTAATCTCTTCTCATTTTCCCCTCACCTCCTTTTCCTATCATCTCTTCTTCTCTCATCTTCTGTCATCTTGTTTCATCTATGTCTCTTTTCATCTGATCTAGTCTTCTCTTTTCTCATCTTCATTTGTCTTTTCTCTCTCCTCTTACACTTTGATGTAATGATGTTCCAATTAATTACCAAAAGTGCCTTTTTAATGCCTTTTTAACGGTTTAATGCATAGTCAATTTGCATTTGCACAATCCATAATGATCATTACACATCACCATACACTTATGTCTTCATTTACCTACTAGTCATGTCATTCCAAACATGTATGACGTTCTTTCTTCTGTGGAACACAAATAAAAAAAATGTCTCAGTGTTTTTTGTCAAAACATGAGTATATGATTACAAAGTTTCATTTTTCAGTGAACTACCTCTTTAATGGTCATACAAAACTGTTAAATTTTTATATGCATAAAACTGCCTAAACAACACTGCTGAGATCCCATCCTATTGTGACTGCATGTGTGTGTGTCTTTGTGAACACAATGAGAGTTAATAAGAGTATTACGAAGCTATTTTGGGCAGGCAACCAGGCCATGAGGGAGAGTTTTAGACATATTATCACTTTCTTTCAGAAAGGTTTTTGGGAAATTCACTCAATAACAATAGAAAAGAGAGAGAGAGGGAGAGAATGAAATCTCACAGTGACAGAGAAAAGAGGATAAAACACACTATCTGAGATGCATGCTGATTGTACACACATTCACACACGACGAAGGTCAAAGTGAAGGTAATGCCACGAAAAAAAAAACAAATGGAGAAATTAACAGCAGCTAATGACACCGGGTAGGAGGTAATCAATGATATCCCAATATAATCAGCAACTGCGGGGTAATCACAGATAAAGAGGAGGATTCTGGGTATGAATTCATCAGAGGAGGTCCAGAGCTCTTGGGAGAAACTTGAAAGTGTGTCAATGAGCTCACCAATCCTTCATATAATTTTGTTTTAAGTGATTTTTATTATCATCATTTGCTAATTTTCTTATTTTTTTTCCTATATCCTTTATATGATTTAAGAATAAAATGACAGCTTTAATGTTGTCTGACTGTGTATTAGCCTACTCACTAAACTGTCTTGTTTAATACAACAAATTCAATATTTGAAGTGTGTGTGAGAGTTTAAAGTTCAACCAAAATTGAAAATTCTTTCATCTACTCACCCTAAAGTCATTCCCATAAGACTTTGGTAAATCGCTTTGCTGGATACCATAGTGAAAAAACCCAAATACGTTTATATCATACTAAGTATACAACAAATCCATTAACATATTTACTGACCCATCGCTTGTTACAAACATTAATTTGGGGAATAAAAACATGTGGACCACTTTGTTGATACTGATACAGTTTTTTCCCATTGTACTGAATATAAACTATTATTTTAAAATATAAACTATTATTTGAACCAATCTTCTTTGACCAATTACCTTCACCAGAAAGATTATGCTGGCTAAAACAGCTAAATTTCAACATACATGTGCCATAAATCCCCAAAATAACGGGCATAAATCTGTGCTATGGACTCAATATTCTGTTTCCTTTCTGCCACTTTCAGCAAGCATATTTGCTCCCAAATACAAACTGAATATGACACCATATGTTAGAGAAAGTCTGTGCGTCCCGTGTAGTGAGTTTTTATGTATTCTTGCCATTTATGTGTGAGCCAGTCTGTTTGCACATGTGTGAGTGTGTTAGTGAGAGAAAATCCAAGTGAGCATGTGTGTTTCTGTCTCCAGAGCCTGACTGTAATAACATATTTCCAAAGATGACATTTAATCCATGCAAACAAATCACCACGGAGACCATCAGCATTCCGCCAGGCTTATCCACTGAGCAGGAGCGTATCAACCCAGGCAGGAGTAATCAAAGCTAATAGATGACTGGGAGAGTGGAGCAGGGACAAGCGGGCATGGGCCACTCTCCCCAATCTTATATTCCAGCCATGAGAACCGTCCTCAGAGACAACAACAATCTATATCCTCATTTTCAACACTCAGAGAGGAATTCAATTGAAAACAGCAAGCCTCATTTTGCTAAATCCATTTCAATTATATTTAGCATAAGACTTGAAGCTGGATCTATTTAGCAACTGGTGTGTTTTGATGACAAATACTGTATTTGATATGTTGGCCCAAAACATAATCTATATGCAAGCATGTGAATGCAAGCGCTTCTGGCTACATAAGCTCGATTTCAGCCATCAGTGCATTCTGCATATTAGGGTTTCAATCAAAATTGGCTGCCTTTGCAGTTGAAAGGTGATAACAAAAAGAAAAAAATGGTGCTACCTAACTATAGAGAAAAAAAGAAAGAAAAAGGGCCTTTTGCCAAATAGGTGGGAAATCTTAAACACCCATAATGCACTGTGCAATGCCGTCCAAGGCCCCTCCCACCAGTCTGTTATGAATGCGCATACCAGAGTCAAATACAGCCTTGCTTTAGTAAGAAAAACTTCTTAGCAAACCTTTAGTTATAATGGTGTCGACTTGTACTGTTCCCGGGTGAAATTTTAACATTTAGCAGAAGTGAGTTACTTTCAGTTTCCAGTAAAGGATACAGTAAAGGATACAGCGCGTTTTAGGCAGTGACTAAAGGCTTCAAAGAATTGTAATTATGAAAAACCTCAGTGTTTGTAGTCAATGTTTCATACTGGATGACCACGAACAAGTGTTTTAGGCCAAATGAGGAGGAAAGCTGAAAGAAACTGCAGTTCAGTCTTCAGTGTCACATGATCCTTCAGAAATCATTATAAAATGCTGATTTGGTGCTCAGGAAACATTTCTTGTTATTTTCAATGTTGAAATGTATTTGTGTGGAAACTGTGACATTTTTTATCACTAAGTAAAATTTGTTATTACATATTCAACAGACCAATTTGATGAATAAAAACATACTGATGAGGTGAAAAGCATTGGTCAAGAATTCCTCATACTATTTGACGATATTAAAATATAGTACGTTTCAGTATTCTAAAGTGAAGATCATTGTAACCCACTCACATGCTACCAAATCCATTGGAAGGGATTACGGTACTATTCAAAACTTAACAAAAATGTACAATAACCTCAAAAGTTTACAATGACTTCAGTAATCACTAAATTCATACTTTAACTTTAGAATACTGATCCAAATAATTAGTAGTTCCTTTAGACGATTGTAGATACACTTGAGTTATTACTATCCACAACTTTACAAATCAAAAGCTTACAATGATTTCAGTCATTATAGAGAGTTGTCATGTTTTTCACTTAAGAAGACTGATCCAAAGAATTAGTAATTCCTTCTGAAGGATTTGGTAATACTTGAGTCATTACTGGGTTACCATGATCTTCACTTTAGAATGAATTATGCATTATTCACATTAATTATGAACCTGAATATAGTAGTTCTTAGTAGTCCTCTTGGAGGTTTGAAAAAAATATAGTAGTTACTGATTACCTAATAGTTAACTACCACTTTCGACTAAGCACCATTACTAATTTGTTAATCAGAATTTCTTGTTAATAGTAGTTAGTATTAGAGTATTAATAATGTGTTACTCATTTGTCCCTGTGTAGTTATTCATTAATGATGGAACAGTGTTCTAAAGTGTTACCGAAATGTCTTTGAACTGAACGCTGAAGTCATCATAACAGTAAGACACGCATACTGTCATGCCAATTTAAGCTCAGCAATGGAAGACGCAAAGATTGTTCATGAGTTATTAGTTCAAAACATGACAGCGCCAGCGCAAGAAAGGAAGTGATAAGAATATTTTCTGGAAATCAACTCCTGCTTTGTTTTTGTGCCATATCTTTACAACAGCAAGGTTAATGGTATTTACAAAAGCTTTGGATTCTGGTTTCTAAGCGTGTAGGACACACTCTGTGGTCTGTCAGTAAGAGGAAAGCTACACAAGCCGCAATTTTAAGTCAATTGAACAAGACCTTAGGAAGCTCTCCCTGTAAAAGATAAAGGGAGAGGGGGAAAAGGGAGATGCTTGCTGTTATTTTGTTTGTAATGCCTTCAAAAGAACTGCAGAACATCAAGGAGGACTGAAGAGACTGAAAGAGAGAGAGAGAGTGAGAGAGAGAGAGAGAGAGAGAGAGAGAGAGAGAGGTAAAGACAAGTTGATATTAGATGAAAAGTAAAAAGGAAGATAAAAAACAACAACAAAAAAAACACCGACAGCACTGAGAAAAACAACTCCCTTGCTTTGAGTGCTGCTCTACCAGGACGGGAGACTTTGAGAGAGGTTTCCAATCACATGAGAAATGTGTGTGTCATATGTGTAAAGGAGTGAGATGGTGGGTTTGGGTTAATCCAGAACCAGCTGTTCGCTTCCAACGGCACAGGCGGAAGCAGGAACAAGCTGCCTGACATTTGTGTCTGATTGAAACAAGCAGCCAGAGACTGAAACCTGACATTTGAGCTTGAGTGAAAGTAACGTATTACAAAGATCTTTCTGGCTGACTGAAACAGAAGGAATCACATTCAACATGAGAGGAAATCTCAAAACTACAGGAGAGGAAATCTCAAAACAAAAAAAAAGTGTCAACTTGAGATATGTAACCCTTAAAATGCAAAGGTGACATCTTTATTATTCTATATTTATATCTGTATTATGATTAATAGTATTCTATGGTGAAACTTACATTTTCGGAGTGAAATACGGCCACCACATTTGTGTTGGTAAGTGTATACCTTAAGGTGAGTGTATATATGAAGAGTTCAGATGCAAAAGCCTCTAAGTGCCATCTGAAATTTACTTCTAGAATGATATATTTTGTATATCATAATGATATATATATTGAAGTTCAGTAATTACACTTAAATGGCAATGAAAATGACATAACTGTCATTTAAGTGAAATTACTGAACTTAAATATACAAGCTTGATAAAAATGATCATTCTAGAAGAAAATTTCAGATGGCACTTAGAGGCTTTTGCATCTGAACTCTTCATATATACACTCACCTTAAGGATTATTATGAACACCATACTAATACTGTATTTGACTTTCGCCTTCAGAACTGCCTTAATTCTATGTGGCATTGATTCAACAAGGTGCTGAAAGCATTCTTTAGAAATGTTGGCCCATATTGATAGGATAGCATCTTGCAGTTGATGGAGATTTGTGGGATGCACATCCAGGGCACGAAGCTCCCGTTCCACCACATCCCAAAGATGCTCTATTGGGTTGAGATCTGGTGACTGTGGGGGCCATTTTAGTAAAGTGAACTCATTGTCATGTTCAAGAAACCAATTTGAAACGATTCGAGCTTTGTGACATGGTGCATTGTCCTGCTGGAAGTAGCCATCAGAGGATGGGTACATGGTGTCCATAAAGGGATGGACATGGTCAGAAACAATGCTCAGGTAGGCCGTGGCATTTAAGCGATGCCCAATTGGCACTAAGGGGCCTAAAGTGTGCCAAGAAAACATCCCCCACACCATTACACCACCACCACCAGCCTGCACAGTGGTAACAAGGCATGATGGATCCATGTTCTCATTCTGTTTACGCCAAATTCTGACTCTACCATCTGAATGTCTCAACAGAAATTGAGACTCATCAGAACAGGCAACATTTTTCCAGTCTTCAACTGTCCACTTTTGGCGAGCTCTTGCAAATTGTAGCCTCTTTTTCCTATTTGTAGTGGAGATGAGTGGTACCCGGTGGGGTCTTCTGTTGTTGTAGCCCTCAAGGTTATGCGTGTTGTGGCTTCACAAATGCTTTGCTGCATACCTCGGTTGTAACGAGCGGTTATTTTAGTCAAAGTTGCTCTTCTATCAGCTAGAATCAGTCGGCCCATTCTCCTCTGACCTCTAGCATCAACAAGGCATTACTGGATGTTGCATACTGGATGTTTTTCCCTTTTCACACCATTCTTTGTAAACCCTAGAAATGGTTGTGCGTGAAAATCCCAGTAACTGAGCAGATTGTGAAATACTCAGACCGGCCCGTCTGGCACTAACAACTATGCCACGCTCAAAATTGCTTAAATCACCTTTCTTTCCCATTCTGACATTCAGTTTGGAGTTCAGGAGATTGTCTTGACCAGGACCACACCCCTAAATGCATTGAAGCAACTGCCATGTGATTGGTTGATTAGATAATTGCATTCATGAGAAATTGAACAGGTGTTCCTAATAATCCTTTAGGTGAGTGTATATATATACACATAATTATTTATATATTTACTATTATATGTATGTAATATCTATTTATTTTAATTAAAAATACAGGAAAATTGTCAATATTAAACAGTAAAGGTATAATAGCAGTAGTTGAAAATTCACAATATTTAAATAAATACATGTTTTTCTGTATCCTGTTTGTATATATTCATACTTTTTTTAATATAAAAATTAGTTTGAGTCTGGGACAAGGGCAGACAATACAATCCACACAAAAACAACTAATAAATGATAAAGGCCTGGTAAAAAGTTTCCAAAATGGTTTTAATGTGACCTTCAAATAACAAAAAGAAATCTGTTTTAATTCAATTCAACCCCAGGGACATAAAAGTGGTTGAAGGTGAAGAAACAAGCACATATACATGCAGCCGCATCACCGCACAAACGTACACACTGAATGTAATTTGAAAAAATGAAGAGCGAGAGACGGAAATAGGATGTTAGTCTGTCGTGAGATGAAGTTAAATGGCCATGACAGCTTTGTGCCTTTGATGCCCCTCTAAATTGTGCTTCAGGCTTCAGAGCCCCTGAAGGTCTGAGTGTGTGTGAGCATGCAGCGAAGTGACCACCAGACTCTGGCCACTGACAACTGATGGTTTCTGACAGCTTGCTCATTATTCAGATGCAGAAAGTGTGTATCTAGAAAAAAACAAACAAAAAAAGGCCATGCTTCAAAACAGGAAATAAGTTGAAGGTGACTTTAGATATCAACATTTTCTTGATACAAATAACTACAAATCACTTTTTTTATTCAGTCTGTGAGAGTGATGAATGTACAGTGCTTGAATTGATGCTTATTTGCTTCATGAATAACAAACAAGCTTGTCCAAAGTTTTCACTTGAAACTGTATATATAAGACAACAACATATTCCTTAATTAAAAGGGGTTCACATTCATTAAAGGGGTTAATTGTATGGGCTTAGGAAATGTTAAATATAGCGTATAAGACCACGTTTATGATTTTTTGTAGGTTGCTTTTTGTAGGGCTGGACACAAGCTTGAGACTCAAATCCTTTAAATTCCATATCGATTAATTGTGATCAGGTCATTACAATATTTGTCAAGGATAAAGTCTCTCTCAGCTAATGCTGTAAACTATACAGGGAACCACAGTGTCATGTGTAGCCTGTTTTGGTTCTCTGTGTTCTGTTCATGTTTTGCTTACCTTATTTGTGTGTTAGTTTCCATTTAACACCTGTTCTGTTTCAGTTAATCCTTCCCTGTGTATTTAAGCCCTCAATTCCCTGTGTTCCATTGTCCGGTCTCGTCAATGTGTTCTACTGAGTATTCTCCGTTGTTCTATTATTAAATTCACTTTATTTTGCCAGTGTTGTGCACTTCCCTGCCGCCAAACGTGACACCCAGTTGGTACTAAAGGTTAAAATTAACTGATTTGTAGGCTATACATTTATATTACACATAAGGATGTTTTTATAACAATAAGTTTATAATAATATATTTTTTAATGACAATTATGTTTCTACTCGTTTTTTAATACACAATTAAGTTGTGGCCGTCTTAAAAACATGACAAATTTATTCAAACGTATATTAAATATTGAAGAACAGTTTAAGTAAAAATGCAAAGAATATGCAAAATAGTGTATATATTTAACAAAATCTTAATCTCTAGAATTCTTATCGACTAACACATTTTTGTACATTGAATGGATTTTCTGAGGTAAATGTAACATTAGGTGACATTGTTTGCTGTTTTATTGACATCTTTCCCGGAAAACGACACGGATTTCGGTAAGGTATACTGTATCTTACAACATACCTTCTGATGTTCATTCATGTTTATTCAACACATTCTCATCCCAAGGCGTCATTTAATTGACACTTTTGACCATGCGTCAACTATCCGACGCACAAGGTGACCCTTTAGCGTCAGTTAGATGACGCTTCCGTTATGGGTAGGTTTAGGTATGGGGTAGGGTAGGCGCGTCTCATATTGACGCTAAAGGTTGTCATGTGCGTCAGATGTAGACGCATGGTCAAAAGCGTCAGTCAGATGACGCCCGAGGATGAGCGTCATCTAACTGATGCTAAAGGGTCACCTTGTGCGTCGGATAGTTGACGCATGGTCAAAAGTGTCAATTAATGACGCCTTGGGATGAGAACGGGCTGGTTTATTTCGTGCTTTAGTAGTAAAGCAGAAGAGAAGATCGGTTCACATGCATTTCACTTAAACTTAGTTGCTACAGTTATCTGTCACGTCATATTAAAGAGCACCAAAAAGGTACTTATTGTTTGAATTTCATAATAAAATTGACAGAATTTAAAAGCTAAGACATTTTTCATATCAGAAGTAACGATCTTGTGATTTGTTTGGAAGGAGGCACACTACAATTTTTCGTTTAAAAACAGCATAGACTAAAAACTGTTTGCTTTGGATTTAAGAATCAATATCGGTTCTTCAAAATGAAAATTGATTAAAAGTGAGAAATCAATATTTTGAACTCAGTCCTAGCTTGACAGTGCCCCCTTACACAATAATAATATGGAAAAAGAAGTTTGTTCTTTTTTTACAAAAACATATTAATATAATATATTATCTAAACTTGTTTGGAACAACATGATACTGCCTACGATGTCATCTAATGCAATTACCAATCAGAGTTGTTATTGTTAACGTAAGTATTAAAAATAGTTAATTGATGTCATATTAACTAATGTCAATTGAAATTAAGCTGCTAATAAAATAAAATATAAATATTAGATGCAAAACACAAATAAGGCTTGTCAAGAAGCAAATTGAAGTGCTAAAATTACTGAAACTAAAATAACACTGTTATCAATATTTCTATCAATACAATACAACTTTATAAAACTCAACAGGGTCCTACATCACAACCTATCTATCAAATCTGCCTCAAACCACATGAAACACACACACACACACACACACACACACACACACGTATGCGCACAGACGCACACACACACCTGGTTCTCAATGCAAAGCACTTGACAAAACCATTGAGGGTAAGTTCAACATGAGCTTCATAAAGGCAGCCGTCCTACTCTGTTTAACCCATCCAAATGTCTCCTCGGACCAAGAGACAAAAAAAAAGTCAAATTAAAGTGACCTGAGAGCCAGCTTAAGCAAACTCCAACTGAAACAGAGAGAGAGAGAGAGAGAGAGAGAGAGAGAGAGAGAGAGAGAGAGAGAGAGAGAGAGAGATGGAGGGATGAGGAAGAAGGAAACACTGTTGGTCTGTGATTTAAAATGTCACCAAAGGGTCTGTGGAGGTGATGTGGCTGCTGGCCCTAATAATCTCTCTTTCTCTCCATGTGAGTTTGTCATTTTTCCTCTCCCTCTCTCTCTCTCTCTCTCTCTCTCTCTCTCTCTTTTGCTGGATGATCTGTAATTATATCTCTTTGGCCTGGGGTCAGTCTGCGAGGTGACATTGCTGATGTCCTGCTGTATTTCTTTCTGGACACTTGTGGTCTTTAAAAAAAGATTTTCAGGTTCAGCTGAAGCTCTATTCGGGCGGGATTAGTTTTCTAAATGACGTTTGAGTCACAATTATTGACACCTGAGGGTTAAGCTCTGTCACTTTACAATATGTCTGTGTTGTTTATATACATATATGCACACACACACACACACACACTGGTCAAGCTAAGTTAACTGCAGCTTAATTATTTGCAAAAATAAGAAGCAATAAAATAAAATAATTTCAGTTTTTCATATTAGTTGATAAAATACAATTAGTACAGAATTAGGCTTCTTTAATAACACTGAACACCTGTGAGTAATAGTTTTACAGTTAATTCTCCCATCAGTATTAATTTGGGATCAGTAGCATGTGGTATATGAGATAAACACAATTATAAAACTGACCCCAGACCTGTATTTGTTCTCCATAAACAACATTTGACACATTGAAGTCTGCATGAAGGCTAGTTCAAAAAAAAAAAAAAAAAAAAAAACTCACACTGCCTGAACAGAAATCCATCCAATTAGTGTAACTTATGGCTCGTTTTGAATTGGACCTTCCAAAGAGACCCTCTCCCAACAGCACACTTGATTAGCAGTTGCAGTCTTGGCAGCCTTGTGCATGTGCATAAGTTCAAAAGGTCATTGGGATTGCATTTGTGATTTTAGAGTTCAGAAGGTTGCTCAAGAGCACACCCTTTGTGGTCGCTATGTCCCACTCTAGCTCCACGGTGGACTAGTAACAGACAGTCTTTGGATTATTGCATTGTCAAAGCATAGTCTCAGAGGAGGACCATAGGGTCTTTAGGTGTCATTCGGGGACTTTAAGTGTTATTCAGAGGTTAACTTCAATGGTTTCCGCAATAAGAGTCGCTATATATGCGGGTCCATTATGTTTAGTGTTATAATTAGTGGCCGACCGATATTTGGCCACATGTATTTTTTTTATGTTTGGCCTATGTTTCGTAAGCGGGACATTTAATTTGATGACACTGAGAACGCCATCACCTGAGCACAGAGCTCCCATTGGGAGTTCTTAGTTCTTATTTGTGCATCCTCATTTCCTTTCCTTGCTTCCTTTACTCACTTCTTAGCTCCACCCCCTGATGATGCGAGGGAGGGATACACCCGTGTTTCCTCGCTCACGACTGCTCAGGAATCTTCCTTCGCGGTGCAATTAGAGATGTCCTTCATTGAGATGTCCTTCAAAATGGCTGATTACGATTGGTTTCCGGGTCACAGGCTGGAGGACAGAGGAGCGAGGAAACGAGGAAGCATCAATGTGAGTATTGAGACGCAACCAGAGTCTTTGTTAGGTTACGTACTCTATAACTGTAGATAGAACACTGTTAAACTAAGTAAACGGAATACTAGTGTTAGCTTTTATATTATTAGTAATAAAAAGGCAAACACTATAATACTGTTTAATTTACCGTCAGCATTCAGCAAATACGCAGTTATCACATTTGAAAAAAAATCTTTAAATATCTAATAAATATCCTATTTCACAAACCTGGCAGACTCCAAGAATCACAATCTGGCAAAAATCCAAAGGAATTTTCCCATAGGCTTTTGGATTATGGCTAAAACAAGCTCATAAAATTAGTGTAAAAAAAACAAAAAAAACTTACCAGATTATTGGGTGCCTTGTTGGTTACAGTGTTTACTTACTTTTTTTTTTTTTTTTTTATATATATTTAAGAAAAATACCATAATAGGATTTCAGAATCAATAAGTTGCCATAAAGTAGCCTATAAAGTAAATGATTTTTTTTTTATTAATGTTCTAATTATTTATTTCTAATATAATAAATATTATGTCAAATAAATAAAAATTATAAATATATCGTCTTTTTATCGTCCACCCTGCTCTCTAAGATATTGCCCATCAAAAAATCAATATCAGTCGACCACTAGTTATAATAACTCATTTACTCAGCATTGTTGTTTTGGTGTAACTAAAAGCAGTGAAGCTATGGGCTACAAACCTCCATTAGCGTTGCACACTTGTTTTTACAGTAGTTTTGCTTCTCCAATAACAAAAAGTTGGATAAAACTGAAGAAGAGATATTGTAAAACAGTTGAGCTTATGTAATGCTACTTAATGTTGTTATGTTTGTGGCTTCACTCCTTTAGTTACACCCAAACAGCAGTGTTAAGTGAATATGAGTTATTATAACGCTAAAAATAATTGACCTGCATGTAGTGACTCTTATTGCAGAAACCACTGAAGTCAACCTCTGAATAACACTTAAGACTGTGGCAGTCCTTTTCAAGTTTTCAGCTCTGCTGCAAAAATCAATCCTAAAATCAAATATGAAAGATGAAAGACTATGCAGTAATCGAATGTGTGTTCTCTTGGCAGTTGCTGGCCGATCTTTCCTAACTCATTTGCTCTCTGCTTGGAAGGGCATTGGAAAACTGAAAAGATTCCTGCTGGAATCCATCAATAGATCCACCCAGTGAGCGATTGCATCAACCAACTGACTGCATGTTTATTTGCTAGTCTGATTCACCGTGTGCATTAGTGTCTCTGTGTATGTTTGTGTGTTTGACTGTTGCGCCCCAAAAGTCATCATAGCTAAATGTAAAAAGGTCACATTCACTTGGACCTTAGACCCAGAAAGTGTTTCTGTATTTGAAGTTTAGAGTCTTTTAAAGGCTTCACTGAAGCACCCATTTTAAGTCTGCATACAGTAGAAAGGTCTCTGACCTCGGATCAGGCCCGTTCTGCTGCACATGGCCAAACTGCATGTACAAACTGATCTGAGGTCAGAAGAGAGGTGGTTTGTTGGACGAGGGATTAATGGGAGTTGAGGAGGAGGAAGAGGGGTGAGTCAGAGTGTTTTGAGGCTGTAGAGATGACATGAATGTAGCTTTGGCGCCCTCTGTTGAACAAATGGAGCATAACATTACACATACAGCACTGGCCATCTCTCTTTTTCTTTCTCTTTTACTCCTAGTGTTGTTAGATCTGCATAATAGGTATTAGAGAAGGTACAGAAAGTCTTTGACTGCAAGTCTTGTTCATTATGTAAATGGTTACGTGTTTTGAAGATGAAAGGACGGTGGCATTATGAAAACTAAAATATGCAGAAAGCACTGTGTCTCTCTTGTCTGCTCTGCATGTGAGCTCTTTGATTGGTGGAATACAAAAAATGAAATGTTTGCCAAACCACTGTGGTCAGAGAGAGACAGAAAAAGAGGAGGATAGCTTGATTCTCCAGAGCACATATCCTGGACCAAATCCTCTGCAATTTGTGTGGCATTTCACTGGCTTAGAAACATCCCTTCTCTCTCTCCCAGGGGTGTTTTCTTCAAGGAGGCGAGAGAGGAAGTACCTCAAAAAATAATAAAAAAAAGAGAAAATAATGTATAATTATCAAATCATGTTTCAGTAATGTAAGTGTCAGATGGAGAGAGCATCTCTTTTGCCTCCCTTAACAATTGCCATGATGGTCATTTTGACCATTTTGAATTTTATATCTGCAATAACTTTGTTGAAAAAAATGATGAAATCCTGCTGGTACCTGAATTTTCCTAAAAGTGTCTGCATTTTCATTTAAAATGTTTTTCATATAAATTACACACAAGGCAAAAAAAAACTAATATTTGGGCCATATTGACCGCACTGATTTTCGCAGTATTCTATGGTTAGATTTCCCACGGTTGACCTTTGTCTCTCTCACTGTCAACAGAATATCTAAATAAGATACTATGGAAATATAGCCTGTTGTGAATATGCGATAATTACGGTAGACGACTAATGATATTATTATTTATAAATGTATAATTAAACTTGTTTAAATGTACAGTTTGTTGTTGTTTTGTTTTTAAAAGATATCCTAATACAATAAATGCATTAATCTCTCAATTGGGTATTTATCATTAAAGATATAGAGTTTGGAATCTAGCGGTCAAAATGAACGCTTGTGGCTGTTCTATAGTTCATCGTATAGCTCATCGTTTTCTCATAAACAAGGAAGGTAATGGCAAAAAAAAAAAAAACATAAATAAAAAAACAGCCTCTGTGTACCTTTTTTTTACCATGACCTCCAAGTTTATAAAGAATATCTTGACTTACGGTCTGACACAGGTATGAAGTAGACACACAACAGTATATCATTAAAATACACACAAATATGCTCAGCTAGTTATTATTTTTTAAGCACTCTTGATTCATGTAACTTGTGTGCAATAGTTTTGGGCTGTTAGAACATTTATAACTAAACCAAAAATTACAATTCTGTCATAATTTCGTTGTTGGTCCAAAATGTCATGGCTTGATTTCTTTGTAAGATAAAAGATAGTTTGAACAACACTGGGCTTTTAAAAAATAATAGTTTAGAATGGCATGAGGTGAGTCAATGATGACAGAGTTTTGTACTATATGGTGATTTAAAAGAAAGGGATGTTAATGGCCCCCTGAACTGAAAAATAGTTCCTTTCATAGCATTTCCAGAGGCAAGTTTGGGACTCAAAAATAAAGCGCTCCATAACATATTGCGCTCAGTACAAGTATATATATTACAAACAGGAGCTCATATGCGGTGCCCTGGAAGTGTATTGTAGAGCCCCGGGGCAATACTGCCCTAGACACGCTGTTGAGGGCGAACACCGACTGGTTCAGTACTGAGTGAGAGATATACGGATGAGTTTTAGAAATCCCTGGGTAGAGATAATGCACTGTCTGCTATTATAGGATGTCTGGTACCACACCAAGAAGAGGAGGAGGAAAAGAAGGCTAATGATGAAGTACATGACAAAAAGGAGGAAACAGGAAGGGAGGGGAGTGAGACAACCATTAACATAGTGACCAACAGATGGATAAATGTTGTCATCGTATTATCGTATTATTACTCCCTCTCTCTGGCTCGTTCACCCTCTTTCTGTCCCTGCTAAAGGGGAAGACTGGAGGATCATTAGTACTGGTGTGTGTGCATATGTAGATGTGGTTGGTGCAAATGCATGCATCAATGTAGTGAGGAATGGTGTTGTGTGTGTTGTCTGTGCTATGACTCATATGTCTCTCTCTCTCTCTCTAATGAGTCTGTACCTGTCACAAAATTAGGAGACATACACAACACCTGTTCCCTCCATTTCAGAACTGCCTAGACTGATGAAAAGTTGCACAAAACTACACGATAAAAAAAAAATCTTTCCAATTTACAATTAGATGGAGATTACACAGGACAGGTACAGACAGACAGACAGACAGACAGACAGACAGACAGACAGATAGACAGATAGACAGATAGACAGATAGACAGATAGACAGATAGATAGATAGATAGATAGATAGATAGATAGATAGATAGATAGATAGATAGATAGATAGACAGATAGATAGATAGATAGATAGATAGAGATAGAAACAGACCGAAAATAGAAGTGTAGATAGTTTGACAAAACCACAGACTGTTAGTTAGGCATAACAAAGGGACGCTTTTTTGTTTTTATGTAACTGAAATCATTTAGTACAGTCATGCTTGTCTTTGTAAAGCCGACTTACAGTGTCTCAGCAGAGATATAAAAGCAAAGCAGAAAATCCTGTCTCCTAAGAGAAGAGAGCTCACTGCTATTGTGTACAGCTTGTGTAATAGTTACTAATAGAAGAACTGTTTTATCTAACACACACACACGCACACACACAAGCACACACACACACACACGCACACACACACACACACACACACACACACACACACACACACACACACACACACACACACACACACACACACACACACACACACACACATGCACACTCACTTAAAGGACAGGGAGCATGACTTTAATAAGAAAAACAAAGCAATACAAATAGTACTTGCAGTACAGAAAGTGAGAGAACGAAAGCGAGAGAACATGCTTTTACCAGTTTCGTGTTAATGGGTTTTTAAAACTATATGAAGCCCATTCTCCTCACAGCACAAAAATGGAAGAACATGTTTTGCAGACATGGACATGACTGCATTCATCCTAACTGAAGCTACAATGATGAGTGGCATAAGCACCCAAACAAACACACTCACATGGACAGATAGAAAGGTGAAGAGTTCAGATGGGTGGAAATGAGGCTAAACTTGGCAAGACTATCCTAATTGTGCACTCTAGAAGAGAGGCTAAACAATGTGTGTTCGCATGTCTGGCTGAGGGCCAGGGTCTCTAACGGTGGTCTTTTCTCTCACATGTCATAGGTGGTGGTAGAAACTGGTAGAGGGCCAGGCCCCTGGCACCCTGGACAGACTCGGGCATGATATGGGCTCAGTGGGAGCCAATGGGGGCAGAGCGATGGTGCTGTGTGATTTCAGCGCGGGCACCACCCTGCGTGGCACAGAGTTGTGAACAGCTGTGTCTCTGCAATTCACCCGTCAACAGAGTGCCCAACAACAGATGGCCCCTACACACTGCAGCGTATGCGTGCGTGTGTGTGTGTGTGTGTGTGTGTGTGTGTGTGTGTGTGTGTGTGTGTTTGAGCCCTAAATACACATGTAAAGTTCTCCTCAAAGTAAATTCTTTGGATGCACAGTTCAAGGAACTGGGAAAAACAAACATGAATAGAAGAGAGCAAATACAACATGTTTTGCTGCTTTTTGTCCTGTGACTCAGACTGCGTCTACTAGCTTCAGAGCTTCAGAAGAGAGGCTGGCACTCAGAAAGAAAAAAAATTAGTAAGGATAAATGCCCGTTCACACCAAGGTAATAACTATAAAGATAGTTTTAAACATCTAGTTACTAAAAATACTAGTTTCTAAAAGAAATTAGTCAAATTATTGTTGTGATTGTCACTTTTCAATACTGGTTCGAAACTCATTTAAAAGAGTAAATCTACAAATCTTTAGTAATTAAAGATTGTTCATACACTTAAATCACTATAATTATCTCAGTGTCGACTTTGTGTAGAACAAATGCATTTATAATACACTAGTAGTAATTTTTAAAAGTACTAATTAGTGCGTGATTAAGTTCAAGTGAAGCCAACAAAAAAAATTGCGATTTCATTACAGCTTTGAGGTCAAGTTAATCAAATCAGTGAAATCACTAGTTAAAATATATCCACTGGCACAGAGCTGCGATTTTACTTGATTTATTAAAATAATTCATTTATTCTAGCATGGCAATTGAACCCGGGTCATTCTGCATAAAGAGTAACCTACTACTCTGTCCCAACCAGACACCGCATATTTCTAGTGGGTAATAAGAACATGCTAACAATTTAAAAAAGGTATTTAAGGTTGCATTAACTTTTTGAAGCGCATTAGGTTCTAACTAGGGATTTTTGTGTGTGTGTGTGCGTGTGATTTGTCATTTTGTGATGTAATGTGACGTTCTAATGTGATTAGAAAGCACTAACCCCTCCTCTTCCTTTGATTTAAAGTCCCCCGTGATGAAAACCAAGTTTTTAATGTTGTTTATATGTCCATGTGGTGTTTTTAATATGCTTTAAGAAAAAACATGTGCAAATTCATAAGCCAACACGCGGTTTGAAATCGCTGGTGTTTCTTACATCCTAAACTACCTTGTAATCAATCACGTCAATGCGTGGGCGGGCTTTAGCATATCTTTAACTATTCTCTGAAGCAGGGGAGTCTCAAGAGAAGGTTATCCCAGTATATTAAAAAACGTGTACATTTAGCAATATAGCGGGTGAATCATGCATATTACTATGTTATAATGATCTGAATCTGAGATGGCGAAAGGGAACATTGTTTGTGAATCATTATTATCTGTTTGATAATGTAGTCAAGCAAAAGGCTTGTCATAATAATTACCATTATGTGTTCGACGTTGTAGAGAGCGATACATAAAATGCATGCGGTATGAGTGAGTGGAGGCGGGGCTCATTTGCATATTCATAGATCGGCGTATACTAAATGAAGCAAGGGTGTGGAGTTACATTCAAGCTATTTGGGGCATGATTTTTTTTTTTTTTTTTTTTTTTTTTACACGAATAAAAAAACCATAATGCCATTTTGGTGATCAAAAGTATTAAGGGATACAATGATTGACTAAAGGGGGAATTTAATACATTCATATCCTTACACATTTATCTTAACTACTAAGAACTCAAGAGAGAGAGAGAGAGAGAGAGAGAGAGAGAGAGAGAGAGAGAGAGAGAGAGGAGAAGTGTGGAATGCTAAACTCCACCTCCACTCCCAGGATCATTCATTCCTGAACGATGATAAATATATCAAACTTTGTTACTTTTTCTCTCCACCACTTTAATATTCTCTTCCCTTCCTCCCTTCATTTCTTCTCATTTGCTGTAACTCTCTATCCATCATCTCTCTCCGCCTTTTATTCAATGCTGCACCCCCGTGACCCATTCAGTCATTAAAGGATCCACCATCAAGGCCACTGTCTATAAACAAACAACTCTAGCGCTCTACTGAGATCAGTTTCATAACACTCCACCTGCTCTCGGCCCCTCTGGAGATCAAACTGTGTCTGATTCAGGATCAGTTTCGCTAGCGTTTGGTGTCTCTCGTGGGGAAGTCTACATTAGACACAACTTTATCTGCCAAATGCTTTTGGAGGCAGATCAATTCACTGTGGTGCCACAAAGGATATCTGAACACACTCGCACACACGTGCATGCAGAGGCTTATGAAGGGGAACTTTTCCATGACCTGAACACAAAGGCAGTATTTGACAAATACAATAAGACCACTTAAAGGTGTTTTTACTCTAAAGTCCTTATTCATTTAAAAAGTTGTCATAGCTCAGTAGTTAACCTAAATCCACACACAAACCCACCTTATCCAACCCATCCTTATCAAAGTAGCAAATCTAAGCCTATGTGAGGTGGTAACTGTCTGCAGAGTTATTTCTGCAGTTTTTTTTTTTTTTTTTTTACGTGCAAGTTACCATAGTCAACTGTTGTAGTATTATATCCCAAGCACGCTGGCTTCATTGATTTACAACATGATTAATCCAATCTTCAGTACACCTTTCACAGCTGGAACCGCTCAAATAAGCCAGTAAATGAAATAAGGCTTACTGTGTGCTCCTCTGATATAAACAATGAATATGGTGAGTGTGTGTGAGGGTTGAGAGGTCAACTCACTCAATCTCACATCTCTGCCCCTTGACTGAACATACTGACTATATATCTGTGAGAATGGGGCAGGAGGGCCGATCTTACTATTGATCTTGTCCACACACACACTTACACAGTACAGCGCCAGCACAGCTTTGATATTAGGATGTTAGATTTGATCTTCCATATTGATGAAGTAGAGATAAAGAACAAACGTGAAGTGCGTACAGAGAGTTGAACTACACCTGACCCTTAACATACACAGGCACATGAGGATCCACATGATCTTTATATAATATTGCACGCTCTCGTTCTCTCTCTCTCTCTCTCTCTCTCTCTCTCTCTCTCTCTCTCTCTCTCTCTCTCTCTCTCTCACACACACACACACACACACACTCACACACAATCTAAAACAGAATCTTTACAATCAATGCAGACAGGCCTCTTCAGTGCAGCTGTGTACAGTACAGCGTGAAACGATGGCTGGCAGAAGAGATATCCAAAATAATTAGCTATCCTATTGAGGGTTATTGAACTTTGGTGAGACAAAAAGTTTTTACATATACTAGGGCTGTCAATTTAACACATTCATTTAGTACAATTACACTTTCAGTATCTGATGTTGGGCTCTGATAGTTTGAAGATTTCATATAATTAAACAACACACACAGCATATATATATATATATATATATATATATATATATATATACATACAGCAATACATAAATGCATTCATTCACACATATGAAGTGCAAGTAATTGCAGTGATGTTTTTTTTTTTTCTCTAAGGGATTTTCTCACCATCAGAGAAAAATAGAGATGGTAAGATCTTGGAAATGTAAAACAAACCCAAGTGCAGACAACAATACGTCTAGTGTGAACTTGCATCGCATTGCAACTCAACTGAAATGTATTGATGTGGACTGTAAGCTGATGAAATGCTTTTGTGTAAAATGTATGGAAATAAACCACACAGCCACTGTCAAGTGTGAACCTTGTATGTCCAAAACCGATACTTTTCAGGATTTTTTTTAAAATAATAAGATCTCTAGTTATAAAAGATGAAGTGCTTTGCACAGGCTATTTAAGACAGTAGCTATGACTCGCTAGTTGCTAGACTAAGACACTTCTCCGCTCCTCAAATACATAAAACATTTGCCTTTATACTGTATATAGAGTTTCTTAAATAAAGAAAACACTGTACTCATTCAAACAACAGTTCTTTATTTACCCTTGCATTACAAACAGCCGAGACGGTCCAAAATATGAGCGGCACTTCATTTACAATAGAGGCAGGGTGAAGTTATAGGTTTAGCAAACAGTTTGAGGATCCATTGGAGTTATGAGGTTTAGACACAAACTCTTTTTTAATTCTTTTCATTGGTTATTTGCAAAATCCACAGGCGTAAAGAGTGACAAATATTAATGATTTATGAAAAAAGACGAAATATGGAGATACAACGTTTCTGCCCAACAGTGACAATATACTGACAATGTTAAGCTTTTTTTTCTTTCATTTTTCTAATTACTTTAGTCATACTGTAATGTTTACAAGCCAAAGCTTCGGCCCCAGTCCAAAAAGACCATTTATGCTGCAAAAATCTGTACACACACTGAAAACTGCTGGGTTGTTTCAACATAACTTTTGGTCAAATATGGACCAGATTAGTTTGCTGTTTGGACTGCCGACCCTTTGTACGCTTCTTGACCACGCTTCCTGTCTTGAACCATACTTTGTTTGTGCCACTGTGTTTAATAAAACACTGCATATGGATTAAACTACTCAAACGAGTTCAGTTATAGTTACAGATCCACAAGATCATGTGCATTTACTCCTTGTTTCTAAACTTTTTTCTAAACTACAAGGAAAGTCCCACTTGAGCATCCTGTGATAAAGTACCTTGCTCAAGGGCAAAAAGGCACACAAGCAGTACTGAGATTATAGTAAAACTCTAGTGCACGAATCAAACCAACTTAAAATGCCTGCAGTCAATATGCTAACAAAAAGTAGAGGCCAAAAGTGATGTCCTAAGGGGATATTTATTTTTAATGACCCTACAAGTTTGATTAAACCATCAAAACATAAGAAATATATTTCATATTTTTAAAAATGAGGGAAGAACACTACACTCAAAAAAATGCTGGGTTGTTTCTGTAAACAAATTGTTGGGTTGATTGTGCTGGGTCAAAATGTTGGGTTGTTTGGGGTACTGTAAACACATTATTGGGTTGCTCATGCTGGGTCAAATTAGTTTTAAGGGGGTCATTCACAAATAAACAGCTGGTTGGGTTATTTTGACCCAGCACCAGGTTTATTTTTTTCATTCTTTGCGGAACTTTCTGGATTCTTCACTTCTGACTCGAGGAGCACGACGCCACTCGGAGCGGGCAGTGTTTATGGTAAGTTAATATGAATATTTACCTATATTTTCAACAAGTTGTGGTAACAACAGCAAGCTAATTTGACTGTTCAACATACAGTCGTTGATATGGAAGTGTGAGGGGTAACGTATTTATTATGTAAAACTTAAAATAGCCACAGCTAACGTTAGCCGGTTCGATTATTTTGACAAAATGCCGCATCGTTAGTTGTAAACCAGCTATATATCAGCAGCCTTTATGAAATATGCAGTTTAAATTGTAAATTCATCACGTAATTATCGTATTCATTGTGGACGTTGTGTATTTAAAAGTGAGGAAAGCGTTTTGAATGAAACCGTACACGCGCAGTATTTTCCCTCAGGGCTCGCACGTAAAAACGGCGGGAAATTATGCCGCGTTCCAGGCAACCTGTAACCCGTGTTTTTCCAACCTTATACCCGTGAAAGTGCACTGGAACGGCAGTCAAACCCGTGACTTCCCACCCGTGAACTCGTACTAGATCGATGTACTCCCAGTTACGAGCTCTGACGTCACATATAGCCCGCAAAACCATACAAAACAACAATGGCAGCCCCTACGGATGCATTGTTTCTGCAGGTGGTAGTGCTACACGGTAGTTTGGTGTGACTGGCCTGGAACGCTATAAAGTCGTGAGTCGTGGATTGAAGTCGTGATTTACGTGCTCAAAAACATGCCTGGAACGCAGCATTAGTCTAGTGAGTTGTGTGTGTGTGTGTGTGTGTGTGAGAGAGAGAGTGTGTGTGTGGAAAGTGCTAGCACATTTAAGAAATACTCGTCAGAAGAAGCGACTGGGGTAAGTGGCCAGCACAGTCTGCATGTTTCTTCTGTAATGTCTATGTCGGAGGATCGTTTTTGAAAAGAAAAGAAAAAATCAGTTTTTTTCCAGTAAATGTAGCCTATGACGTGCAATCTTTACAAACGGCGACTGGGGAAAGGAGAAATAAATCGATTTCATATTAAGCATGTTCTCGCCCTGAAACCCCATAACAAGTTGTTAAGACTTGAGGTAAGTTAGGCCTACTAAGAATAATTTAGTATTAAGACAGTGGTCATGGACCAATGTGCGCGAATAATGTTACTTTGAGGCCAAATAATCTTTCTTGAAATATGAAATCTACTTTAGAAATATGAATTGTTATATACAGCATACTATTTAAATGTTGTATTATGTTATATTATGTTAAATATGTATTATGCTCATATTGTTTAGCTGCTAAAGGGGAGACAGCTTTGAAGGTCCTGCAAACTCTGCTTTCCCCATCCATCTACAGGAGAGGAGGAAAGGTCTTCAGACCCACAGAGGCACAGAGGTCATCGACATGCAACCTGTAAGTTTTGCTTTAGTGTTTCTACTTCAATAAGGGTATAACGTTTGCACTGTTTGATATGCTTGATAACTATGAAAGTAATTTAGGGTTAGAATATGTAAAGCTGCAATCTCTGTTTGCAACATAAAATTGCATTTATTTATTTTTTACATAGATTTTTGTTCATTTTTAAAGCTGCAGTCCATAACTTTTTTGTGTTCAAAATGTACAAAATGTTTATAATAAGCGAGTAGGCTACATCATGAATCCATTTTCCAAATCGTGTTTTTGTCTTATCCTGAATCACTAACGGTACACCTAATAAGTGTTTATATTCAGACTATTTTAGACTGGCGGAGGTAATGTGTAAATAGACATTTTGTTTGTTTTTCACATTTGGTCATATTTGGTAATGTTTGCAATAAAAAAAAAAGTACAAAAAAAGTTTAACTTGCATGTCAGTTATATTGCAACACTCTAAGTGATTGTGTGTTATCAACAGGTGGGGACCAACATGGTGGAATATTTCCAAATAGAGATGACTGGAGCATCAGGGATGCGACGAGGGGACATGTCAGACCTTTGCCATTGTTCCAGGCCACGCCATCGAGACCGAGTCTTTGCTGGAGGCTGTTCTTTGTTTCAAAGCCTTATTTTGTTTTTCATGTGAAATACACAAAGCAGTTTATCAAATTAATTGAAAAGAGTCGTCCTCTGTTAAATTTGAGGAAAAACGTTCTTTCAGGCCCACATGATATTTAGTCGCATTTTAAATGTTTGTTGCTGTTCTTAATAAATCAACACATCTTAATAAATGAAATCGTAATCGTATAAGAGTTCAAATGAGTTGCTTAATGACTTTTAGAGGTGCATTGTGTAATATTTAGGAGGATCTGTCAACAGAAATGCAATATCTTATACATAACTATGTTTTCAGTGGTGTATAAAGATCTTACTTAATGAACCTTTATGTTTATATTACCTTAGAATGAGTATACATTGTATAATTGTAATAATTGTATACAAAAAAAGTCTTAAAGAAATGTATTAAAAATGTAAAATAAAATAAAAACAATTTAATGATTGAAATCACATATACAGTGGCCTCTCTGGTTTATGGTATTACAGACAATAATTATTTTATTATTTTAATTATTTTACATCCGTAATATAACAAATATTTGTTACTAATTTTAATAAGGCAATGAGACAGGAAATAACCCAGCACATGAGTAAGACTTAACCCAGCAAGAGGGTTCATTTCACCCACTGGTTGGGTCAAATGAATGACCCAGAAATATGGGTTAAATGGAAAAACCCAGCACTTGGGTCAAACCAACCCAGCGCGTGTTCTGTCCAATAGTGACCCAGCGGTGTGGTTAAGATTGGGTTATTTTTTAACCCTGCAGTTTTTAGAGTGTAACCTTGGTTAAGGTATTTATCTGACAAATTTATTTGGCAAAATACAGCTACAGGTTTCATTTTAATATGCAAAAATAAAAAAAATATAAAAAAATGCATTAAAAAAAAAGGTTCAGAGGAAAAAGCATATCACTGACTACAAACAGAGGTGGGCACAAATACATCAAAAACTATTTTGTTACAAAATACAAATACTGGCTCATGAAATGTAACAAAATAAAATACAAAATACTGATGTGAAAAATGTATTTAAATAAAATACAAAAATACTCCCACAATAATCTTTTTTTTTATTACTGAAAGGTCAATAACACAAATAGCAATAACACAAATATGACAAATGTGTAAATTCAAAAATGGCGGAGTAGCAAAATAAAAAAGTATGGGCATTTCACTAAATCTTTACAGCGCCTGAAATGGCTCCCTCTGACGTAAATGGCATGTATAGCTAAGTTCACATAAATGGTGTGGTAGGCTGCACTTAATAGCAAAACGTGTTTGATGTAAGCTACGTAGCCCTATTATCACCCAGGCCTCATTATGCTTCTGCGTCAACTCCACGGCGTAGCTACGCCGTCACTCCTACGGCGTCGTGGCTGTTTTATGGTTCTGCGTAAGGTTGCGTTGCATCACATTGAATCTGACCAATCACAGCCCTTGCGGTCTGCGTCGCCTCGACGCGTAGTTACAATTTTTTGGAGGTGCACGTCGAGCTACGGCGGAGGGGTCGGAGAGGGGTTCGCGGAAACGCAGAGGGGTCTGCGGGGGTACGCCGTCGATTCGACGCAGAAGCATAAAACAGGCATAAAATCAAAATGTTTGTATTGTGTTAGTCTAATCAAATTTATTTTATCCACTCAATGTCAGTAAAGCACTTCAATTCAACAATATTCTGCCTTGTTACATAATGTCTTGTTTTGGTAGTTTAATGAATATCTATCTTGTTGTTTCATTACATTTGTTTTAGATGACAGCACGCTGTGCATATATGTATACTAACACAATACAAACATTTTGATTCAATTAGTTGTAAAGAAGTTACATTGACATATACAATCATGTTGAATCTACAAATGTATATTGTGTTTACATCAAATATTCAAAGTAGTCCAAGTTTACTTGATTTGATTAGATAATGGGTGCTACGATTAAATCACGTTCATTCAACAATTAATTTTTTTGAGTGTATGTTATATGCGCTAACAGCTTTAATGAGGAACTTTATTGAAAGGTCAATAACAGAAATAGTAGCAATAACGCTACAAAAGAGAAAACTAAACCATTGTCATTTAGGCTAGTTGTTTTTAAGTACAACCAACTTCTCCAGTAATTCAGGAGTAAATCCCCTTCTATGAGGGCGGTAGACCATGGTGATTTTTCTTAAGTATTTAAGTATTTGAAATACTCTAAATACACTCCCTTAAAATATTTTGTTACAAACTACATTTTATTTTTTCCACACCTGCAAAATACAAATTACAAAATACACTAAAGTAATTAAATACGTATTTAAAATACATTTAATTGAAATACTGCCCATGTCTGACTACAAAATAATCAGTTATTAATATATTGTTGGGTATCTCTTGTCCGCAGAATTTGATATGTTTTATTGCATTATTACAAATAAAACAATATACGCAATATGCTTACAAAAAATATTTAACAATTTTTTTTTATAATATTTGAATAAAGGGTGAAAAATGTTGTGCCGCTACTGTATTCACTAAAAATTTTTACTTTTTTTTTTTAGATTTCCATTTCAAATAAATGTTGTCCTTCAGCTTTGCAAATAAATGTCATTTTATATTAAATTGTAATAATATATATTTTTTTTAAACAATATTACTGTTTTTTTATTTATTTATTTTTTATGTAATGCAACCTTTTAACTTAACTTTTTTAATGCAACCTTGGTGTGCATAAGAGACTTTCAAAATCATTAAAACATGTTACAGGGCCATCGGCCCAAAATCTTTGAATTCATATACAGTCCATATAAAAATCTCAAAAACACCACTCATCTACTATTCGAAACCCGTATTTCGTATTCACCACGCATGAAGATCTGCTTGGCTTTTTCTCAAACAATCAGAGAGTTACGGAAACTACACAGTGTGAAACAAATATCCACACAAATGAAGCGTGCTGTTTTTCTCCACTATAAAAGTTTTTGCTCAGTTTTCCATAAATGAACAGAGTAGCAAAAATGCAATAAACAGAGATTTCCCCACCTACTGCTGGGCCTTTAGCTACAGCCATGATGTTAACACACAAACAGCCACAGACATGCACACAACGAGGCGTACGCACTTACAAAAACAATAGTAAACTATTGATTTTCATGGGAATGTTCTAATATCACAAAACTGTGTTACTTATAATAGGATCTTTTCAAGTTCCACATCAAATGCATATCTAGAGGGCATTTTCTTTGTGTTTTTCCTATTACAAAGCAATAGCACAAGAATAAAGCAATAAAGAGAGTGGAAGAGGGGGAGTGACAGAATGAGAGAGAGAGAGAGAGAGATGTAGGTAAAACCGAATCAAACATGTAATTTCACATCTCAGGAAAATTATCACTATACACATCCAAGCCTTTGTTTCAAAAAGCAGGCCGACACTTTATTTTTAGACAGGATTTCTCGCCTCTTTACTGCTATTATTTTTCCTCTTGAAAACCACACACACACACCAGGGTTGTAACTTCTGAATTAAAATCTTTGAAGCAAAATGGAGTAAAAACTTGAATCTGATTTTGAGGCAATAAACAGAATGAAACAATGAAATTGACTCCAAGTCATATAACTTTGGTAAACTGAATTAATTTGGACTATGAAAATTCATATACACATTTACTGTATGTAAATTAGTCACAAAGTAACTGATCTTGTGTTGACTAAATTCCTCTGTTGTGTTACTGCGATTTCATTTCAATGGTGGGACGCACACACACACACACACACACACACACGCACGCACGCACGCACGCACACACACACACACACACACACAAAGGACAGCCCTTCTAATTAACCGATGTTGTCTATGAACAATAATTCCATGTTATGTTGTAAATGACCTAATGACCACTCATGGTCACGGTGATTAGAAATTAATGCACCGTGAATATCCACACACTTTTCCAGGCCTGTACATCAGAGCTGAGAGCTGAATATCAAAATGTTCTGGTCTCCTCTGAACGTTTGGCACTGTGGCATGGGTACACTGAACTGATACTGCTGTTTAACTACTCTACCAAATATCATTGCGGCGAGAGAAACCAATTGCAATTTATTAATCTATTTGAAAGTATTAACTGAAACCAAATCAGGCTTATATAGAGGTATGTGGTTGCTTACCTACTGAAAATGTCATCAATGCCGGTGACCCGCATTTGTGTTTTGCACGCTGATTCCCAGCAAGGCATGCTGACCTGGCGGGTTGTATGGTGTTCAAAACTCAGAAATCACATTGAATAACTGGGATTTCCTTAATTTATACCTGAAATAAAAGAATGTTTTACAAAAAAATGTAGTTTAATAAAATGGAGAAGAAATCATTTTCTAGGTCACTAATCAAATGCAAGCAAAATCCGCACAATGTACAAATGATCAGATTCTTGCTTTCATGAGATCACATGAATTATCAAGCTAATTTGCAGCTCATATCAGCTTGAGTTCTTTATTAAACAAAATGGAGACACAATAAATTATATTATTATGATTCATAATAATAATACTTAAACATGCTGGTCCAAACTATTTTATTTTTTAGCACATCCCAATATACAGTATATCTGTCACAGTCCCTCTGGAGAAACCTGGGTTAAGCAGTGGTGACATCTCTCTAACCTCATTTCATGGGTTTCCTCGTACGCATTTCACCTTGCAACCTTTGTGTTAACAGCCCTGCTCCATAAATTTCAGATTACCACCACCCCATTTGTATTCATGACACTTTTTATTATTATATATTATATAATAACTCCCCAAGCAATATCTGACCTCCATTCATAAATATAAACCATTGCCATTCTCCCTAAACCAAGTACAGTAAGGCCTCAATAACAGATAGCCTACACAGAAAAAAATAATGTTTTTAGATGCCACAGACCCATATTGACATTATCAGACAAATTTGTAGAGGGAACCAGTATAGCTTTTGTGACTTATTTCAGTGTTCATGTACACAGCCTGCCTATAATGCTACTCCAATGTATTGCAAAACATATAGTAATGCTATACTTTTCATGTTTTATAGGAAATGTACCTACAATGAAGAGGTCTTCACAAGCTCCACGCACAGGTGTTGAAATAAATAGACTCAATCATCGCATATGCATGTTTGGGCGTCGACATATTGTCAGTCAATCTCCACTTTGTCCTGCGCTGTTTAGTATTGCAGACACATCCACCTTTTTAACTACTATTAAAAAAATCTGGGTTTTCTTTTACTGAGTGAGAAATGGCACCAAATGATTCAGTGCACATGTGAACTGCGCAAACGATTTAGACTGAATCCCGACTCTTAAACCGATTCTGAGCTTTTGCGAACCCGTTTGACAAATTCACATCTTTGATTTCATACATCGATCGGTCTGTGCATTGTTTCAAGTCGAACACACCTATCAAAAAAATGTTGACTGTTGAATGCGGTGTCACGTAATTTGGTAATATTTGTTAAAGTATATAGCCTATACTGTACAGTACCTAAAAATAATTTGATCAATAATAAAATAAAAAAATCAGTCATTATTTACTCACACTCATGTCTCTTGTATTACTTTCTTTATTCTGTGGAACTCGAAAGAAAATATTTTGATGAACGCTGGTAACCAAACAGTTATGAAACAGTTCGAAGAATGCTGTTATCAAGATTGAGGTTCATTTACTGTAGCTTCATTTTCGAAATGTAATCTTCCTATGTCAGACAGGAATTGCAGGATTAGCATTATCATAGTGAGGTTAATGAGGAATGGAAAAAGCAATTCTTAAATTAACAATACAAATTTGAATGCGCAATGATGCAACAGGTGGACCAAATGCTGCAACCCAGACATGTCTGCACAGGAAAAGTTTTGTTTGTAAGAAATTCATTAAAAAGTGTAAATGTTCCCTATCCTCTACTGTCGCATACACTCAAATTACCACATAATGAGAGAGGTGATCTTAGTTCTCTCGGCAATGACACCTACAGTTCTGTTGTAAAAGTGTGTGTGCGTATGTGTGTTGTTTACCCACAGTTATATGGAGACATTTGACATGATGAGTTTATTCAGACACACTGATTTCCCCCGGTGCTGGATTTCACAGTGGAGTTAATTGAATCTTGGCTTAATCCTCCTAAAGCGCACACACACACACACACACACACACACACACAGTATGCCTAGCGAAGAGTAGTAATTTTGAAGGGGAAAATAAATGTTGACTGAATAAGGCGGTAATCTTTATTTTGAAGGCGTTAACTCGATCCCTCTCATTTGTCAAGGCTGCTACACTGTCTCAGTGCAGTAAACTGGGCAAGACTGCGAAGACCTCAGTGAAATATACAATCATCAGTTTCGCCTGTTCTAAAAAAAAAATCTTAAAGAAAATGTGTGTACATTTGATTCCTTGCTACAAGGTGCTCTAAGTGTTTTTAGTTGGTTGTTATGTGGTTGTCAGTGTGTTGTGGATTGTTGCTAGAGCTTTTCTAGGAGGTTGCATGTCCCCAAATTTCTCCTCACTGCACTGTAGATTGCAGTGTGACAGCATGCCAAACTGAGTAATTCTTCTTGAAAACTTGTACAAGTGATGAAAGATTATCCCGCCCTTTGTGCCCTGACATAATTGGTTCTTGCTTGCAGACCAGCAGGTTTTGGGGCCAGTGCTAAGTCAGGTTTCCAGGCCAGAACTGTCTTGGTCTTGTTTTTTTTTTTTTTTTTTTTTAGGTGGAAACATACAGAAAAGGTATAGATTTGGAAATGTGTGCTTTTGATACTCTATTTTAATGGTCCCTCGATGGTAACTAAGTCCGTGGGATAGGTTTGTTTTTTTTTTTACCCCTTTTTTTCCCCTTCATTTCAGTCAAATAAAATACTGATTGCAAATAATAGCACACCTGTTCTCAGCAAACCACACAAAATATGTTTTTATAATGTATTTTAAAGAAGTCTGTTATGCTCATCAAGGCTGCATTTATTTGATCCAAAATACAGAAAAAATAAAACAGTAATATTGTGAAATATTATTGCAAATTGAAATGTGCTGTGGACAGAGACGCATTCGGAAGTGCATTTTCAGAAGTGCTGGTACAAACTTGTCAAACTGTGCAGCCTCTCTGCAGTAAATAAATCCATCGATCCATAAGTGTTGTTTGAGTTCTTAAATGGTCTAGAAACAGTGCTAAACTAACGAAAAAGAAAGCTTCAAGCCCAGAAGTTTCCAAGCAACACAGCGGGAGATCTTTTGCCAAGCCCCACTCGTATAGTTGTTTTTTTCTCTCTCATCAAAACTGAATATGTTCATCAGTGGTTACAGTCTATATCAAGCACAGACACGTTTGTGTGAATTTTATTTTGTAATTTCACCGGAACGAATAGAGAGTCTCTCTCTCCACAACGGCGATAGATTGAAGCGCGTGTCTGAGTGAAGACTGCGCGACAGCGCGAGCCACAAGAGAACAGCAGAGATGGGAGTCAGGAGCAATCCGATTAAAAGTTGGCATTTTCAAGGTGCAATATAAGCAGTAGTCTACTTCTTTTCTACTCATTTCTACTGACTTGAAAAAAAATAATAATTCTTTGACATGTATATAGCAACTTTTTTTTTAACAGTAACGCAAATAGTTACTTTCCCTGGTAACGAGTTACTTTTATTATATAATTCAGTTACTAACTCAGTTACTTTTTGGAACAAGTAGTGAGTAACTATAACTAATTACTTTTTTTAAAGTAACGTTCCCAACACTGATTATCAATGTTGGAAACAGTTGTGCTGCTTAATATGTTTTTTGTTTGTTTTTATGATACTTTTAAGGATTCGTTGATGAATAAAAAGTTTAAAAAAGAACAGCATTTATCTAAAATAGAAATCTTTAACAATAATATTAGATATTATAATATACACTCACCTAAAGGATTATTAGGAATACCTGTTCAATTTCTCATTAATGCAATTATCTAATCAACCAATCACATGGGAGTTGCTTCAATGCATTTAGGGGTGTGGTCCTGGTCAAGACAATCTCCTGAACTCCAAACTGAATGTCAGAATGGGAAAGAAAGGTTATTTAAGCAATTTTGAGCGTGGCATGGTTGTTGGTGCCAGACGGGCCAGTCTGAGTATTTCACAATCTGCTCAGTTACTGGGATTTTCACACACAACCATTTCTAGGGTTTACAAAGAATGGTGTGAAAAGGGAAAAACATCCAGTATGCGGCAGTCCTGTGGGCGAAAATGCCTTGTTGATGCTAGAGGTCAGAGGAGAATGGGCCGACTGATTCTAGCTGATAGAAGAGCAACTTTGACTAAAATAACCGCTCGTTACAACCGAGGTATGCAGCAAAGCATCTGTGAAGCCACAACACGCACAACCTTGAGGCGGATGGGCTACAACAGCAGAAGTCCCCACCGGGTACCACTACAAATAGGAAAAAGAGGCTACAATTTGCAAGAGCTCACCAAAATTGGACAGTTGAAGACTGGAAAAATGTTGCCTGGTCTGATGAGTCTCGGTTTCTGTTAAGACATTCAGATGGTAGAGTCAGAATTTGGCGTAAACAGAATGAGAACATGGATCCATCATGCCTTGTTACCACTGTGCAGGCTGGTGGTGGTGGTGTAATGGTGTGGGGGATGTTTTCTTGGCACACTTTAGGCCCCTTAGTGCCAACTGGGTATCGTTTAAATGCCACGGCCTACCTGAGCATTTTTTCTGACCATGTCCATACCTTTATGGCCACCATGTACCCATCCTCTGATGGCTACTTCCAGCAGGATAATGCACCATGTCACAAAGCTCGAATCATTTCAAATTGGTTTCTTGAACATGACAATGAGTTCACTGTACTAAAATGGCCCCCACAGTCACCAGATCTCAACCCAATAGAGCATCTTTGGGATGTGGTGGAACGGGAGCTTCGTGCCCTGGATGTGCATCCCACAAATCTCCATCAACTGCAAGATGCTATCAATATGGGCCAACATTTCTAAAGAATGCTTTCAGCACCTTGTTGAATCAATGCCATGTAGAATTAAGGCAGTTCTGAAGGCGAAAGGGAGTCAAACACAGTATTAGTATGGTGTTCCTAATAATCCTTTAGTGAGTGTATTAGTAATATTATTTTCTGTATTTTTGCTCAAATAAATGCAGGCTTGATGAGCACAAGAGACTTCTTTTAAAAATATTAAAAATTGTTTCCAAACATTTGACCAGTACTGTTTATATAAAACAGCTGTTTTCTGTTTTAATATAACTTAGATTATTATTATATTTTGACCTTATAATACTTAAATGTAAATGTATAATACTTAAAAATGTCATAACTCAATCAAGTGAATTCTGGAGATGCATGCTGGGCTTCTCCAATCATTGTGTCTGCATAAACTCCGTCCCTTTCTTACAGTGCCAAACTCACATTCATATCTGCCTCCATCCAATCCATTTAGTTTTCTTTTCAATATGTACTGTATAGTACATCACAATCCTGAAGAAAAGACCTGTTAACTATACTTCCGTTACATTGCGACTTTAAGAAATGATTCGTATATGCTGATTTGGTACTCAAGAAACCGCTAGGTTTTGCTTAGGTTATTGTTATGTTGAAAATGGTTGTGTTGCTTAACAAAGGGCTTATTTTTAGGACTCATTGAAGAAAGTTTGAAAAACAGGATTTATTTGAGATTGAAATCTTTTGAAACATTATAAATGTCTTTAAGGTAATTTTTGATCCATTTAATGCATCCTTGCTGAATAAAGTATAAATTTCTCAATTAATAAAAAACTAATTACTTATTCAGGAATTAGAGCAAATCCCTAATCGATGCTTGAATATGTAATTAGCTCATGCAGCACATACACATTTTAGCTGGACATTTTTCATGTCTGATTTACAAGTTTCATTAATTATTACATCATCATTAACCATCAGTCAAGCTAAACATCAATGCATTGACATGTATACTGTATCCTAAGCTCATATGCATGCATTGAGTGTGTTTGTGTGTGTTGCAGTGACTGATGTCTGGACTGACGACGACACCTAGAGTCTGAACACAGAGAAAAAGCAAATCTCTCTCTCTCGTCTGGATGAAGGGAAACACATCAATGCCCCCTTCTCTTTGTGGACGGCCTTAATTATTTAAACGGCACCCCCAACACACTTTTCCTCCACATTTACTTTAATCTTTCATTTTTTTCAACCTATCCACCCTTTTCACCCAGATTTATCACTCTTCTATGTTATCTTTGTACTTTTTTACCCCCTCAAGGCACATCTAGATATCTTACTCGCTCTCATTCGGTCTTCTGAGGCTCCTGGTCCTGCCCCAGGCTACGTCGGCCTGAATGCTCCCAAGGTCCGTCCGCCCAGTGCCCAATGAAAAATACATCAGTCGCTAGGGGCGACAGAGCTCAGTAAAATATTAAGACCATCTACAGTTCTTATGTCAGGTCCCCATGGGGGGGGGGGCAGATAAATTATGCACCACCATCTGTCAGATGTAGCTGCTTCCTCAGTAGCGCAAACATAAACTGAGAAGCGTGTAAATTGGAAAATAAAGAGACGCGTGTACAGGCTACCTCAGCCAGGAAACTTCCGGATGGATTAGTGCTTCACTGGATGAGTCTGGTTATGTGTGTGTGTGTGTAGAGGTGGACTCAGTCAAGCTGAAACACTGGGCTCTCAAGTGCAGGATTACAGTGAACTCTGAGGGACTTTTTGGGGTGTACGAGTTTGTGTGATTTATCGCACAAAAAATGGAAATACTAAAAAAAAATCTGCCTCCATCCATCCATCTATAGTATCCATCCATCCATCCGTATCCATCTATCCATCTATAGTATCCATCTATCCATCCATCCATCCATCCATCCATCCATCCATCCATTCATCAATCAATCTGCCTCCATCAATCCATCTATAGTATCCATCCATGCATCCGCCTCCATCTATCTATCTATAGTATTCATCCATCCATCCACCATCCATTCATCAATCAATCTGCCTCCATCAATCCATCTATAGTATCCATCCATGCATCCGCCTCCATCTATCTATCTATAGTATTCATCCATCCATCCATCCATCCATCCATTCATCCATCCATTCATCAATCAATCTGCCTCCATCAATTCATCTATAGTATCCATCCATCCATCCGCCTCCATCTATCTATCTATAGTATCCATCCATCCATCCATCCATCCATCTGAATGATTGAAACCAAGGTATACAACAATACCACCCATTGAAAAGACTGTATGCCAATTTCCAATTGCATACAGCAGTAAACCAGAAAAGACCAACAAACACAAAAACTTATCAGTGGTAAGACTCTGTATGCGTCAGTTAGTCAGACTCTTCCTGTTTGCAGCATGTGGGCGGTTCTTGGCACCTTTAAGCTGCAAGGTGGAATAGCCTTTATGTTGATAGTCAAAAGCAGGAGTCGGCAACCTTGTTGACACAAATAGCAATTGCTTAATTTTCCGTGTTAATTACTGTGCCACATCACCCTCCTTTTCCGTCCCACACAGCATAGACCACAGCATGAATAAATCATGCAAATTGCTGTCTCACTGTTGCTTATTTTTTACTGTTTTCAGCATTATTCACACTGGTGTTGCCTTGTTTGTTGTTATATATGAGCTAGTTGTCAAGTAGTGGGAACTTAGAGTGTGCTTCTCTTAATGATGTGATTTGGAGTGTCCCTGTCATTGTGTTTGGTGTGTGGAATGTTAAGGATGGGTTGAATATCTTGATGTATTACTATTTGTCACACCCTGTGTTCTTCTGCAGAGATCATTCTATACATAAGATGTAACCACAAACAAGAACAACAAGTAAGAAAGGATGTTTGGTATTCAGTCTTTAGGAAAATCAAATAAATCTAAATCAAAATCCATATCATTCTATCTATCTCTCCACCATCCATACATCTACTCTATCTATATTTCCATCTACTCTATCCATATTTCCGTCAATCAATCTATCCGTCCATAAACTGTCTTGACTAGGTTGTGGAGGTTGAACTAACTGTAAAAATATATGAAACTAATATTTTTATTTCAGTCTCCCACTCTTATCGCTCACATGCTAATGCCACCCTTTTGTGTGTCACAGTGCCTATTACTGACCCCTGGTTTGGCTACATGGGACTACTTGCAACCAAACAGTCCTCATAGTATAGGAGGGGTAATAAATGAGGGTAAGCGCAAAAATTATGAGTCAGGTATACATAAATCCCATAGCAGAGGGGGGATCAGAAGTCATTAGGTGCTTTGTGTCTCATCAGCGTTGTTGCTCTTTTGGGTGTGGAGCTCATTAGACCTGCCAAAATGAATTAAATCACACTGCTGATGAGGGAAAGGGGAGCACTTTGCTGTTAGCCTGATCATTACTGGACATTACTGTACTGACACAGCAGATCTCTGTATCTACAGGGATCACAAACTTCTAGGCTTGCTGTTGCACATCGCTTCAATTCAGCAGTGTTGGGGAAGCTAATTTGAAACTCCAAAATCCCAGTTAAAGGCACAATTCACCTACAAAAAATATATTATTTCATCATTTACTCATCTGCATGTTGCTCAAAACTTGCACGACTTTCTTTCTTGTGTGGAGAAAAACAGTTAAAACATTCTTCAAAATATATTATTTTGTGTCCTGCAGAAGATAGAAATGCCATCAGGTTTGGAAAGAAATGAGAGTGAGTAAATGACTTGTTCATTGTTGGGTGGACTATCCCTTTAAGTTACTGCTTTTAAAAATTAGTTGTTTGAACAAAAACTAACTTCTTTTTGAGCTTAGGTAAAGTTTGTGTGTGTGTGTGTGTATACAGTGAAGAAAATAAGTATTTGAACACCCTGCTATTTTGCAAGTTCTCCCACTTAGAAATCATGGAGGGGTCTGAAATTGTCATCGTAGGTGCATGTCCACTGTGAGAGACATAATCTAATAAAAAAAAATCCAGCAATCACAATGTATGATTTTTTAACTATTTATTTGTATGATACAGCTGCAAATAAGTATTTGAACACCTGAGAAAATCAATGTTAATATTTGGTGCAGCAGCCTTGGTCAAACGTTTCCTGTAGTTTTTCAACCAGGTTTGCACACACTGCAGGAGGGATTTTGGCCCACTCCTCCACACAGATCTTCTCTAGATCAGTCAGGTTTTTGGGCTGTCGCTGAGAAACACGGAGTTTGAGCTCCCTCCAAAGAATCTCTATTGAGTTTGGGTCTGGAGACTGGCTAGGCCACGCCAGAACCTTGATATGCTTCTTACAGAGCCACTATTGGTTATTCTGGCTGTGTGCTTCGGGTCATTGTCATGTTGGAAGACCCAGCCTCGACCCATCTTCAATGCTCTAACTGAGGGAAGGAGGTTGTTCCCCAAAATCTCGCAATATATGGTCCCGGTCATCCTCTCCTTAACCCCCTGGGGTCGGCTATCACGCCGGCGCGATAGGCGCACTTTTTTTCTTATCAGTGCAAAAGAGACTCAAAATACTCTGTTGATTTTGATCTTACATATAAGTGTTATACATAATTCGATCCTGTTAAGTGTCTATTTTTCTGTATACTCACAATAAAAACAAAGCATGGGCGTAGATTACGGGGGGGACGCGGGGGACGTGTCCCCCCCACTTTTTATAAAATGTAAATTCGTCCCCCCCACTTTTTATAAAATGTAAATTCGTCCCCCGCACTTTTTCATAGGGCAAGTGTGTCTACGACAAACTGAGGTTTTCGCGGGTGTGTAACGTTATAGCCTACATTGAGATTTAAAATCCAAAGAGTCAAGGATAGTCTATTTACGTGACTTTCACGTTTCCATGGTAATCAGTCACGCATCACGACACGCCCATGCTCGCACCCGCGCCGAATCTATCAGTTTCAAAGAGGTCGCAATGATTTCAAAACGGCAAAAAAAACTCTCTTCACTCCTTTTTCGCGAAAAAGTCAAGCACTGTAAGTAAGTTGTCATGTATCCGAATTGTGTTGCACAGTGATGAATAACTCTGCCTATTTCTCTTGTTGAATAATTAACAAGTTTTGTTGTAGGGTAAATTAAAAATATTCACTACCCGCACAAACGAAACGTGCACTTATTTTCAATCTTGTTTTACTCGTAATGTCTTTTATTTTCACAGATATGTTATCAAAGCCCTTCAAATTAGAATAAACATGGAGATTGTTAATGCTGAATGTGTATTTTCATGCATCAACCGTCACGATCTGCTTGAATCAGGCAGCGTTGGAACATGTGTACGTGATGTTTACCATAATTCGGTAACACAATTAGCCTAGATAAAAAAGTTTATAGACAAACTTTAAGTTCTCTTGAAAATACCTAACTAGAAAGTTTGAAGTAGTTTTAAAAGCTTGAAGTTTGAAGGTTTTCAATTGGAAAGTTTTAATTTAGTAAGACTGTTTAGGCTATTGAGGAATATAATTTTGCCAAAAGAAGAACTTTTATTTTAAGTAAATGTTATTTTTAAATCAGCTTCAGTGTGATATTTAACCATATTATCATGCTTAACACTGATAATTTGAATAATTGTAATGCGATGATCAGATATCTAAATCAGAAAATATCTATGGTTGGCGGGTGGATTATTTATTTTTAACAGTGTATTTGGGGGACTCAAAGTGCACCAGATTAATGAATTTATCTTTAAAATGTACAAAATTTTCTTCCAGGGGGGGCATGCCCCCGGACCCCCCTAGAACTACCGAGATCCACATAGAAAAATACTGTGGGTAACACAGTAGGGCAGGCTATAATGTTATACGAAAAATGCATTTTTTATTATCTTATTAAAAAACATGATCAGGGTTTTACCACCTCCAACTCGTTTTAAGCCAGAAAAAAACCCTGCATGTGCAAAACAAAGTACTGAACATCTGCATTTCTTTCTTTCTGTTTTATTGCTTTAAAAATAAATAACATATTAGGCTAAGCCAATTAAGCAAAAACCTGTCAACAAAAGTATGAAGAAAAAAAAACTGATATTACACTTGACGTTCTGTCCCCCTCACTTTTGAAATGACGGCTACGCCCCTGAAACAAAGTGTTGTGCTTTTTGTAAAATAAAGAAAAATAAACATGATGCGAGTTTTGCCTTCTCTCTGTCAGTGCAGTCCATTCTGAAACGCGCCCGAAAATTAACTATAACTCAGCTAATACTCAGTCAAACAGGTATACAGGCACACAGGCATGAAGCCTGAATTATCTTCTTTTAAATGAAGTAATTTATATAAAAAACAAATTTTTACATTTTATGTAATCTGTACGAAAAGAGAGAGTTGTCAGTCGTTCTCGTCTCAGCTCATTAAAAGTTAATCTGACCACGCCCACTGAGAGCGCGCGCTATTCAAACACAAATGATTTGAGGCGATCCACGCCCACCCACATCAGCTGGATAAACCCACCGAGTTTACTCAGAGACTCATATTTACGACCCTGTGAGGAATAATTATATCGTGCTTCACAGTAGGGATGGTGTTCTTGGGATGGTACTCATCATTCTTCTTCCTCCAAACACGGTTAGTGGAATTATGACCAAAAAGTTCTATTTTGGTCTCATCTGACCACATGACTTTCTCCCATGACTCCTCTGGATCATCCAAATGGTCATTGGCAAACTTAAGACGGGCCTTGACATGTGCTGGTTTAAGCAGGGGAACCTTCCGTGCCATGCATGATTTCAAACCATGACGTCTTAGTGTATTACCAACAGTAACCTTGGAAACGGTGGTCCCAGCTCTTTTCAGGTCATTGACCAGCTCCTCCCGTGTAGTTCTGGGCTGATTTCTCACCTTTCTTAGGATCATTGAGACCCCACGAGGTGAGATCTTGCATGGAGCCCCAGTCCGAGGGAGATTGACAGTAATGTTTAGCTTCTTCCATTTTCTAATGATTGCTCCAACAGTGGACCTTTTTTCACCAAGCTGCTTGGCAATTTCCACGTAGCCCTTTCCAGCCTTGTGGAAGTGTACAATTTTGTCTCTAGTGTCTTTGGACAGCTCTTTGGTCTTGGCCATGTTAGTAGTTGGATTCTCACTGATTGTATGGGGTGGACAGGGGTCTTTATGCAGCTAACGACCTCAAACAGGTGCATCTAATTTAGGATAATAAATGGAGTGAAGGTGGACATTTTAAAGGCAGACTATCAGGTCTTTGAGGGTCAGAATTCTAGCTGATAGACAGGTGTTCAAATACTTATTTGCAGCTGTATCTTATAAATAAATAGTAAAAAAATCATACATTGTGATTTCTGGATTTTTTTTTTTTTAGATTATGTCTCTCACAGTGGACATGCACCTACGATGACAATTTCAGACCCCTCCATGATTTCTAAGTGGGAGAACTTGCAAAATAGCAGGGTGTTCAAATACTTATTTTCTTCACTGTATGTAGGTAACTAGGTAAAGTAAATCTAATCATCATGTTAGTAAATGATAACAAAATTTTTTTTTTGGGGTGAACTACTTAGCACTGCTCTTGAGCCATTATGTCTGGAACTCAACTGTATATTCATGTGGGTAAATTCAGTTTATCCGACAATTTTTATTTTAACCAACCTGATATTTGC
Source organism: Semotilus atromaculatus (assembly GCA_031834385.1). Classification (NCBI taxonomy): domain Eukaryota; kingdom Metazoa; phylum Chordata; class Actinopteri; order Cypriniformes; family Leuciscidae; genus Semotilus; species Semotilus atromaculatus. The sequence goes on along the minus strand of JAULUF010000023.1, from coordinate 14,650,666 downwards.
TCTGCCATGACTAAGCCCTGACTCATGACTCCACATTTTCATTGGAATGCTGTAATTAGTTTTGGCGACAATTGTACATTGATCTACGAGGTAGGGTACAAGCTCTGAGGAACAAGACAGGTTAACAGTTTTTTTAGAATGACAATAAAACCCAGCGACGGTGTGACAAAGTTCATGATTAGATTGGTGAGGGAGCTTAAGGATAATGCGAAAATGCTGCTCATTTCAAATTCCATATAATTATCCAAGGTTAGCAGCTGCCGGTTAAATGAATAAATAGCTCTACACCCTTCTCCGCTCTTCAATCCTCAGTCGACTGCCATATCAGACCTCATCTGAATATCCTGGAACTGTTACCAAGCAACACACTACCTCCCCCCCTTTTTTTGGCAAAGTGAAGGGCAGTGATGCCATTCAGCTGTTGAGGAGCTCAGTTAGTGTTCCTGATGCCAACATCGCACCCCAGCTATGGCTGTCGCGGGGACAGCCTGAAAAGGAGCAGTCTGGTGGCTTTACAACACTTTGAAGGGAGCTCATATTCAGAGACACAAGAACTAGGCTACCTCGACATGTATGCACATCCCCACTGTGGCGGAGACGAGGTGGTCTATATGCGTGAGTAAAAGAAAACTGAAAAATGTGTCTCCATATGCCATAGCAACTTCAATGAACTCCAGTACACAGTCAATTAAACTTGGCCCACAGTGCATTTGGCTGTTTCCTCTTCCCGTCTTGGAGAGAAAAAGAGAAAATTACTGATCACTTAACTGACCTGTCAGTATTACAGCATATTTCTGCTCGCCAGCCAACACGAGAGTACACAAGCTCTGTTCCAATACCTAGTGAGCAGTCTTGCTGTCTCCATAGGCAGATGCCTTCTAAGACATCATTCTAACCTCACGAAATCTCATAAGCAGGACTTTTCTCGTATGTTCTATGTTGACTTTGGAGGAAAATCTGTGGATTTATGCGGATTAAACATGGTGCAATCAGTTAAATGGAACTGAGAATAATTACACTCTGATTTGTAGCTGAAAGCCTTATCATATTAGCGAATATTTAAATAAAACACAAGAGGAAGGAGAAGTGCATAACATTTAAATGTGCAACGTCCCAAATCTGTGGAAATCTATGGAACTTTCAGTTCAGGCAGACTCTGTCTGGGCCTACGCTCTTCATAGGCAGCAAGTTTGCAGACCACATAGTGCTCCTAATATCAAGTGCATATAGGGGAACTTGACTTGCAATCGATTTTAATAGACTGATGTTTGTTTGACACACTCACGATTGTCTTTATCTTTGAAGATACCGTGTCTTATCTCACAGATTACAAACCTCCCCCCGCCACTCCACTTAGACTTGAAACACACTCACATGCAGGAGCAGGGATAAAGAATTTCCACTGTGGGCCGAGTGTCAGGCGATGCCATGGACATCCCGGGCTTTTCCCGCTGCCGTTGGGAGCTCCACACATTGTCTGACACTCCAGACAGCACTGCCTTCAATTAAAAAAGAGAAGAGGGGAATGAGAGAAAGACAACTGTAGACATGCTGGAAATGGCTGTCTGTCTGGAACAAAAATGATGAAAGTGAGAGAGGGAGAGAGACATTGTGTTATCTGTCAGCCTCAACTAGACAATGTCACACTGTACATTCAAGTGCCAGCTCTAAAAACAGAGACTTACTGGTATAACACGAGTATACACACACACACACACACACACACATAGCCGATTCAGAGGTGCTCTGGCTCTAATAAGCAGATAGTATATCTGATGCCGTGCTATAGAGAATAGGGCCTGCCACAGGCACTGTAGCCTGCAGAGATTGGGAGAACCAGATGACTCAATCTGCTCCAACAGGAGAGAGTAAAAGAAAGTGGTATTACTTCACCTTGTGACTTCACACCCAGATACGATACTGCATAGACTAAGAATAACACCTAGTAAAGAAAAACCCACAATCTCGCTTTGATGTCTCAATTGTTTCTTCTAGACAGTTATGAAAATGTGACGTTAAATGAAGAGACAACTAAATTAATTCTTCTGCTTCTTTGGTTTTCCTCCAGAGAAACAAAAAAATCCTATTAATTTTTACAAGTCTCTTGTAAAGTTTCAAAAGGGATCTCAGTAGGATAAACTCATATTTCAGTAGTTTCATTCTATATTAAAGTAAAAATATTGAATCATCCTTAAAACAAGATCAATTTAATTTAAAAGCAGAATTGCAATGTTTACTGATTGTTTCCAGAGAATAAATTTTCAAAAAAGTGTGACAAAAAGTAGGAAAATAAATCTATATATGTTTAATTAGTAAAAAATACTGAAATGATTATACAAATTAAATAAACAAATTAAGGTACAATTGTGCAAAGAATATATATTTTCTTATATTTATATTTTCTAGAATAGAATCGAATAGAATCGAATCAAATAGAATAGAATGGAATGGAATGGAATAGAATATACAATTCATGAAAACTCATTGGCAAATTTGTATTTCTTTGTGGCCATAGTTACCTTATTATTAGCTACCCCCCCCCCCCCTCCCTAAAAACAAGACCAAATTGTATCACTACATTCTTTAAAAAAATTCATTACATTCTTCATTAAATTCTTCTCAATAATAATAATAATAATAATACAGGAATTGTACAGGTGTGCAATTTTCATGTGTCCCTGTTTTACATTGTAGCACTTCAACATCTGTTGTTTTTAAATGTGCTTTATAAATTTAAAAAAACTAAATTAAACAACATTTATGTTATGCTAAGTATACTACAAATACATTTACATATTTATGTACTTAATATAAATTCCCTGCAATTTTACTTTTAGTATAGTAAATTGGTTTAAGTCTGCTAAATTGGAACAAATAACTTTGTACTTTGTAATGTATGTTAGTTATAGAAATAGTGCTGAGGTCCAAATAAAGATATACTTAAGTATATTTGATTGTGCTAAAGTGGAACTATTTCAAGTATACTTTAGGTGCACTTTAAATATCTTTCGTTTAAAGACTGATATTATAAAGAGATCATTCTATCCTTACTAATTGTAATATTAAAACACATGTAGGCGTAATATTAAGAAATGTGCAATAAAGTACTCCAAATAAAGTTTAATTATAATATTTATATCAGTAAGTCTCAAGTGATATGTCCGTACATAATGTTAATGGATTTTTAGTATACTTAGTATGAAATGAATGCATTTTAAACACATTTTGGTATAGGGTTTTTTTCACTAGGGTAAACTACTAATAATAATCTGATGCTATCAAAAATAAAATGATGTCTGAAAACATTGTTTACTGAGCACTGAAAGGTCAACTTTTATACATCTGTGCTCAATAAATGCAAGCAATTTAAAGCTAATTCTAATTATCGCAAGAAAGCAGTCCAGAAGGCTCTCTTGCATGCAATTAAATGAAAAGCTATGGCTGGATACCTCTATCGCACATGCTGAGTGACAGTTAGACACTTAGTTATTATGATCCAAAAGCCTGGCATGTTAGCGTTGATAAATACAAATACAAGCAGTGGTGGTAAATTAGCTCTGGCATAGCGGCCAGCAGTTCTTTTTGAGCAGATGGAGGAAAGCAGGCCTCCAACGCAGTGCTTTGAGGCGATGATAGGGCTTATTTACAGGTGCATTTACACAGGTATGTCTACCAGGCTTTAACACACACTCGAACGCAAATAAACTCCTGCTGCACTCTCCTGAGAGTTCTTTCGCTTGAGCATTGGCTTTCAGACAGCAGTGTGCTATGAGTATCCTCTGTATCCAGAAAGAGCTCATATTTAATTTAGGTGGGTTCATATGGCTAGGTCTGGCGGAGACTAGTGTTCAGACGGCTGGAAGTGAGAACCATCTGGCCAGCAGAGAGCCCTCATCTGCTGCCCAAATCTGACTCTGTTTACTGGGTAGAGAGGAGTAACAGCACTGCCAACTGGCCGAGCACAGAGGATAGAATGACTTTGTTAGCGAAAAAGCTAATAGTTAGCTTTTTTACTGCCAAGCTAGCAGGTGTAGAAGTGCTGCAAAATGTGTCTGCAAAATAGGCCTAATAAAAAATAAAAATAAAAATCTGGAAGGGTAGAGATGAATTAATGAAACAATTTTGGACACTAATTCAGGCCACAAAATCACAACATGTCATTTTTAGTGGGTACAGCATGGAAAGTATTGCTGTCTGTCTTAGTCAGTGTGAGAAGCTGTCAAAGCTAAAGCTAACATCTGTGACAATATGGCCGTTTCATGCTAGCTGTGCATGTCTCATGGGAGAAAGAGCTAAACTAGCCTGTCGAGTATGTCAGCGACATCAATCACAAAGTGCCAGCGAGCACTTTTAAACAGATGTCACCGACAAGACAGAACTATTGGCTAATGCCGGCAACTCTGAAATTCTGACAATCTTTGACAGCAAGCAATTTTAAAGGGATTAGCATCTCAAAAAGAACACTGAAAATTCAATATCAATGTTATTTTCCAGCTTACAGAAAAGAGCAAATATGAATCTTGATTATTTGACTTGTCTATTTATGTCCAAACAGATCTATTTCTCCTTCACTTCCCCAGGCTGATGATTGAGTGAAAAAGCGAAAGAGTACAGACGAAGGGATTGTGGGCTTTAATTAGATTTGTACCTGTCGTGTCTTTACTCAAAAGACACCGGCAAGTCACTGAAAACAGGAGATTGAAGCTAAATTGCACTCATAACAGTGGCTGGCACATTAATTGGTGTCATTTAAAGAGCTTACATAGATCAATTCAGTTCCCATTGTCCTCAAATGTTATCAGGAGAATAATGTAGGTTATTGGTGTGTATGCAGGTCATTGTTGTAGCTAAATGTGTGTGGTTAAATTACATAAATTACATAAATCAAGCAATTAAAAATGTATCAGTTTGCCTTGTGAATAGCCTATTAATTAGGTGACAAATTATTTACAAAAAAGTGTGGGGGATATGCAACTCTCCTGAAATGAAATGACTTAAATGACAATTGATTGAGAGTGTTTAATTAATACAAAACAAACTGCTGGGTTTTACTCAAAGCTGAGAGGAGTCATTTGTATTCATAGAAAGTAGGAGGTAAAATAAGCCATACTGCAGTATGTTGACTGTGGGACTTTAGCAAAGAGAGAGTGTATTTGCCTAAAACCTCAGTTTCTTAGATCAGACCCAAATGCACACAGGGAAACCAAATGTTAGAGACTGAAATGCGAGCGTAGGAAGACTATATAATGTCAAAATTGGGTTCCTGCTGAATTTAGATGTCTAAAGTTACTGTATGTAAAGCAATGCCTACTTTTTTACTTTTATTATATGCTTCAGAAGGAGTGAATTGTGAACACTTTATATTGAACAGTTTCTTTTTGCAATTATCATACATTTCTGATTCAGTTTATTTAATGAAATCACCAAGGCTTCATTTATTTGATCAGAAATACAGTAGAAACAGTAATGTTGTTAAATATTATTAACATTTAAAATAACTTATCTATTTGAATATATTGTAAAATGTAATTTATTCACATATAATTTTAAGCATCATTACTCTTGTCTTCAATGTCACATAATCCTTCAGAAATAATTCTAATATGCTGATTTGATGTTTAAGCAACATCTTATTCTATCAACGTTGGAAACAGTTGTGCTGTATTTTTAATACATTGTAATGTGTTTATTTTCTTTGATGAATAGAAATTTGAAATGAACAGCATTTATTTTTATTTTTGTAATATAAATGTATTTACTTAGCCTAGAAATCTAGACCCACCCTAGCGGCAGCAAAAAAAAAAAAAAAAAAATTGCAGCCAGTGCCGTCTAGCAACTGCTATCCTATTGCGTGCAGATGGAATTTGAAAGACAACCGTTTATCCCGCCCCTCAGATTGAACCCTGCCAATGGTGTGTTCCCAGACCCAACATCTTGATGTGGTTCTGGCTTGTCAGGCTAGTATTTACTGTCACTTTTGATCAATTTAATGCATCTTTGCTGAACAAGAGTATTCATTTCTTAAAAAAATTTCATTAAATGCATATTTATTTAGCAAGAAATATATGAGCATAAACTTCTCATCAAGCCTAAATTGTTCCTGCTGATTCATCGGATAGAAAATCCCTGTTTGTCCATATAAACTGCATTAAAATAATTGAGCTATAACACTGAAAATGAATTGCACGATTTGTTTCAACTGGATTAATTCTTCTCAAAACGGTCAAATGAAGCCTGAACCTCAGCCAGAGCTCAATAAATTTAGATTGATAATTTGGTGTGTGATGATGTGTGTAGCAGGGAGTTGGATATTGGTGACAATTAGAGGAGGAGAAGGTCTTTGTGTGGGTGAGTTGTCATGAACGGCCCATCGTGCCCTTCCAAAGGAATGAATAATGGATCATCGCGTCAGGCACCATCAAATAATAACAAACACACAAAACAGGTTGGCCAGGGAAAACTAGCCGAGCTCCAAAATGCCAAGGCTGAATAATTCAAACTGCATTCCCTCACTGCACACTACGATTGCCTCATTCCGACCAGAGGGATAAGACAGGGGGAGAAAAACAGAGGGAGGGGCGGAGCTCGGAATGAAAAGAGTGCTGGGAGGAAAGAATGGAAGGCAGGAAAGGCCAAAGAACAAATTTTAGACCCTACAAAGAGAAAGAGAGGGGGAGAGGAGCACAATCTGTTGACGACCAACAGGAAGAGCATACAGGGCAATTCTCCAGCGCTCTGTATTCATGTTGCATTGAGTCCTGAACAGTACAGACTTGCTAGGCAGGGTCAGGCTCCAGGGCTGGGTGGGGGGCTGGCTGCCACATGTGGCCCAGAATGGGTGGACATGGCTGGGGAAGAGCAGTGGGGAAGAAAGGTTGAGCTCTGAACTGCTCAAGAGCTGTATGCCCATTGATCTGACACCAATTAGCATAGCGTCCATCTGCTGTGGACTCCAAACGGAGTGTGGAGCCAACAGGAAAACCATTGCATTCATGCCACAGACGTTTTACTGTATAGTCATTCTTCCTACCCTATTTTGATCTTTCTCTCTCGTTGTACTTTTTTTTCTGTCCTTTGCAATTGCTTTGTCAGATTTAACAGTATGATACCTTTGGGTATAGACCTTATTCACAGCAGCGCCATCTTTGATTTTTAACAGGAATGAAAGCGAGGCTGTGAGGGATGGACCTCCTTCTCTTCAGTGGGTTGTACTGCTATTAAATGCGTTTGTGGATTGATCTGCTGACGAAACCATGCAAAAATATGTTTCTGAGAAATTCCAGTAGACCAAAAAATCCAGACAATATGATCTGTTTAAAATGATAAGTGATCTAGGAGCTTTATACAGCTTTTTACAGCGGATCCCATTGAAAACACAGTAAGTCTATACCTCACAGCCTCACTTTCATACCTGTCATGGCTGGTCTGAATAAGGTCTATAGTACATAATACATCACAAAACATTCTTAAGAATAAAATTCTTCTTAACTTTTATTTTCTTATTGTCAAACATAAGATAAGAATGTATTGTATTCCCAAAAACTTTTAATTTGAATGTTCTTATCTTTTTTTATTTTCTTATTCTACTCTCTGAAAAGAATGTTCTTAAAAACATACACTAAATAACTTCTTAAAGTTAGGTAAATCCCCAGAAGTAAGATATTTAATGAATGTATTGTGTTGTTTCAAAGATTAAGCATTACAACATTACAGCTATATATAATACATATTACTAGTACCAGGAATGTGGAGGAGTGACACAGATCAAATTAAAACAGTGATCACTAGAGTGAACGCATAGGCTATACATAATGTGTGAACTCTAGCTATAACTAGCAAGGCAGCGCACACAGATACAGGAAGCATTCACTCTAGAGAGAGTGAAAAAAGATGCTGCAAATGACTGGGAGTAACCACAGCATCTTCTTGAGACAGGCTCTTTTAAAATAACAAATTTAACTTGACGGCGCATTAAAAACATAACGCTGAGTAGTAATAGTCTGTGTGCTCATTATGATAACTACGGCAACTACCAGCTTTGATGTGTTTTTCATTCAGCGAGTCTTTCTTCTTAAGAATAAAAATATTGAGAACTTACGATTTTTTCAAGAATTGCAACATTCTTAGGAAGTTTCTTAACTTCTTTCTTAAGAAGATATTTGTGAAACAAATCCCCGATACGAAGCGGAATGGTCTTGTATCGCTTTGAAGGTTGAGTGTCCATCTTGTTTGAGTGAACAAGTTCAAACAAGATTGACATTCAAGGGATAATGTACAGTCGTATTTCTTATTACACTGCTATTCATCACATAAATAATGATCGGGACATGAAATATTGATTTGAGAAGAAATTATTTTAAAATCTTACCTGTTTACAGTGTTCAAAACAATCGTGCTAGCAACAAGACGAACACTTTAAAATATAACCGTAGGCCTCCAATTAATACTGAAGTCCTCCGGTTTAATTTTACTGTAAATACAGTCGATAACTGTGGCGCAAGATGGCACCAGCTGCATTTGAATGAAACAAGTTTGTAGTGTGATACGAGAGACATGAAAAAAGCCCCTGGGCTCAAATACCCAGACGAATAATGGAATAGAGTAATTGATCTTGGAATGTCATGACTGATCAATCAGAACCAATCATTTGAGAGAGCCATGCAATAATACAATAGTAATCACTTTGTTTGTGATTGACAACACTGGTTGGACTTTTTTTTTCTCTTTTTTTGGTCACCAGTTCAGCAAAAGTGAAATAGTAATGTTGTGGCTTCTGCCGCCTCTTTGAAAAATAACTCAGTCTTAAGGTTTTAAAGCCAGATAATAGACCTTTTTTATCAGAGAAAGCTGGGTTGGTTTGAAAAGCAACTATAGCATCTGGGTTTGAACTCGCTGATCAACTGATCAAGACGTGGCTAATACATTAAATTCTGTACATATATGTTACTATTATTTATCATATTTTTACCATTTTGTTCTGTAACTCATGTCAAGTGGTTGGAAAACAAGGGACCTCATCATATATTCTCTCTAGTGTCAAAACACTTTACCATATGTGAGCACAACACATTCCATTCCTACACAGACCTCTGCACACTGTGTATTATATTATAATAGTATAATTATTTGTTCACATAAATGGCCATGTTCACATTGATTATACTTGTTTAATTTATATTCTGATTCATACAAAATATTCTACATTTTCCCCCCTTTGGGACTTACTTAAGTTCCACCTTTACTGTCTTTACCCAGAGTGCATTTCAATCTTATCAGTTATTGCTATCTAGTGTTCTACAGTTTCATTACCAATGACCACACTCTGTTGAAGATTTCAGAACCAAACTTCTCAGTCCATGTTTAACTAGAAATGGAGTTAAAGATTATTTCTCCTTATAGCTGAAACATATAAGCATGCAATTGGTTCAGCCTTGCCTGTTGCTGTGACAGTTATGTAGAGTATATAAAAAATAAAACAAAATATTCATCATAATATATATATTTTTTAGTGTAGATATCTTCAATCCTGCCAATAAGCCAATTTGTTATGGCTTCTGCCAACTCTGTGAAAATCACTCTTAAAGTCCTGGAGTTTTTTGATGCCAGAAGATAGACCTTTTTTATCAGAGATAAGCCGAGCTGCCCAAACAAGCTTTTATGTCAATGTTGGAAATGTTTTTTTTTTTTTGGGGGGGGGGGGATGTCTGAGCAAATTGCAAAAGCATTCACAGCCTCCTTTCTCACAGACAGTCATTGAGTTGCTTTGCTCCAGTTGGTTCTTCATTAGACAGCCATCGTAGCAACAGTCACACTGCAGGACTGTGCCTGAAAAAGTCCGACACCTCTAGGCAATTAATCCTCCGTCAGTGAGCTTGTCACACTGTGATCCAAGACTCACGATTTTGCCCAAGGATGTCTGGATCTGTCTCAGATGGCAAAATCATGATATAAATCAAACAGTGTGCTTCATACATCCTGATAAACACACACACAGACACACACACGCACACACACACACACACACACACACACACACACACACACACACACACACACACACACACACTCACTAACTTTAGTTGGTGTATAAGTTTGCTGTTTGTCCATAAACAACATTTGCAAAGTTACAACACTCAAAGTTCAAAGCAAATAGAGATATTCATTTTTCTTTTACAGAAATCGCTTTTTTTAAAAAAACTACTGATAGGGATTTGTCACGGTTTGGGTTTTGTTTCTTGTTCCTGGTTCTTGTCTGTCATGTGATCCCCTGTTCTAGTCATGTGATCTTGCCTTGTGTTCCCCTGTCTGTTGTGTCATGTTGTCAATGGTTGATTGTTTAAATGTTCACAGGTGTCCCCGATTAACCACGCCCCCTTGTCATCTTGTTTAGCTTGTTTGCCCTTGTATTTAAGCCCTGTGTTTCAGTCCAGTCCTTGTGAGTTCTTAATGTTGTAGTGTTGTATGTTGGCTGTCCTGAATCTGGTTATCTTGTCTGTATTTGTTAGTTTCTAGATTATTTAAATAAAAACCCCCTGCTGCACTTGGATCCTGCTTTTGCCTCTGCTTCAGCCGCATCATAACAGGACTACACAAGCTTCCTCCCCTGTTAGTGACATCACGAACCCTAAAATGTACGTAAACCCTGCCCCTGCAAACACTCAGCAAAGGGGATGAGTCCATGAGAAGAGGAAGAGTTGTTGTGGTAGAGCACATTTGTGAGTCTGCTCAAGTTGTCGCATCCGTCTTTTCACATTTATTTCAACACACTTTACATAAATCCAATAGCATGTCACTCTGTAGGCATCTTACAACAGTTCCCACACAAGCGATTTATAGATTATCATGACCGAACATGCTAATCAATGAACATACTTAACTCCAAATGTCCTGTTGCATTCTACGTTGTCACTTCTTGAGTCTCTCCATCTTTGTCCGACTCCAGTTTGAACATAAAAGGCAGAAGTGTTTCTGACATTTTAGTGCATGTCTGCAAGCTGCTAACACACAAGCTCTTGAAACTCTGCCCTCTGTGCCGGGAGCAGCAGCTCATTTGCATTTAAAGGGACACAAAAACGACATGTTTTTGCTCACCCTCAAAAAGGGACAATTGTAACATGTTATTAAAAAAAAGTATCTGTGGGGAATTGAGCTAAAACTTCACATCACTCTGGGGACATCAGATATTCAGGAAAAAGGGACATTATACCACCCCTTTAAGTTTTCTCACACACACAGAACTGAATGTGTTTGTGTAGGAGAACAGTGTTTAATACTGTGACTAGTTTGTAGGGCTGTATTGTCATGAATAGTTAGATAAAAATGGTACCTAATGATAATTAGGAGTGTCAAGATATACCAGTATTGACAATAACTGTGATATGTAAATAATATCATACGCAAATAATTTAGCGCCAGTAACTGTATCCAACTGCCAGTATCTGGTTGACACTCCAACATACAGTAGTAGGCGCCACAATTTCACCTTGGTTGCCACACTGATTGTCTCCCCGTCATTACATTTTTTTTTTTTAAATGCTACAATCCCAAAGTATGTAGCTACTATTGCCGCACAAAATCATGTCAGAGGAGATAACAGATAATAGGTGGCGAAATACTCAACCGGCACTTGAAAAAAGGGAATATTTGGGATTCCGTTACAAAAGACGAGGTCAACACTAAGTTCTTTTTATGCTTTTACGAATTCTAAACTAGTTTTCAATTACTGAAGTCAATGCTCTACTTGCAGTAATGATAAATGTATTCCACAAGTTAAAGTGTCTAATAACAGATGGGAGTTACTGAGAAAAAGCCAGTGCTATCCACGTGGTCAAAATGTGATCTCAAAATGGCGGCCTCCATAAAGCGAACAGCTCCATTTAAAATAAAACTTTTATGACTGGATATGACTTAATCTCATGTGTTTACATGATTTTTAAACAATATACTGCTCATTTCTTTATAGGCATAAACCTTAAAAAAAAAAAAAAGAAACAAATACTAAGTGAATCTTTAAGAGTAATTTCAAGGTAAAAAACAACAACAACAACAACAACAAAAACGTTTTTTTAAAATATTACCTGGTACAATTCCAAGGTGAGAATTTCATTCCAAGTAAATCTGAGATTGAAATGCAAGACCTTTTGGAACAAGACAGCATTATTTTGCCTCTCACATCTGACACAATCTTTCGAAACGTCTCGAAAAGTCTCTCTTTCTTTCTGTCCTTTTGTCTTCTGATAAACAGAAATCAGCAATCAATATATATTTATCTTCCACAGAACGAGAATTCACATGCTGACTGATGCAACTATGAGCACATGAAAGGAGAATAAACAGTGCAGATCAGGTTTGAACTCCGAAATCCTGTTTGAAAGGAAAAGTCAAGTGGAAACAAAAGTGGAAGACATGAAGGAGATGTGAGCGCTCTCAGCAGGTAGACTGCAGAACACTGTTTATGAAGGACACAGAAAGTAACAGAAGAGAGATAGATCGAGAGAGGGGAAAGCAGTGTGAAATTACTCTGGCAGTGTGACAGTAGCAGTGGGGGAAAAGCAGCGTTAGCCAAACGCAAACACCCCTTAACCACTTCCCCATGGGCCCTCAGTTTAATTATTCACACACAGAGAGAGAGAATAATTTCACCTCTCGATGTCTTTACATGTCCCTATACTCAACTCATACCTTATTTCTTTCTTTCTGTATTGTAAATTATTTTCCCTCTTCGTTCCGTCCCATTCATCTTTCACATATCACTCTTTCCAAACCCTCATCCACAAACCCGCACACACTGGAGGTTTTGCACTGGTGGGATGCAGGGAGGCGTGAAATCAGCAGTGTGTATGCATTTCTGAACACAGCAGTGTGTCGCTGTCTCCCTACTGTTTTAAAGGTCATGCACTCAGGGACACACACTACCGTGCATGTGAATACAACTTAACCCTTGTGTTCAATTTAGATTGATGCCAATGATGTACGTGTCCATTCTAGTGATTGGATGGATGTATGGATGGATGGATGGATGTATGGATACTATAGATGGATAGATGGAGGCGGATGGATGGATGGATACTATAGATGGAACGATGGAGGCAGATTGATTGATGGATGGATAAATGGATGGATAGATGGATGGATAGAAAGATAGAAAGGTGGAAAGACAGAAAGGTGGAAAGACGGACAAACACTTTTGCAACTCTTGAAAATTGCAGATATCCAGTCAGGATGGATGGATGATGGATGGACAGACAGACGGAATTATTGTAATGACCAAGGTTAGAACGAGGCTGTAAGGGCTGAATGTAGGAGAAGGAGGAGAAACTAGTTGCAGAAATGAGAGCACAGTCAGGGAATACTTCTCTTAAATTAGTCCAGAAAGTAGTGACGGCAATTTCAAGACACTGCTTCATGATGCTTCGAAGCTTTTACAAATCTTTTGTTCCGAATCAATGGTTCAAAGCATGTATCAAACTTCCAGAGTCACGTGATTTCAGTAAACGAGGCTTTATTATGTCATAAATGTAGTCTACTTCGAAATTTCAATGGTTCACCGCTGGGGCGATGATATCTGTGGTCCCTACACATGGTCACATAAGGCCACATATCTCTCGTAACATAAGTCATTGAGAACCAATGAACATGTGTCTGTAGGTTTTACCTGATCTCTGATCAGTTTTATTCATTTAGACGTTTTAATGTGGCATTAGTATAATTAAAATGAATAATAGTTAATAGTCTTATTGGCCTGTTTAGCGGAGCAATTCATAGATCAAACAAAACAAACCCTGACAATTGATAAAAGAACATATTTACACTTGATAATCTTATTAGATGATTAGATAAGTGCATTTGAAAGATTTTAATTTCAGTAAAAAAAAAAAAAAAATGCAATAGATTTGTAAAAGGTGTTTTTATGCATGTTTTGCCTGGGTTTTTGTTGCATTTGCACTGTTCTGACCACTAGGGGTCACCGTGGAAACGGGTGTCGGATTGCTTCGAAGCCTCGTCACAACACGGCACATTTGATTCAACTTGTTCACAAAGCCTCAATCTGCCCACCACTACCAGAAAATAACTCCAAACAGATCAAAATGTTCCAAGGACAAAGGAGCGCTCAGAAATGCAGTTGTGACACATACAAGACTTAGCAATGAATGACTAAATAAACTGGGCTTAAATAGGCAGAGTTAACAAGGTTAATGATGTACAGCTGCCAGCAATCAGGGATCAGCCCAGGCCAGCCCGTTCTCATCCCAAGGCGTCATATACTGACGCTCGTGACATTTCGTCTACATTCAACGTGCATGGTACCCTTTAGCGTCAATATGAGACGCAGATTTAAATGGGTCAGAAGGCGCCTCCTAGCGGTCTAACCCTAACCCTACACCAGACCTAAACCTACCCATTCTTGTGCGTGTTATATTGACGCTAAAGGGTACCATGCGCGTTAGATTTAGACGAAATGTCAAAAGTGTCAGATATGACGCCAAAGGATGAGAATGCGTTGCCCAGGCAGAGAGTTCTGGGAAATGTAGTCCATGTTGGAATAACAATGAACAAGAGGGGAGTTCCCTCTGATGGATATCAAGGGCACTCCAGCTGATGACCTTTACATTATTGCTGAAGAAAAAGTGTGGAACTTTCTTTCTCGCATCCCATTCTTCTACAATCCAGAATGGCAGCACAGCTGAAAGATTGTTAGAGCTACGCTTTCTACTGTACAGATGTGAATTTGCATTTCCTTCATTTTCAGTTCACTTTTGGTGTGAAAGGACCTTTAAAAAACAACGTAAAGCATACTTTCCATTAAAAAAGTTACTAAACTCAATTAGTAACTTTTTTTTAGGGAGTAACACAATATTCTAATGCATACATTTTAAAAATAACTTTCCCCAACAGTGCTTGAAATTTAAGGCAGCAACTGAACTTAAGTTTTTAAGTTAAATTGGGAGGGGGGCTTTTAGCTGTAGTATTGATCAACCAAGAATAAATTAAAAGTATGATGATACAAATGTTATTCTTTTACAGTCTGTAAATATAACACACACACACCAATCTCTTCATTAATTGAATATTTTTTTTCACTCAAATGTTTCCTTCTTTATCTGTTTTTTTCCCCCTACAGCCATCTGTGTATGTGAACTTGGAAATGAAGAGAGCATGTTTGTGTAATAAGTATACATGTATCGATATGGTGGACAAGAATTGAGTCTAAAAGCAAACATGCAGTCCCAGAAATCCACAGGAGGCCTCTCCTCCCCCTCACAGATTTAAGGATATCAGCATGGGAACTTTTAATTTAGCAGATAACAAAATTAGCTGCGGGAGCCAAATTTAGAATTACACAGAACTGGCTTCAGATGGATGGATTCATGACAGATGGATGGATGGACAGAAGGATAGATGGATTGTTTTATCACCCCATTCACTAAAATAATTATGCAAATCAGATAACATTGCATACAAGCCGTAGAAATAAGTGCTGAATGCAAATTGTAAGGTGCAATTCCCCATCTTGCAGGCTGGGTTGGGGTTACGGAAGATGCCGCAGAAACGGTCTGGAATGCTTTGCTGGACTGCACAGAATCACTCCATCAATGTGATGCAATCAATTGGCTCACCTAATGCATGTCTGAATGTATGCCCAATGTACTGCATCTCAAAAAACATCATATAATATAAAAGGAGTTGTCTTTGAATATTTTTATAATACTAATAATAGTTAGGCATAAATAAAAAGTAGGAGTTATTAATATAATACTAATAAAAGGTGTGAATTCTAAATAATAATTAATACAAATATTTTCAAAATAAAAGTGTAGGCTAAATAATAATATTACAGTTTTTACCCGTTGCTTGAACACGTTATGCAAAACTTGGCTCATCGTGTCAAAACTCTGCACACAAGCAAATAAGACACAACACTGGGAAATAAACCATTCACATCTATGTCTAATTAAAACTCTGCTATCAAAACCTAACAATCCTTTGTCAAAATGTCACTCTAATGACAAAATGACAGGGGCGTAATTTGCGGGTGGGACAGGTGGGACATGTCCCCACCACTTTTTGCCAGGGTCGATATTGTCCCCACCACTTTTTAAAACCTCTCGCGGCACGAATGTACCAATAGAAATAAATAAACATCTCCATAAGAGGAGATCTAGTGCTGAAATATGTGTTTTTTTTTAATCAAGTGATCAAAGTGTTCGTTGCCGCCAGTGTTACAGAGTTATCTCGTGGCTCACGCACAGTCTTCACATGCACGCGCGCTTCAATACGTTTCGGAGACTCTTTGAAATCACAAAACAAAAATGTACACAAACCTGTCCCTGCTCTATATAATATAACCACTGATGAACATATTCGGTTTTGATGAAGAAAAAAAAACAAACCGATTCGTGCGGATTAGAACCAGAACCCAGAACATCTGACATGCTCGGCAAAAGTTATACTACTGGACCATTAAAGCACACACGTTAATCAGTCGGATATATGTATATATTCACGTGATTCATTCATTTATACACACGCGCACACACACACCTGTCCCACCCACTTTTTAAAACAAAGTTACGGCACTGCAAAATAATACCCACTTGCATCATATGAATACACTGCAGACTTTTGTTTTCACTGTTTTTATTCAGTTCCACAGAGGGCATGTTTTCACAACAACCATAAAATGAAATACTGAATTCAAAATCATTACATTACAGTAGTATATTTACAATACAGTAAATATAGTTAAATCAAAAATAAAACAAACAATACACTACTGTAAACACAGAAAAACACAATTGTGCACAGGTGGGCTTATGGATCCTGCCGTCTGTTGGGGTCTGGCCACAGGATCTCATCAACATCGGGGAAAACATCCCCTTGTGTGCCGAATCCATCCCTGGATTGATCTCACCTCAATGTCTCCACAGGCCTGTTCCATTGCCTGCAGAAGAGGCATACAAGAATGTGGTTGGCAGTCATATATGCGCTATATGCTGAATCACTGAAACGCCCTGCTCGAGTCGTCCTTGCGATGGAGGCTCGGGTTGAATGAATGGTTCTTCTTCTAGTGTTTCGTCATCGGACTTGCGCTCGGATTGATATGGTAAAATCGTTTATGGTGTAGAAGCCTCAGGACATGCAGAGCTGTCGACTTTGTGTTTTCGACGCGTGCTGTACGCGGTAGACCAATCCCAACAGACTGAGCTGTCTGGCCAATCAGAGCAGAGTAGCTCACGGAAAGGAGGGATTTAGAGAGATTGATTCATTTGGCGAGTCGTTTGAGAATCATTGATCAAATGTATGTTATGAGAAAATTAAACAGTTTTTTTACGTTTGATGCATGTAAACCTGTTTTAGGAGACTCCAAAACAACTTCAGGAAACTTAAAAATATCATAATAGCGGCCCATCAAACCAGAGTGAATATACCAAATCACAGTAAGACACAATGCTTTTTAGCATTAATGTTTACTAAGAAAACAACTCTACATACATTTAGACAAAAGGTCCAAACATTAAAGTTTTGGCCCTTCAGGTCACACAGGCCTCGGGGTTGCTGTTATTTGCAAGCAAACAGTGTTTTTCAACTGTACATCTCTGACCTTATTTGAAACGCCTATATGCTCCATCCAGCTCATTCATAATTCAAACCAACAGTTATTCCTTTTGGCTGTTCTGTATTCATGGTCCTAATAAAATATGTGTTGCATATTAAAAGTGCGTTCAGGCTGGAAGCTGTGTCAGTCCTTGATATTTAAAGGTCGTGAAAACAGATCTGGCAAAGGTGTATTAACACTACAGGTACCGGCGGGTACAGGACGTCGGGTTGAAGAGGACACGTGAGACCTCGGGTCTTAAGAATTTGATAAACTGTTTTAAAAGCAATCGATATCTACACCTCAGTACAAGCATCTCCCTCAGCAGCGCTGTGGAAGTGTAATATTTCAGACGCACAACATCAACATTATACCGGACATCAATTTGAGGCCAGTCTCTCGGCGCTCTTCTGTATGGAGAACTGTTGCCGTATAGAGAGGCATTTTACAGTTTTTCAGATCCACACTGAATATAAAATCAAATCACTGGTTAATATTAAGCAGTAAACTCTGACAATTCTGCGGAAATCATTTAAATATTGGTTTAAGAGATCTGAGAGACCACGTAAGTGTTTAAGACTGTAACTGAATAATGAAAATTGACAGTGCTTGAGAGATTAAACAACCAGACTTTGTTTAACATATTGAATGATTTTAACTAAAAAAGTCCAAAATGATACTCTACCTCTATCTCTGAGTGGATGGGTGTTCTTGAACATTAAAATTCATTTGCAGAAATGTAGTCAGATATTCATGTTTCGCTTGGACTGCGGTCAAATGAAATAAATTCCCGTCAAAGCCAATCAAGTTCCATTTTCTCACTTCAGGGACTGACATTTAATTCATCTCTCTGTATATAAAGAGAATGAGAAGCACCGTGACCGTGACTGAAAGCACGCCTGATAATGCTCCCACACAGACAGAGTAAATGAATGAAGTCGATGTGCTTGTGGCGAACAGGACGAGGCCGAGGGACGTGAGAGAACGGCGCGAGGCCGGTGGCATGATTGGTATAATGAACGTCACCTGTGAGACGCACCGGTCTCGCATCTCTCACGTCCCTCGGCCTCGTCCTGTTCGCCACAGTGCTCCTCTAGAGTTTCTAGATTCTGATGCAAGGTAAGTAGAGTCAGAAGGATTGTCATGCAGAGCAGTGACAGTGTGTGTGTGTGCTTGTTTTTGTGATATATGAGGACACAAATGTGTATAATGACATGCATATTACACTGGTATTACAACTTACACGTGACTTATGAGGACATTGCATGAGTCCTCATATTTCAAATAGCTTAAAAAACATAAAAACCAATGTTTTTTAAAAAATGTAAAAATGCAGCATGTCTCCTGTGATGGGTAGGTTTAGGGACAGGGGCAGTGTAAGGGGATAGAATATATAGTTTGTACAGTATAAAAACCATTACGCCTATGGAATGTCCTCAAATCCCAAAAACAAAGCTGTGTGTGTGCGTGTGCGTGTTTTCTATTTTAAATTTTAAAATGTCATTTATTCCTGCGATGGCAAAGCTGAATTTTCAGCATCATTACCCGAGTCTTCGGTGTCACATGATCCTTCCGAAATCATTCTAATGATTTATTGATTCATCATTCTGATGATCCTGATTTAGTGCTCATCAAACATTTCTTACTATTATCAATGTTAAAAACAAGGTCTTGTAAGGACTGGGTGAAGGGTGAATCGGAATAACTAAATACATTCTTGCTAAAGAAGAAAGGAATTTCCCCATTAAAGACATTTTAATGAGATATATTTTATATGTTGTTATGTGGGTCTGAGTGCCCAGGGCCTATGAAGATACCTGACTGTATTGTAGTTCTAAACGAACGATAAATGCTTGTATTATGCATTTTAATGAATAATCCAGCAAACTCACTATCCTAACAAAGTCTGTGAAACTTCCCCCCAAATCCAGCTAACACTGGCCGAAGTGTCCTGTTACGAGTTTACGACCCAAAATAATGTGCATAGACTTAATTCTTTGCTGAGAAGGAGAAATGAAACTTGTTCAATCATGTGATAAATGTATTGCCATGTATCAAATGTTCCATCTCATGGTTTGTTTTCATGTAAACTCTAATACTTAGTGTTTCAAACTCTGCACACTATGGTTAACCAAAACTCACCTATACCGGGTTTGGTTTTGATAAATTGGTACTTTGGAGATTGGAAAGAGTGTGCATATGATATGTTGGTATATATGAAATATGATACAACATATTAGTATTACAAGAATCTTCCCTAGTCCTCTTCATCAGAAACCAGTCCACGTTTAGGACAAAGACTCGTAAATCAATGACAGAGCAACTTTCCCGCCTGGAACTTCTACCCTTCTTA
This sequence comes from Semotilus atromaculatus, assembly GCA_031834385.1. Lineage (NCBI taxonomy): Eukaryota > Metazoa > Chordata > Actinopteri > Cypriniformes > Leuciscidae > Semotilus > Semotilus atromaculatus. Next base: position 14,630,717 of record JAULUF010000023.1, on the reverse strand, counting down.
TTGGTCGAGCCAATGAGAGGTGGGACACGTTCTCTAAGGCTATAAATTGCATCCACACAAAAAACTCCCTCTCTTGCCTCTTACCCCCCGCGTCAGGATGTGACTTCTTAGTGATCTCCTCCGGAGATCTTTCATCTTTTCTTTCTTTGTTTAATTCTAAGTTCTTTAAGTACCCTACCGAGTTCATTTCCACCGACGAGGAATGAACTTAGCCTGAATTGTTTCTTTGGTAAATTCACCTCAAAGACCTTCAAACATGCGTTTGAAAGTCCGCGCTCTGAACCTCCAGGAAACCACGTGGGACACATGGACCACCACGCGCAACCGCTCAACGAACGAGCAGGCGCGCGCCCCAAGGACACACACACACGCACGCCTTCTCCTCGGCAAACTAAGAGACGGTGCAAGTATTTTATTTCTTATCCAGATTTATTATGCTGTACGGTTGTTGCCTCAAAAGGGGCGATTTTGTGATTCCTTGTTGTCTGGTCTGAGGTTCCGTTGTCCAGATGACCTTTGCCAAACGGTTGACCCTTACGGATCTCCGTTTCTCTCTCTCTCTCTCTCTCCCTCCCTCACTCTCACTCACGCACTTTTACACGTGTTCCCATTGTCTAGACTCCCCGCGTGTCTTTGTCATTAATGTTTGTAAATACATGTATTCCTGTAACATAGTAAATGCATAGGCTAGTTATTTCTTATTAAAATTCATGATACTCATTTGATGGATTTACTGTGTCTGCTCATACTTCGGGTCCCTGAAATTGCTAGATCAAAAGCTACGAGCTTTACAAATTAAAGATACTTTAAAGAGTATTTGTTTATAGGGCGGGAAAGCTAATTCTTGTGGCCACAGAATAAATTTTCCTAAACTCTATAAATTAATTGAGCTAATTAATTTTACCTGTTTGTAAAACGTGATCTGTGTAGCTAATCGCAATCAACTTGTGGTTGCATGCAGTTTTTGCATGCAGGTTAAATAACGTATCATCCCTTATCGGGAGATTTATTAAAATGTAAAGTTGATCTGGTCCAAACCTGTATGAATAATTATGAATTATTGTATACAAATTCCCCAAAATCGACCGGTTCATACTCTACAGTCTGCAGCCTAATATTTCTTTGATGAATAGAAAGTTTTTAGAAAGATTTATTTCAGCATTTATATAGCATCAGCATCAACAGCAAAGTTCAGCATTTATTTTAAATAGATTTCTTTTGGAAATATCTTTACTGTCACTTTTTGATGATTTCCATTACACGAGAGTAGATGTTAAAACTTCATGCTGATTGTACTCGGCTTTCGCCAAGATAAGCAACACTAAGACGTAGCTTTACAGTAAACTATGCTTCTCCATCCATTTACGCTTCTTTCCATATGAGGGTGTGACTCCCCTTCTGTCCGGCGTTAACGGCTGCAGTGTACTTGGCGCGTCAGCACACACGACGGCTGCAACTACAGAGTGGTCTCCCTAGTGGACCAGCACGACAACCGTCTGGATTGAGCCGAGTAGGGGACATCTCTAGGGTCTTCAAGTGGGCACCTTCCGTCCTCAGTGTTTCGTCGACTAGCCCACGACACCTCAAGAGGGCTCAACAGTGGGGACTGGGACGCCAGAGTCACCCCCCTCCGTCCCCCACTCAACTCAGCCCAGCTTACTGACCTCTACATCCCTCCTGCTGCTGAGACCTAACCACAATCTCACAATCTCTCCGCAACCCAACCATACGCGCCAACCCGTTTGACTAAGGCTGTCGAGCCCCACTGGTGCGTTAAAGCAGTTTCAGTGGCAACGGTTCCGTATGGCATACCACCTACCGCAAAACACAATATCTGCCCAACCACCCGTCATTCACGCAATATACACAGGAACGTAATGACTGTAAATACTACACAACCTATACAAATAAACCAACAGACTCTTCAAGTTTTTCAAGAAATCAATTTAATGGATTTTTCCTAATAAAAGTATGAATTACTTTAAAACGAACTTTTTAATGGTAGTATATATTACAATAGTACGACAGTATCACCATATTTGTTTGGACAAAAATACTATTTGAATTTTAAATTTATTTCCTTCTACTACTTGCTAAAGAGTACCAAACTGTACCATGGTATGACCATGTTTTTTTTTTTTTTTTTTTTTTTTGGATCTATCAAATACAAAATTATACATGAATTCCAGTACCATAGTGTATTTCAGATTATCATAATTTCCCTAGTGAAAAGAAAGTATACTTTATTGTATTTGAAATATATTCCCTTTTTCAATAGTACTGTACATTGCAAATATACTAACACAAATCTTTAAATATATTAAAAGTATTTTAGCATCATGCTCTTACCTATTTTCACAATACAACTTTTAACACACTTTAAAATAATTGTACTTTAGTGTATTTTCTTAAAAAAGTGAAAATTCTGTTGATTTTGTAAAAGTGTATTTATTTGCACTTTATTAAAAGTTTTAAGTTTATTTTAACTGTGTGCTGGAAATGATCATTGTAACAAAGCATTGAAAGTACACTTTCAAAATACATCATACAATAGTGTTTTGTACAAAGTAGCTACGTTTTATTTGTCTAATCATGTACATTTGTTGTTGAATGATATACCGCGATAGCCTCGTGGGCAAGTGAGCCGACATGTGCATCAGGAGACTCGAGTTCGAGTCCAGGCTCATGGACCTTTCCTGATCCCGTCCCTCCTCTCTCTCTCTCCCACCTCACTTCCGGTCCACTGTCCTATCCTAATAAAAATATATGGTATATTGCTTGTATGTTTCGAAGACACTCGTAAAGAATTTGTAATGTACATGTAACACAAATAAAGTACACTTTAATATCATTAATCAAGCATGTAATTAGTCCCTACACTAAATACACTTAAAGTTATGCTTACTACAATTTAATTACAACTAAAATATACTAAGTACAAAAAAGTTAAAGGGTTAGTTCACCCAAAAATGAAAATTCTGTCAGTAATTACTCACCCTCATGTTGTTCCAACCCCGTAAGACTTTCGTTCCCCGAAAAGTTATTAAAGACATCGTTAAAATAGTCCAAGTGACTAGTACAGAGGCTCAATCTTCAGTTTATTAAGCGACGAGAATACTTTGTGCGCAAAAACAAACAAAAATAACGACTTTATTTTACTCATTTCCTTCTCTGTGGGCCTCGTCAGTTAACGTAGTGTGATAGCGTAGGGCTACGTAACACGCAGGCTCACTATTGGCCGACGCTGGTCATGTGTGTGATGCGTGTGACGTCCACCACAGAAGCGATACGCAGTTTTACTACGAGAGGCCGACCGAGAAGGAATTTAAAGGGCACCTATTATGGATTTTTGAAAATTACCTTTCATGTAGTGTGTAACATACTAAGTGAACAAAAACATCCTGCAAAGCTTTAAATATGAAAGTTCACCGTATACAAAGTTATTGTCTCTCAAAAGTAGAAGTCGACTCTGAGTCGCTGATATGAATAGATAGACGACCGATGCTTTTTCTCTGTCTAGATGACGTCACCTGTACAAGTTATTTGAATAAGATATGCCCACTTATTGCGCTCGTAGACGCCAGGGAAAACTTGAAAACATCATTTCGACGAGACGCTGTGTTCTGAAGTGCGACGCAAAAGCGAACTTTTTTCATCTGCCCAGGGAGGAGCATTTGAAGACTAGGTGGCTACAGTTCATATATAAAATACCACAGAAGTATAGCCGTTCATATATACAACTATACCACAGAAGTATACGTTAGCCCGGACCTTGTGCTTTGTTCGCGTCATTTTGAAGATGATTTCTTCACAAACATAATGCTGTAAAATGTGGATTCGCGAGCGGCTGATATTGAAGGAAGGTTCAGTGTTTATTTGGATCAGCCTCCTCCTCCGAATCACAACCTGGCTGTAAGTATTATTAAATATTAATAATTGTTTCTTTTATGTTTTATGTAGCATGCTCAATAATTATTTTGTGTGTTGTGTACGCACAGCGCAGCTTCTATAGTCTTCAATGTCAATTGTATAAAAATATGTGAAGTGTTTGTCGTTGTTATTGGAGTTGTCAAAGAATAGAGCAATACCTCGTAGTACTGCATTATCAATATGTTTATGCGTTGGGCTAACGCAAACAAAGACTGAATGTGCTTTTACCACTGAACTTTGGCCTATGGTCGCTAACATGACTCAACTTAAATTCATTCTCTTATTTTGAATGTTTTACTACAAAGCGGTGCACTATAATCATTATTATAACACAATGTAATTGATAAAAGCATTGTACACTGTACTCCGTGTTAAAGGGTTAGTTCGCCCATTTAAGACATGAAGTTGTATGCAATCCTTACCAGCACTATAGTGCATACACACTGACCCACTCTGTAGTCACCTCCCTGGTCAGAGTTCTGGCCGCTGGAAGTTTTTCAAGAAAGTACTCCCGGTTAGTTTCCGGGGCCACAAAACTGTGCGTTTTTACGTGAAAAAATTATTTGCGTTTCAAAGCTTGATTAATTTACCACACAAAAAACACGCCGGGACAAAATTCATACCTCAGTTTTAATCGGCACTATTTTCTTTCCATTTCTCTCAATCCGCGCTGCTGTCAACGTCAACAGTGCTCACGTTCCGATCAGCTGTTCCATAGTGTTTACACAATCGATTGACAACGACGTAAAAATTAGAAAATGAACAATGGTGCGAACATGTAAATTTCCAGGCTGTGACCACAAGAATGTGCCGGGATCACCGTTCATGTTCCATCGTTTTCCTGTTTCGGATATAGCTACGAGACAGCTTTGGCTGGTTGCCATCGGCTACTCTGCGGGAGCTAAAATATCCAGAATCAAGGATTATCGTGTGTGTGCAGTGCTCACTTCAGCGAAGACGATTACATCCCCAACCAAGGAGGAAAAAGAAAAAAACTGATTTTAAAGAGTTTTGCTACCAGTACCACGGGTAAGCTCTATTTACTAACTTTATGATCCCATGTCTAAACTGTACGGTAAACAAGCTGATGTTTAGACTCCAGTGGAAAACACGTGAAAAGATGTCTAATATAAAAACCGGTATACTCCGGTTCATAAAGGTATCCCTTTGGCGTTGTGCTAAAATTACTTTCATCATCATCTGTTCCGTCTGACATTGTGCTAAAATTGGTTTCATCATCAGAAGTTACGCAGTCAGACATGTTGTCAGCGAGTCGCGTTATCAACAGCTGATCGGAACGTGCGCACTGTTGCAGCGCGGATTGATAGAAATGGAAAGAAAATAGTGCCGATTAAAACTGAGGTATGAATTTTGTCCCGGCGTGGTTTTTGTGTGGTAAATTAATCAAGCTTTGAAACGCAAATCATTTTTTCACGTAAAAACGCACAGTTTTGTGGCCCCGGAAACTAACCGGGAGTACTTTCTTGAAAAACTTCCAGCGGCCAGAACTCTGACCAGGGAGGTGACTACAGAGTGGGTCAGTGTGTATGCACTATAGTGCTGGTAAGGATTGCATACAACTTCATGTCTTAAATGGGCGAACTAACCCTTTAACCAATAGAAGTATTATCTCTGTAAACACATTTTACTTATACACACATTGTCAATCACAACTGACTTGGTCATCTGACCAATCACCGCAGATTAGCGTCACGCAAAGGCGGGGTTTGGAAAATGAGTCGTTGAACGATTCATATGGGAGTCACTGAGCAAATCAGGTAAAAATAAATGCATATTATAAAACAACAAAAGTGTTTTTTGTCATTGCATGCTTGTAAAACTGTTGTTGGGGACTCCCAAAACAATATTAGGAACATTTTAAATGCCATAATAGGTGACCTTTAATAGTTAAGTAAAGTCGATATTTTTGTTTGTTTTTTGCGCACAAAAAGTATTCTCGTCGCTTAATAAACTGAAGATTGAGCCACTGTAGTCACTTGGACTATTTGAACGATGTTTTTAATAACTTTTCGAGAGAACAAGTTTCAGTCCCTTAGAAAGCCTATGGAGGAGTGATCCAGCTCTCAGATTTAATCTAAAATATCTTAATTCGTGTTCCGAAGATGAACGAAAGTCTTACGGGGTTGGAACAACATGAGGGTGAGTAATTACTGACATAATTTTCATTTTGGGGTGAACTAACCCTTTTTAACTAATCATTAACACACTTGAAGTATACTGATAATTAGTCTAGCTCCAAATATTTAGTAGCATATATATATTATAATTTTTTTTACCCGGGTGTACCATCTAATACATCACTGTACAAATTGTAAGGGTTTGAACACCAATTTAAAAAGTTAGCTGCAACGACTGAAGGCACGTGTGCAGGAGTGTGAACGATCAGGGTACTAGAACGAGGGTGAAAGGAGAGGGAGACGGGGCAGGTCGCTCACAAACACTGCCTGCAGTTAGCAGTGACCCAGCAACCACCTCTTCTTCATTAAACAGAGAGAGTGCGTCTCCTCTGACCTCTAAAACAGCAAAACACAGGCACCCGCAGACATACAAAGCACCCGCTGAATCCAAAACAGCAGCACACCTCTCCCAGCGCATGAGAAAAAAGAAAAATAACCCAGAAATATTATTCGTCAGCAAGATTAGAAAAGCAATATCGCTCACTAGAGAGTAAAGACGCATGTGAAAGGATGCATAGCGAGGGTGGGTGGATTTTCAAAAGTCAATGGGAAAAAAAAAAGAGTCATTGTGCATTGTGCTGGATTTTCAGAAGTGTTAAGCAGTTCTGATACTCTTTAATTTCAGGGGAAGCAAGACGGAGATAAAGGAGAATTGAAGGAGACGTTAAACTCTTCATTAATAATAAAGCAACACCTGGATCCTAGAGAAGAGAAAGTGAGCGCTAGCGAGCAAAACAAATGGAAATTCATATTGCATGAGGCATGTGTGCGTGTGTGTGTGTTTAGCGTGACCTTTCCATTTTATTGGAAGTAATTTGTATTTGTGTCTGTGTGTTTGTGTTTTTTTTTGTGAGTGTGTGTGTGGGTGTGCGCGCGTGTACGTACGTGTGTGTGAGTGTGTGCGCGTGTACATACGTGTGTGAACGTGTACATACGTGTGTGTGTGTGTGTGTGTCTGTCTGTCTGTCTGTCTGTCTATGCAAGTTCGACAGTCTTAGAAAATACTGTCAGGATGAGGGTTGGAACCCTCTATGAATAAACAAATAAAGAAATGAAATATAAAAATCAATCACCACCTGGGTGTGCAGAGTCTTAACTCCCTCATTATCACCGTGAAGGTTATTTTATGGTTATTTCATGCTGAATCCACCATCGACTGACAGGCGCCATCTGGTTATGCTTGTTCTGTTGGACACTTCCTATTTAATAAACAGGATGTATGATTATGACGAGGTGCATGATCGTCAGGCTGTGTTAGCGCTGTCTACACAGGTTGCCATACACAGGCGCTGGCTGAGAAAACGAACACTGTCAAGTAGTCTGACAGGCTGGGGTTAAAAGCACTCAAAAAAACGCAACCACATGAAACGGTACATACATTCAAACAGTTTCACCCTGAGGACATTGCATAGACTTCCATTGCATTTTTATCAGGGTAATGCTATTTTCTGTCACCTAACCAAACTCCTACCCCTAAACCTACCCATTACAAAAGAATATGTTTAAATAAAAACATGTTTTTGCCAATTTATAAGCCTTTTTAACTAGTGAGGACCAGTAAAATGTCCTCACTAGTTTGCTGTCAGAATATTTCACTATAAAAGTTAGTCAAAAATCTAAAAATGACAAAAGATCTGCACACAATATATATATCCTAACCCAACCCCTAAAGCCTAAACGTACCCATCACAGAAAATATTCTGTGTAAAGTGCAACAGAAATAAAGGTGACTTGAGTGTATGCATATTCAGTATATATTTACAAAATAATCTTATACATTTTATTTGTCTCTCAAAACATAGATTTTTGATTAAAAAAAAAAAAATCGATCAAATTAGGTATGTTTACACTATGAACAGAAATCTTTGGTGAGCATACCATTAAACATTACTGATCGCAAACTTATGAACCACAGCGGGAGAAACAATGTTTGATGTAAAAGGATATGATAAATGATAGATCTGAGTCTACTATGTAGTAGAAAAGTGGGCTATAAAAATACAGGTGCTTGTTTTTGATTATTAAGGCTTGTCTGCATCTCTCTGTGAGTGTGTGTGACAAGCATGACGACTGTATTTGAAGACCATCCTGCATTTTAAATGCAATGCATTGTTGGATGGCTGTTCTTACACAAGTACAGTAATGTGCATTTCTGCTATATATCTAAACAAGGTTTCAAATATGATATAGTCTAATTTAGGTGCTTGCTGTTTGTGTATTGTTGCCTAGGTAGGCGGCTCACTGATGATGGGACTCATCCCGTCTTCCCTTCACTCTGCATCTTTAGAGTTACTTACATTTCTAGAATTGTTGCAGAGTAGCTAAATTCTGTCTTACTGGATGACAATAAGAGCAGATATGCTTATGAATACAGATACGGAGGGATAAATAAAACTCCTGCAATTACTGTCAAATAAAATCCACTGCATTTCACTGTGAGAAAAACATATATGTGTAGGAAGCAGAATAAGCATGAATTCAAGGGTCTTACGCCATGTCTTAACTAGTTACGACATGATAAAGCAGCAAGTGATATCTCTTCCATATAAATCCTAAAAGATACCAGGATTGATACATTTGTTGTCAGAGGCAAAAAAATAATATTTAAAAAAAAAAAAAAAAAAATGTCTTCTGTTTTCACATAGGCCTATTCAAAGCATGGGAAAAAAGGGAAACAAAAAACACACCAAAAAAAGTGTGACTTGTGGTACCAATATCAGCCACTAGAGGCAGCCTCATTTACAAACCATGCATTATGTTGCAGTTCCTAATAAAGCAAAATATTGCTGTGCTGATTATAGCTTAAAAAGCCAGCAGCATTTCCTGAGGACATTAAGCTTTTTAAAGTGGATACTTTTAAAGCGACAGTTTTGTTGAAAGAAGTTACTTTGACATTTTTTGTAGTGTCAGCTGGGTTGGAAAAGGTACTGTCGCATATATATTCCCAGAGAAAGACTTTGAACGCTGCAGGCAAGGCAATAGCACTAAACAAAGAAGGTTTGAAGAGCTTTTTGAATGAAAAAAATAACAAGTAAGGTCAGACATTGCCTCAAAGGGGAATCTAAATCATTTCTGTCTGGGAGGTATTTATGAACAAAAAAGTCCATCCTATGACTACTAATATTTTACAATAAATGAAACTATTTTATAGCAGTCTATGTAGCCTGTAGATAGACAAACCTTTAATGTTTCAAGAGTTTCAGATGTTTTGAATGAAATTATATCTGAATGGTTTAAGTGAAACGTTGTTAACACCAATTCAGTCTATGGGAACCGAGTTTTAGTGATATCGCAATCTTGCTTTATCACCCTTGTGCCTTTGAGCAAAGCACTTAACCCTGGGTCTATCCATGGAGACTGTGCCTGCAATTATCGAGCTATAAGTCGCCTCATATAAAAAACGTCTGCTAAATGGCCAGTAATTCACGAGTCACCTGAAACTAGCACATGCTCTAAACTAGCAGAGCTGACAGCTCTTTTATTTATTTTTGGCCTTGTTGCCATATTTCATTCACTGCAAGAGGATAGGAAAATGGAAAAAGAGGATTGAGTGTGAACATGTGTGCTAACCGCTAATTCACCGCACCTGAAGCTGAACTCGCAAGTATAGGCTATAACATCACAAACATGATGGCATTTGGGAAATTGAACAGATTATGATATATATATATATATATATATATCCACTTTTAAGCAAATTAAAAAACTTTAAATATATCAAAATTCCAACATTAAATAATATAAAACCCGTTTAGCAAACATTTGCAGAGACAGATCAGTCATACAACTGCAAAAAACAAATGCTAGCCATGCCTTTTTGTTTCTTTAGAGGTCATCTTCCAGCCTCGGACAACAGTAAGAAATATTTTGTATAAGATTATCCTCTACATTGTGTAATCGGTCCTACTAGACCCGTCCCGAGCGGGACTCGAACCGGCGTGGGAGGCGGGCGCGCTAACAAGGACGCTAAATCCAGGAGCCACTGTCCAGGGCCAGGAGAGTGATGTCTGCACAGCTCTTACTGTCTGTTACACTGACCCCCCTAAACCTCACTCCCATCTAGGTCAACAACTCCAAATGTAACCAGTGGCTCGCGACGCCAAGTGTTATGTGCAGTCAGCGACACCAGTTATAAAACACTTTAACCTCTGCATTGTGTAGTTTTGGGAGTTGTTGGACACAGACGCAGGACAGTAGGCAGCATTTTTGCTGGATCTTTTAATCCTTTCCCTGACACAAAACACAAAAAAAGAAGTCTCTTTGAGTGAATTGCTCGTTCTCTCTATAAAATAAACATGATGTAGGCTAGGCTACACTTAGCCTACATGTGATCGCCATGTGCTCTCATTTCCACTAATTGGACCGAAGACAAAAACTATGACTCAAAAGGGTAAAATTACAAAAATAATCACAAGTGAAATAACATTATAAACATGGATTTGAGTGGAAATATAGACATAAAGGCAATAATTACAATAAAGATTAAATAAGATTATCAGAAAGTCAAAAGAAACCTACCTCGCCCATGCAAAAGGGTTACAATGCAAAAAGGAAGGGGAGGGGACAGAACAGAAAGTTATGTTGATTTCGTGACATCACAACAATTAAAGGGGAAAACACTCATTTCAATCAGGCAACTACATCAGGTATATACATGATCAATTTTGAGTGAATTCTACTAAACAATATATACATTTAAAAGTATAATTTCTATACTTGTTACAATTGCAACACATCACACATATTTTTTACAGTAAAGTTCTAGCAACCACACCCATTTTATGTTTTATGCCTATTCTATGTTGCAGCACAAGTAGAATGAATGTCATATGCACTAGCCTAAAATATAAATCCAGCACATTATTATTTAAATTAGTTTCAGCCTAATCACCGTTTTAAGTTGTGAGAGTATCAACAAAGCTCAATTGTAGTCTTTTCCCAGCCTCATTCTCTTTTGTAATGTCTCGTTTTGCTTCTGTGAGTCACAGTGAATGAATTCAGCCAGTGGCCTTAAAGTAGTAATTTTACCCACAGTCAGGTCTTATTCTGGGTCACATCGCCATTAAGATAAGGGTGTTATTTACCCAATGTAATCACCCACCCATGCACAAACCTTAACCTCAGAGAGAAGAGAGGACTATAAAAATGTTCAGCTTGAAATGGGTCCCCTCACACACAGATGTCCATTTTAAGATGCTTAAAAAATGGAATTGATGTTGGTATGGCAAGAGTCTTCTGAATAGCCAGAGGGAACACCCCAGGCTTGAACCTGGTCTTCAGGTATTCAATTGTTCTGCCCTTGGTTACAATAGAGACATGTAAGAGAAACGCATACACACAGAGAGAAATGTCTAAAAAGAAGTAGCTAAATTTAGGGATGTGCAAACCTATATTTTCAACGATGGGATACCAAAAATGTATCGAATTCAAAAATAGATTGGTACACAATGCAGGATCATGGGACTGATTTTAACTTAACACAGCAACCTACAAAACCAGGGCCCAGAACCAGTTCAAAGAATGAAAACAAAAACCGGAAATGAACACATTTTTAAAGTTGAATCGTTCTGAACAGAAATGCTTAATTGAAATTTCCATTAAAGTTTAGTAAATTTTATCGTTCTGAACTTCTGTTTAATAATTTAATTTGGCAGTCAACCAATCATGAATTCAAATAGTAGCTATTCAAATGACAGCTCTGGTTGACCCTCTCATCTTCAACCATAGAATTACCCTATAAAAACGCACATGATTATGACAGCTGTCATACAATGACAGCAATATAATTTGTAATGAATTCTGTCCTTTTACCCACTTCACATGCAAAGCAATTGTTTTTGAATAAAACTTGTTCTTTTATCTCAGCTCAGATGAGACACCTGATGCTATTCTGAGCAAGGAAGGAGTGACAGTCAAAGCATAGAAAGAGTCGTACATATTCAACACGAGCCCTCTGGAGGACCAACTAACCCCCAGGCCTCTCAGAAAAATCTCAGGAATCTCAGTAAGAAGGGAAAAAGGTAAACCTGGAAAGAAGGAGAAAAAAAAACAGGTGTCTCTGAGCTGTACTTTCTGCATCAGAGGTAGCAAATCCCACACACACTCACTCAAGCTTCGTCTTCCACGGCTGCCGGTTTCTGGAGTGTGTCTGTTTCAGTAAAACTCTGTCATTTGGATTTACAGGTGCAAAAAAATAGAAAAGAAACACTCGGTGCTGTCACTCAATGTATGTGTGTCACAATGCGTGTATGCCACAAAAGTTGCCTAATGGATCATTCGTTACAAATAAAAATCACGTTCTTTCGATGGTCCACTTGAGACATTTTAATAACTATACTTTTGCAACTACCAGTCATTAGAGTATTAGTAGACTGCTTAATATCTGTTAACTCTTTATTTTGATGGTCCCCCAACAGACTTTCTACTGACTATAAATAACTTTGCAACAACATGTCAACTTCCTAACTAACCTGAACCTTAACCTAACAGTCTAATACTCTAATGAGAGTTAGTTGACATGTTGCAAAGTTACTTATAGTTGAATGTCTAAAGTGGACCATTTAAATAAAGTGCAACCAAAAATTACAAACATAATGCACATGCCACTTCTTTATACTTTCTTCTCTCTCTTACTTCTCTCTCAGAGGTTACATGCTGATATGATTGTGTTGTCAGTAGTCAATGACAACAACAACAACAACAACAACAACAACAACAACAACAGCAGCAGCAGTAGCAACAACTCAGAACACCGTAGCAACTGGCAACCACCCACACCACTATCTTCAAGACTTAAATTTTCACTCCAAAATATTTTAAAAAATGGTTCTAAACTGCATCCTGTAATTACCCACATATGCAAAATGTTGTTGCATCCAGACATTGTTTTTTTTTTTTGTGAATTTTAATACACCCACAGAATTCTTAAAAGGCTATTAGTTATGTACACACACCAAAAATTCAGACAACATCAGGAGAGGCTCTTGAGAGGAAGGTAATTCATAACAAGGTAGGAAGAGTTAAAGCTCATAAAATAAGTCTAATTGCAAATGCAGAAGGTAATTATCTCAGTAAATTAGCTCACTGCCTTACAGTGGAATAATTTAAGAAGAGCATTAAGAAGTGTTCAGAATAGGAATTTAGCAGCAAAGCCTCTGGAGATACAGCGGATGCTTCTGCATTCACAAATTTATTTATAGAATGAGGAAAATACATAATCATCATTATATCTTTATTTGGAGAGAGGAAACATTTAAAAGGCTGTGTGTATAGAAAGAAAGAAAGAAAGAAAGAAAGAAAGAAAGAAAGAAAGAAAGAAAGAAAGGTGAGCAACATTGAAACACTGAAAATTAATATATGTGATATTTTTTACACTGTAGGAACAAAATCTGTAGAAAAAAAAACCAGAATGTCCTGGCAGAAAGTTACCAGTACATTTTACGTTAATTTTACAGACATTTCATTCAACCCTAAAACAAAATAAAATGTGATTTAAAATAAAAAAATATGAGTAAAACATCTATGAAAAATCAATACAGAAAATACTATAGTTTAAGGAAAATTAAATTGAGCTCCGAGAGTACAACGGCTGCATTCACAAAGTTTTGTGATATGCATTATTTTCATAATTTAGGTCAATATTCCGGTTATGTCCTGTTTCGGAAAAAGACACAAAACCGTATATAAATCTGATCTACTGTTCCTACATTATATGATACATCATCAGTAGAAATATTGTGATATCAATCAGAATTTTGTATCGTAAATACTGAATGCCATAACCAAATTCAACCAATACTGTGGGTTAGGAATATACATTTTTGCAAATGTTTACATGACTACATAATCGAAATCTGACAATATTCAGATAAATATCATATTGATGTAGCATGTAAACAGTCACTGAAAATACTCCTAGCAAGATTTGCATTACCAGAAAAATTCCATGTTATGTTTGACTACATCAAAGCTAAAACGGCAATAACATGGGGATTTATGCATCATTTAGTACTGTATGTATAATTAGTGAAACAGTTTGATTAAACACAAAGCATACTTTACAATTATGGGGTAAACTGTTTCTCCAGAAACATATGAGTGAGAGGCAGCAGTGGAGGGGAAATGATGTCAGTGTGAGATGAAGTGATGAGGGAATGACAGAGAACAACAGAATGATTAGGTAGCTGAGAGTGTGTCTAGCGGTGTTGATTGCTGGAAGATGGAGTGATGAGATGAAAGAGAAAGTAATGCTCTGTTCCAAAACCAAGTGAGTTGTTTACGGTAGCACTTTAAGGCATCGGGAAGCAAAGGTTCTTCCAAAAGGAAGGTGACAACAGTGTAACCAGTTCTAACACAATAGCAAAAGTTCGAGCAAAGCATGCAAACTATTCTGTCATTAGCTGCACAGACGAGCACAGAACACTATTTGATCACAAAATGTCACATCTGCTGTCTTATAAAGACCTCAGGGAACTGTCAACTTGTGTAAAAGTTAAACATGATGGTACATGCAAGTCGATGAGATGAATCAATGTAACTACACAACTACTACATAAATGTATCCACTAACCATTCAGAAACATTGTGTAAAGGATTGTCTCTCTTCTGAACAGGATGGGGAGCAGCAGCTCATTTGGATTTAAAGAGACAAAAAAAATTGCACTTTTTACTTACACCCAAAAAGGGCCAAATTTGACAAGCTACAATAAATGATCTGGGGGTATTTTGAGCTGAAATTTCACAGACACATTCTGGGGACACCGTAGATTTATATTACATCCTGTGAAAAGGGGCATAATATGTAACCTTTAATGTTTACTAAGCCGCCTGACATCCACAAACAGAGTCAAATTGGTTGTGAAGCAGACTTTACCCTCCACATATTCACTGTGGTAAAATCTTTTGTTACTGAAAACACCAGATCACGAGCCTCTTGTGCGTATAAGAACGCATTACAGCACTTTTAAATTGCAGCATTTGCAATTACATTTTCGCACTGAGCCATAAATCATGATTTTGTTTTTAATTGTATTAATCATAACCTGGCATTTGACAGAAAAAAGTATTTAAATAATACAACTTTGGTGGGAAAATGTAAATTCTCACCTTAATGCTTATAATTTTGATTTTAAATACATCACATTTGGTTGGGTGGTCCCGTCTAGCTGAAAAAGATCAAATATTTCAGTGCAACAAAAGCTTAAATTGGATCAAATCATTATAATATGCGCAAACGCATATGATCAGAAATCCACAGCACACAGCTCCCGTAATGCTCTCTTTTATAAAAGAATAAATTCTAGTCTGTTGTTTGACCTAGTAAGTGGTTTTAGAGACCTAGAACTTTAGAGTGCAGTTCCCTAAAAGTGCATACATTTGCTATATTTTGTCAACTTCACTACTGTAGACTCAAGTCTAATATAAAGTACAACTTGCATTTTGATTTAATGGGTCTTTCTCTCTTTTTCTGTTGTGTTCTGAGCTGCAGTCTCTGTGTGTGAGCACATTACATACACGCTTTGTCCTGCTGTGTAGAATGTTCTAGAAAATGGAGTGATGGGCTGAAAGACAAGAGGAGAGTGAGGAGGAAGATAAGTATGTGTGTGCCCATTGCAGGCTGTGTGAATCCTACTGTGTAGAATGTGCTAGAAGCTCAGCCTGCGCACTGCAAGCGCTGTCTCAGTCAGTCTGCTCAATCAGAAACCAGCTGGAGAAAATCAATACAACAGGGGATTGCTCACTAACTCTCACACACACACACACACAAACACTGAACTGTGACAGGCCCTCACCTCACACACTAATGACAGCAGAGAAAATGGCTGCTGCTTCATGACATGTCTGAGGCCCATTTAGTGCTGTCAGGAACAGAAATGATTTCTAAAAGCCTTTTAACATAGCAAAATACACTCATTATACAGCTAATTCTCATATCAGAAACAGTAATGAATTGCTTTATGATTTGTTAGTCAATGCGGTGCAATGAATGTTTAACTGTGCATATAACTACTGCTCCCACAAGGAAAGAAAAACAAGGTACATCATGAAAAACAAGGAACCTGATAGGCTGAAAAGGAACAGTGGGAGGTCAATCGTACATAAGAGTCTCTTGTTCTACTTCACCTGCTTAGTGCAGATCTTCACTGATCCCTTGGCAAAGTGAGACCCAGCTGCGCTTTACCCTGTTCAGTCGATACATTTGCGACAACATTATAGCGGAGTCAGTTAAACCAAGCAGGAAAGGTCAAAATCTTATGACATGAATCGCTGCAACCGTCTCCCCACTGAAATCAACCTATGATTTAGAAGGCGGCTCATAAGACTTGATGGAGAGACACTAGCTCTGATAACATCCAAACAACAAACTGCACAAAAAGTGTCATGGATGTAACCTCCATAGTCCACTAATGGCGCTTTTCCACTGCATGGTGTGGCTAGGTACGGTTCGACTCGGCGCGGAACGGTTCGGCTCGCTTTGCTTTTGCTTTTCTTTTTTTAAAGTTTTCATCTTATTTTTTCAAGTATGTACTTTAAAAACAGGTGCTACAGCGTTGGCTGTAAAGTTTTCATCTTATTTTTTCAAGTATGTACTTTAAAAACAGGTGCTACAGCGTTGGCTGTTGTCTACTGGCTATTTAAATCTAGCGGGTTTAGTGTCTCGTGTCGTAAATACAATGACGCTGGTAGTGACGATTCTGTCGGACCAATCAGTGATCTGCAGTGTTTACACGTCACATTTTAGTACCGGTACGGTGCGCTTGGAACCTCAACAGACCAGGTACCATTTAAAGCGAGCCGAAGCGAGCCGTACCATACCGTACCATGCAGTGGAAATGCGCCATAAGTGAGCCGAGCCGAGCCGTACCGTACCATGCTGTGGAAAAGGGCCAAAGTGTGCCGTACCGTACCATGCAGTGGAAAAGCACCATAATAAAATAACACATGAATAAAAAAAAAATAAAAAAAAGAGGATTATTATGCCCTTTTTCAAAGTCTTGATTTTTGCTTTGGGGTCTACTATGTTTTCATGGTTGAATTATTTAAAAAAAACTATATTTTTCACATATTTGACATTGTTGCAAGTTTTAACACCTCGCTTCCCACGTCTGTGACAGAACACAGGAGAAGAATGCAATTGCAAAGACGTTTTTAATGATAAGTAAATGTAGAACACAACTCAGCAGGATCAGTCTCTGAAGGACGAACACAGATGGTGGGTCAGACGGACACAAGCGCTGATGGAAGGTGACGCAGGGACTTCGGTGGACAGCCAGTGATGGTGCTCTGTGATCCCGTGAAGTCTCCCTGAGATGGTGCTCGGTGATCCAGTGGAGTGCGAAGAATCCAGACGAAAGACACGACGAAGAACACGTGGGAATCCACAGACCAAACGCTCAACTCGGGAACAGGAACAGGAACCGCTGAATTCATGAACCGTGACAACGTCCCAGTAATGCTCTGTTTAGTCTTTATGAAGCCCATCCTTCTGAAAAGCCAACGCATCCTCATCCCAAGGCGTCAAATTCTGACACTTTGACAAAGCGTCTAAATCCAACGCCCATGGAACCCTTTAGCGTCAATATAACACGCAGAGAGATGGGTAGGTTTAGGTATGGTGTAGGGTTAGGGTTAGACCGCTAGGAGGCGCCTCCTGACCCATATATATCGGCGTCTCATATTGACGCCAAAGGGTGCCATGCGCGTTCGATATAGACGCTTTGGCAAAAGCGTCATTATATTACGCCTTGGGATGAGAACGGGCTGGAAAAGCGCAATGTGCTCTGATTGGTCGACTGGACTTATGATTATGGGTGTCATGATATACCGGGTATCGGAAGTGGCGATAGCTGAAATATTTAAAATGAATAGTACACTTATGATAATATGACACATAAATAATCCAGCGCAAGTATCTGATTGACATCCCAACTTACAGTAGGTGGCAGTCTTGGACCTTAATGCTGGTTACCACCTGTCATAAAACACAAGGAGAGACTACTGCAGCTGCTACTGCCACGAAAAAGCATGTGGTCGGATATGACAGATGAGACACTCCCAAAAAAGTTAGCTCGCCAGTGTGGATATTTTTGGGATTCTGCGAAAATGATTTGTTAATCACCCCGGTTGAAGGACTTGCCGATCAACAGTGAGCAAAAAAAGGTAATAGTCAGTGAGCAAAAAAACGTAATAATCACAAAATAATAATAATTATTATATTATGTTTTTTACACTTTTATATTACTCGATTTATTTATTTTACAGTAAAATATTACAATTGTAAAGTTGCTTATTTTGTTTCATATTTAATATTTGTGACCCTGGATCACAAAACCAGTCTTAAAGGGGTCATGACAGGAGAAACCAAATTTGCCTTGATCTTTTGGTTTTTAAGAGGTCTTTGTGCCATTAAAACTTCCTGCAAATTTCATAGCTTAAGACATCCTCCCCATTATAAACGAACAATTTATTTAATCAAGTTCTAAATGCAGCTCGTTGTGGATCCATGGTATGATGGTACAAAGTGACGTACCAGTCGTTTGCATATGACCGCCTCAAGAGCAGGACAACTACGCCTCATTTCGCATCATCGCATCGTTGTCGCGAGGCTCACGCCTACAGGTGTTCAGTCGACGTGCAGCGAGTGGGTCTGTTTACAAGAAGATTGCGATGCTACTCAGATGTGCTGTTCCTGCCTGTGGACAAACAACATGTTTGAATACGCTGATGGTAGGGGGAAATGGACGTCCCAGTCACGACAGTGTTAATTTAAACGTGTGTTCTCTACATTTCAAGGATGACTATTTTGAGAACAAATCGCAGTATGATGCTGGCTTTGCCAGAAAACCTAAAAATCAGGCCGTGCCTACTATTCTGGGCCCAACAACGATGCCGCAAACTGTAAGTAATGCATTTCATCTTAAAACTACTTTTTATGTATAAGCACTGACGTTAGCCATAGCCAATCATAACAGTGGGCGTTAACACTGAACTCTTAAAGGGGAAACACCCCCAAAACAGACTGTTTGAATCAGAGGATGAGAAACAGGGTGGAAAAAGGTCATAAATCACTCAATTTTAAAAGGTTTTTGTCCAAAAAACTATAGTAATACTATATTTGCACCTAAGGGAACATAATAAAATAAAAAACAAAAACCATGCACTGTAAGCCCGAACAGTACTACTAGCTTATAAAGACTGAGGTCACTACAGTTAAAATCTCTTGCTGAGTTAATCCACCTTAAAACTATTAATGTCTATGAACAAATATGTGTTTTATGTTTGTGTGCCTCAGCATTTCTGAGTGAACACCGCTGGTTCACTCAATATTTTTAAAGGAACACTCCGACTTTTTGGGACTTTAGCCTATTCACCTTATCCCCCAGAGTTAGATAAGTCCATACATACCTTTTTCATCTCCGTGCGTGCTATAAGTCTGTTTGACGCACCCACCGCTAGCCTAGCTTAGCACAAAGACTGGATGTAAATGGTTACAGCTAGCATACTAATCCAAATAAGTGACAAAATAACGCAAACATTTTCCTATTTACATGTTGTGATTTGTATAGTCACAGAGTGTACAAAAAACAAAGTCACATGAGACACAGACATATTTTAACCGTATAAATACTGGGAACTATATTCTCTGAAGGCGAAGCACTGCTACTTGGGCGGAGTGATAACCGCAGCACCTGAGACGCGCCGTTCTGAGGAGCAGACAGTTCGCTCTGAGTTGGAGTAATAGAGTCAGCAATTACTAATAAATGCAAAGTTTATAATCATGGGTGTTCGCTGTATTGTGACTAAGAGCACAGAAAACTTTGTATGAATAGCTAGGCTACAAGTAAACAGGTGATCATGAAAGGCTATTACAAGGGTGCGCTATGTCAATTGGCATGTGTGCATATTTCCTGTATTGACAAACTGTATGGTATGGCTATACTACAATTACGTTGAACTATGCATTATGATTATTACAAAATCACTTACTTGGTGGACAGCTGTCCATTATGTTCACTCGGGATGGGGCGTTTCTTCCAGTTGATCTTGTCACAACAGGAAAGAAAATCGACAACTGCCAGGTGTAGTAGGGCAGAGAAATCTTCTGTGGTAATGACGCAAAGATTTTTATTGTCATCAAGCCTTGACATCGATGGCAATACCCGGTCCCATTCACTATCACAAAGGCACTCGGTTTTTATCGGCATCGGTTGGCATGTTCCTCATTTACACCACCAGTCCGTGTTTGTTCTGATTCTCTCCTTGACCTCAGTCTGTTCAGCATCTTGTCTACTACCAGCTTCCAAAGTTTGTAACTCCTCATCTGTGTATTCTGGCTCAAAACGATATGGTTCTGGATCTTGGTTTGATACCAAATAAAAATCCTCTGACAATTCTTCAAAGTCAGCCATGATCACAAATCACGTTCGCTACTAGCTAGTCACGTTGGTTTTGTTGACAGAACGGCGGGTCTCAGGTGCTGCGGTTATCACTCCGCCCAAGTAGCAGTGCTTCGCCTTCAGAGAATATAGTTCCCAGTATTTATACGGTTAAAATATGTCTGTGTCTCATGTGACTTTGTTTTTTGTACAC